>CM032229.1:157035000-157635000 GCA_019009955.1 Riptortus pedestris
TTGTTGGTATTAGTTTTCCTGAACACGTAGCATGTCCAATGCCAGTAAGTTAGCTTCTTTGAACAAATTCCTTTTGTGCATATCAGGATTTGAGGATCTGTTTTTTGTTTTATTAGGATTCTCTTCCATTTTCAGACAAATTCTTTCTTCCTTCGTGGAATTCCTATCCTTTAATTAACTCAAGAAAATAGAATAATCACGTGATGCATACCAATTGCCTGATTGTAAAAGTCGATTAATTTTGATTTATGCCATCAAAGATTGCCTTCAGAATTATCCTATATGAGTATGCATTTCTTGCTTCCTTGACGTGAATCAGTGAGAACACAATGGTGGAGTACCTATACTATATCTTGAAAATGGAATCAGAAAAAAAAAACTTAATTGTAAATAAATGGCGTTTGCTGACTTTAGTTGTGTGGTAGTTGCGGTTTTGATCCTAGATCCATAGTGGTGTAACGGTTCATGGAACAGTAAAACTCATGGATTAAACCGATTTACGGCCACATACCGTCACGACTAGAGATTGGCAGATATCTATGTAGGAATTTATCGTTCTCTTTCATTGACTTGCACTATTTTAATGGCGATTTACCCACCCAATTACTGAATCCATTATCTTTTACTTATTAATCTCTAATGACCGTAACAAAAAGAAAATGGAAGAACGTATGAGTTATCAATATGATAGAACAGTTTGAGTTTTGGGTGATGTGGTGCATAAATTAATAGTAACTTGATATTAGGATTTCCCCAAATGTTTTTGGCGGGTTTCAGCTCATTTTGCTATAAGAACGACATACCTAGTGGTTTAAAGAAACCAACCATACAAAGGTATTATGGACTTGTCTTACGTCATGGACCCCTGAATGTTTTTATGCGATTTCATCTACAACTAAGGGACTTCCATTTTATTTTGGTTATTGTTTACTGTAATTCAAAGAAAGCTAAAAGTTCAGTTCATTTTTTTTTAAAGTTCTCATGTGTCAATTTTGAAACGAGAATGAATTAAATTACATTGACTATATTTGACCTCTCTTTACGAAGTAAAAGACTCATTGTATTCTGGTTCTCCCTGAGTCCGGGCTTCGGCATATCTGCACAAGTGTACATATTTTGCTTAACACAATAACTGCTAGCCTTAGAATGTTGAAATTTCATACCCGAGGGGTAGGTATTGTGAGATAACTGTGACGTCTAGTCTGCTCCTCCCATTTTGATCCAAATTGCCTAAGTGGGAGGGGGTCAAAAAAGAAAAAAGAACAAATTTTTCCTTTCTATTATAATTACAAAAGATTTGTAATGGGATTTTTTTTTATCATAAAGGAACTATATAATTACGGTCTTAGACATTTTATTTGATAAGATTTATATATGTGTAAATCATTTTAAATGGCGTTCAATAAAAACAATTTCTATATTAATAGCAATACAAGTCATAATTTAAAAAAAAAAATACTTCTTTGGACAGGATTTGCAGATAAAAAAGGATCGTGCATACTAGGATTTTAGATTGATAAGTAATTGATGTGCGGTTAGGACATGTATACCCCACAAATTTCACGGTCCAGTCCTTTTCTAGTCGCCAATTAATTTGTGCCTGAGACATTGCTCATGATGTATTTCTTTTTCGTGTATACTTGAAATAAATAATTTCTTTGCACCTGAGGTATCTCTAGCAGAAACTGGCCAAAGTTATATATATATATATATATATATATATATATATATATATATATATATATATATACAATTTTAATTAATTAATTACATGAATAATGCATTTGAGTTTTTTTTCCATCCACTGGCTAAAATGGCCCTAGTCTGATTATTCATTTTTCTCCCCCACGTACACATTAAGATATTTTCTGATTTCCTTTCTTTGGGATTTATGTTTACAACTTTCTATATTTTTTTCTTTGTATGCTATTTTAATGTAAAGGATTAGTCATTTTCAAGAGGCCATGAATTTATAACTTAAAAAAATACGTAATAAATTCATATAAAAATAAAATTTAATTTATAAGCAAAAATTTAAGCCTTGGAATTATTTATATTTTCAATCCCTATAAATCTACTCGGTAGGAAGAAAAAATGTTAATAATACTAAGATTTGTCCATTGTGTAAGAGGATTAGTGGTAATTGAATTTAGGCGGATTAATCTGTATGATAATAACAAAGGCTAAAGGCTGGCTAGCAGGCTTTCCTGGTTTTTCACATCTCTGACGTCATTGATGCCACTTTTTGCATGGAGATAAAAAGCTGTAGGGCGTGAAGGGCTGGTAATTTGTGGCGGGGCTCAGTCTCTCTCTCTCTGTCTCTCTCACCGGCTGTTTTTTCTTACTTCTCTCTTCATCCAATCGACCCTTCTCACTCATCTCTCTCTCTCTCTCTTTATTCGGGCCTTTGAAATAGCCTTTTATCCGCCTTGTCTATTAGATCTGCACGCGATTCCTTAAGTCACCTGTTGTAGGGGAGAGACTCGTTTTTGCCAGTCTCAGATATACATCTTTGCCCTTTATCTCGCTCCATTTTCAGGACTTCATCACTTGGTCTATTTCTGAGATTTTTCTTACGACTCTAGAATGACCAGAGACCGCCCAAATGAGTTTTGAGGGATTTTTTAAAAATTTATGAAGCGCCTTAGAAAACATTCCAATCAGTAGTACATTTTATTTTACTAACATTGTCTTAAAAATTATATTTCCGTAAAGCCTTACTTAAGGAGTGACTTAGTGTCAACCATTGCCCCATTTCAAACGATCAATACGGGACGTCGCATTTGGAGATTATGTCTGGGACAAGGGAATTTTCCATGCTAAGGTGTCTGCAGCTCAGATTACTACGTTTGTCCAATGTACTTACTCTTTTTTTAACGCACGTGGATTAAAGTATATACCAGGATCCCATAACTGTTGGTCATTTAAGCAGATTTCCCTTAAGGGAAATCAGCTATTGAGGTCGTACTCATGACGCGAGTTTCGCAAAAATTTCTTCAAATGTCCATCGATCCTACCCAGGAGATGACGAAAATGAGGTCCGTTCAAAATTATATTTATATGTGACTTACTTTTTTTTATATGATGAGGTCCACTTGAGGTATCAAGGCTAAACAACTCCAACAAATATATATATATATATATATATATATATATATATATATATATATATATATATATGTGGTGTGTTGTTCTTTTCGGAGCTTTGGTCAATGTTGGTGAACTATGAAGCTATGTAAACAAAACAAGGAAGGTTACTATAACCCTAGTCATAGTGCAATAAGAATGTATACTAGTCTATGAATATATTTAGTCTTGCCCTGAGGAAGAGAAAATAAAAATTCTCGAAATATTGTCATAAACTAAGATTCATTTCACCAACATTGACCAAAGCTCCGAAAAGAACAACACACCACATATAAATACAACCTGGTCGAAAACATCAGCACAATTATATATATATATATTTGTCTGTTAACGCTCTAGCGGTCGCAATTTTCGTTTGATCGATACCAAACTCGATATTTAAACGTTTTATGTAAAAATAAAGATCAAATTCGTTAGTGGCTGAAATCGAACCAGTGAAAGGAGAGGTTTAGAGGGGAGGATTTTCGAAAATTCAAAATATCTCCGTTACTATACGTCGTATCGAAAAATTATATAGAATCAATCTTATTGTAAATTGAATTTACTGTACATAACGTTATATACATTTATTCTGAATCTTGAATATTAACCGAGATATTTGCATTTTTCTGTTTTCAGCTTCTGAGATGAGATCGGCTAACTTCGGGTCTAGTCGTGAGTTTCCGTCAAGAGTTAGTTCGGGCCGTTCCCGTAACTGTTCGTCTCTCTATTCTGAAATTTCTCTATTGTATATCTTCACGTGGGAAATCTGCTTAGTTTACGCAGCACCTGCGTGACGGACTTTTTTTTTATCTACAGGTGGATGATCGGGATCTCCTCATTGAAGGTAGAACGTGATCGGAAGAGGGCAACCCAAAAATTTATCCATTTCATGTGACATTATTTACAAGGTGGGGTTGATAGTGAATATAGGATGGTAAAATTGTCCAAAATAGAAGGTCCAATAAGGCTTCGTAAACTAAGCAGATTTCCCTCGTGCTGGTATTACACACTAAGTAATGATCTCAACTCGCCACTTATTCTGACTGAAAACAAGAAAGTGTGAATTATTCGCTTAATATTTGAGTTATGAATAAATCCATAGAGCGGCACTTGTAGAGCATCAATATTTTAACGAGACATTTTTCGATCCGACTCATAATAATGCAGGGATTTAGAATTTTCGAATACCCCCATTATTCCATGTCCGATTTCTGCCAATAACGAATATGATCTTGGGTGCTGACTGAAATGTCGAGTATGGCATTGATGAAACATACATTTTCGAAACGAGAACGTAAAATCTTAATTGACGACATTAACTCAATGAATTTGCATGTATCTCGCATAATAAAGGATGTTGAAATAGTTATTTATTATACAAATGACGAAAGTAGATCATTTTACAACTCGAGCGAAACGTTTACCCACACGAGCGAAGCGAGTGTGGTAGTTTCACGGGAGTTGTAAATTCTACTTTCGTCACGAGTGTAATATTAATTTTTTTCTGTAATCGTGTAATACATGATCAGATCTAACCAGAATATGAACAAAATTAGGATGTTGTGAAGATTATGGTATGTTGTTGGTAGGTTATAAGCATGTTTGTGAAAGGTTATAAGCATAGTTATAAAACAACTAGTGATGATTGTGAAGTAGTGCAGTTATAAACAAGTGCAGGTTATAAACAAGGAAGGTAATTATTATTATATTTAAATTTTAAAATATATTGATTATTTCCACCAATAATTCATTCACATTTCAATTTATTTTGTTAAAATAAATTCTTACAATGTTAAGAAACATTCAAAAGCATTTAATTTCCAACTTCAAATTATTTTTTAATTTATACTTATTACTAATTAAGAAGGCAATTCACTTTCTTCACTTGTGAAGAAAGTGATTACTTTCTTCACTTTATTGCAAAATGTTTCACTTTCTTCACTCATTTCAGTTTAGTAATGTTACCATTATTCAACGATTACAGAAAAACAATATTTAGTATTTAAGCTTAGAATAAAGTGGTTCAAGATAGTGTATTACTCTTCTGACATGAGTAGTAGTAGGGGTTTACTGAGGGCAGAAAACTATTAAATGGAAATATCTCGGTTATTAATCAAGATACAGAATAAATGTATAAAACAACATTTGTAGACAATTAAATGTGATTTAAGATTCGTACCTCAGAAATTTTCGATTCGACTCATCATAAAGGAGATATTTTGAAATTTCGAAATTCCCCCTCTAAAACCCCTTCCCTCCCATTTGTCCGACATTAGCCATTAACAAACTTGACATTTAATTTTTCAGGAAACACTTATAATATCGAGTTTGGTAACGATCAATCAATAATATCGACAGCTTCTCTTAAGGGAAATCTGTTAAAATAATCTATAAATAACAGGCATAATATGAAGACTGTATTTACGACTGACAGGAAACTAAGACAGATAATGCCAAGTACAAATGATGATCTACTATTAATGGTTCGTGGGAAATACTCCCACATGGCAAACGGGCAGATTGATATACACAAAGGGATTATCTAAAATCTGTTAATAAATTGGAAGACACCTTATCCGGAGAGGCTGGTCGTTTCCGAATTCAATCCACCTGATCAAAGTTGAATGTTTTGAAACAAATTAATTAATTAACTACCTAGAGAGAATTATCAGAAGAGCAGCTGAATTTGTTGAATGTTCAGATGATTATAATTGAGGAAATGTTTATACATTTACCATGATATGAACAGTTATTATTCCTTTGAGATTGGCAGCTAATCCTATTGAGGCATTCGTTTAGAAATATGGACCCCAAATAAAGATTAGCAACTCACGGGACAAGACATTGGAAATTGGAAATAAATGCCATTCAACAGCTGATACTGATTTTTGACTGATTTCTCATTAACCTGTATACATTAATAGTATTTTAGCAATGCCAAAAACTATAGGCTATAGATCAGTATTTATAGCCTTTTTGGAAGTTTTTATGTTGCATTTATTAATGTTTCTTAATAATAACGAAGTATTTTTGTGCATTACTATTTTTTCCCCTGTTCATTAGTTGACAGCCTTGAATGACTTAAATGACTGAATTCCGTCATTATAGTTTCCGTTGTCGCAGCATCCGGCTCATATTGTTTCATTTAGTTGCAGTCGACCTTAGGTCGTACACATGTAAATATGCCTTCTGCACTACTCTTATCGTCTGTTGAAATGTGATTCGTATTTTTGGGCCCTTTACATATTGCCCGAATCTTCGAGTACCGGAGAATTGAAGAGAGCAAGAAGAGGTATGTTAAATTTATTTTGGTATGTTTGATTTATTTTGGCTAAAGCTGAATTTCTCTTGTTAAAAACGAATTAGAAGTTGATCGTAATGCTGTTGATGTTTATAGTGTGGAGCTATTATTTCATAAATATATAACAGGATACTTCAAAGTTGTTTAGATTGCTTTGAAAAAGTTATTTAACTCTTACGCTTATTAAATATTTGCATACCGTACTGAAAATAATTTCTAACAGTGTATTAAAACATTACGCATACGAGAACAAGGAATTATTAAAACACTGACTATTGATTGCGTTAATGATTTGAAAACGTTTTGTTTTATACATGCATTTTTAATTGAATCGACTGATTTTTTAGTCTTAATTTGAACTGCTAGTAACATACTTCATTTACGAAACCCATAGGAGACCATACAATTAGTACCAGATCATAAATTTCTTCCGAGATGCTAGACGGTAGAGGAACCAGTTGATCAGGACGATTAAATTATTTCTTCATTTGAAAAACGTAGAAGATAAATCTGTAGGTTTGTCAGATTTTTAAAAATTGAAATTGAATTTCATTATTTTATATAAAAGATCTGCAAAATCATATTACGTTAGTAATTAGAAACACCTGTCCTTGTGGCAAAAGGTAATCACCATAAAAACACCAAAATCTTATTTATTTACTCAATTATTCTAATTATTTTTCGCTCCTAAGCGTTGGAACGGATATTTAGCCAATCAAATAAAATAATATTAAACGGAATGAAACCAAACATTTTGTTTATTTAATTGAATAGGAGTACAAGAAAGTCACTTGGTGTCCTACTCGGATTTTTTAAGTATAATAATCGGCATTTGCATTTCGTAAATTATCATGAAAATGTATTCAATGGTGCAGTTATTACATTGTTGGTTTCCAAAAGAATAAATCTCTGAAGTCGATGACAACATTGTCACATCTGGTTTTTAATTACATGACAAACATTGGCTTTCCAGATTTCAAGATAGTTAGAATGTCGTAAATCTCTTTTTTTTATTCTGAACGTTTTAAAATCCAGTGCTATTGAAGTCGAAAAAAAATCACGTTTTAGCTCTTAAATGCTTGTTCAATTTAATTGAGCTAAAAATTCCCGTTATTTTGTGATCTGATAAGGCATACTATCGATTAGAGACTCAGTTTGTTAGATATTATATCTCATCATAAATATTTTCGTAAATTCTGAACAGGTTGCTCTTAAAATCCGACTCTAGTCTAGAAAATGTAGGACATAAAATGTTTATAATTTTGATTATAGTTGAATTGTGTAATGGTCTTACCAAAGGAGGTAACTTGTTGGAAAGTTGTTGGGGTTCCTAAGGAGCGTGTCAAATATTTGATATGACAGATGGCTGATGAGAAATGATATTTGAGAAATATGTTTTGTGTTGTTTTTTTTTTTGTTGTTACAAAATTGCATAAATAATTTATTTAGTGTGTCTCAACTAATTTTCTTTAATACCTTCTTGTTCATTCAACCACAGGCCTGTTTTCGGGGTAACTTTCATGTGTAATAAAGATCTATGTCTGCTCCAACTTTTATTTGATAAAACGAATTTTCGGCTGCCTCGCTGTCATCATCTGGTTATTAATGTAGATGGCCAAGGACACTTCCCAATAAGAATCGGAAGGACCTTTACCCGAAACCAGGAAATACTGGTTTAATTAATATTATGGATAGGATGAGCTTATAATCATTGAGATCTCCTGATGACGCTAGAGTATGACAAGCGAATCGTTCCTGTAAAATACCGTGACCTAGATAAATATGGCACGGGCTGCGGAAGTCTACAAGAACAAACGTTATAAGGTACTTGTAAAGTTTATTAAAAATATATATTTAAGTGTTGGAGAGGCCATTAGTTATCGCTGTAGGAATGGTGCTTCCTGAGCTGTTAAGGCCCCATTTAAACTCCTTCCAGTGAAAACCCGACAAGAACTTATGATTGATGACTTTAACCATTTCAACTCCCTTTAGTGAGGAAAACTATTAAATGCTGCTCCCATCAACATTTATGTACTTAACCTATTGGATATCTGTCAAACATTCTATGAGAAATTACAACCATTTGGATGCCCATATTTATTTATTTATTTTAAAGAACTGTGGTAATAGCAGAATGAAATTTAAATAGTCTTCGTTCTTTATTTAATATTTTATCGTCGTAAGAAGTAAAAACTAATAGAAGTACTTATAATATAGTACCACTGTCGGTGACAGATTTTAGCAGATTTCCCTTAAGGGAAATCAGCTTATAGGTCGTACTCAAGACGCGATTTTAGAAATGTTTCTTCAAATGTCCATTGATCCCACCTAGTAGATGATGAAAATAAGGCCGTTCAAAATTGTATATAGATAGATCTATCTATCTATACATATATTTATCTATCTATACATTTGTCTGTTACCACTCGTGGTCGTAATTTGTGTCTTATCGTTTCTGAACTTACTATATAATCTTTTATATAAAAAGAAAAATCAAGTTCGTTAACGGCTAAAATCGGACAGGGGAGGTGATTTTAAAAATTCTTAATATCTCCGCTATTATGCGTCTAATGGAAAAATCGTATATAACCAATGTTATTGCAAATGTTATGTTCTATAAACGTTGTTATGTACGTTTTTTCACTATCTTAAATATTAACCGAAATATTTTCATTATTTAGTTTACGGCCTTCAGTAAACACCCACTCCAACTCATGCCATATTAACAATACGCTATTATATTATGAAGAACTTTATTTGAATCCTAAATACAAAATATTGTTCTCATTGAACTGTTTCTTTTTAAGATAAATGCAAATACGTGGGAAATCTGCTTCGTTAATGAAGCCCCTGCGTGACGGACTTTTTAACATTCGGATTTTCACTGTTAGTATTTATACCTCTGCTATTACGTTAATCCGTTCTTTATGGTGCCGATATATTATTAATTTTCGATCATGCCTAGCATATACTTGATTAAGAGAAAATGAATTTTCTCCTTCTCAACCTCCTCTACTACCTTGCTTACTTTCACTGTCTTTTTGTCAAGATCCTCTCTTTTTATCGAAATCCTACCTCCTTCAAGATTTACAATTCTTGCTAAGTTCCTCCGTCCTTCTAAAATCATTGATCCATGATATGAAAAGTCTTTCACTCACACTGGCTTATAAATACTTTTTATTATTTAATGTATGTAGGATGAAAAAATTGTTGGCTACGCTTCCACTATAATAATTCATTGAACCGGCAAAGATGCATTTCATTATTGAAACAAATTAGCACTTACTTAAATTTTAAGTCAAGACTTACTGTCGTTTGACGTCATGATTAGAGTCAGTCTTCCTTTTACTAAACGTTACGCATTCATGCGGAGTTGATGTGTCTCTTTTGGTCATTGTGATATTATTAATTGTTATAATACATTTTGAATATTTGTACATCGTAGAACGTATATAAAATGAAGAACTTCCAGGGAAGCTGGGTGTTAGAGGAAAGAATCAATGTGGATACAAATCCTTGTTTTCCTCTACAATGCCTTTATTGAGATAAAGTGCACTTTCAGATCAACAGCTCCATCTTCAGTGCCTTTGAAGAGCGTTAGAGAGCACTTCGTCTTAATAAATGAATTGTAGAGGAAAACAGCCCTTGTTTGTGCATCCAAATTTATATAGAAAACCTAGATTCAATCTGAAGAATCTAATCTCTTAAGTCTCTGAAGCATTTTTAACTCATTGACAAACACAGGGGTTTAAAAGGTTATGGTTTTCAAAGTGTTCTTCACCATTCTTCTGACTGATTGAAATGAAGTGGGGATTGAAGAGTAGAACATAAAAGAGCGGACAATATTGATGATTATTTGTGCTTCCCTTTGTTAGCTTACACGCGAAATCTGGTCTGTCATTACAAGGGCCAGTGACCTGTATTTTGAAATTGCTGCCTTCCAATCGGGTTGAGAGGATATCCTCTTGTGTCTAAATTATATCATGCAAGCATAGAATTTGGAAAAGATCAGTCTTGCCAACCATTGTTTAACTTCGGTACATAACCTTTACTTTGTGTTATATATGTTGCTATTTATTTCTAACTGTAAAAGATATGCTAAGAATAGTATTTATGGTTTTCTTTTGGGCACAGATAAAACTAACTCATCGGAGGTGTAGTAGTTCTCAGCTTGGCGTTTAATGTTAAGAGGTGGTATTGTCTTGAGTGTAATTTATATAAAGCCTCGTGTTTTTCTTTACCTAGGCGTATCTGTTTGAACTATCTTCCTCTTGTAGGCGTCTTCTTATCTCTCGAGTCATTTTATGAGCTAACAGTCCTTCTCTTATCTTTCGGCTGTACTCTTGGCTCATATATCAACAGTAACACGAATAAGGGCTCTTATAATGAGTTATACTGAGGTTCTAGGTGCTTATACGAAGTTCAAAGTTTTAGTAGCTATTTATTTTTAGTTTAGTTCGCGGTGGGTGTTAGGTTTTTTGCACTTGCGGTACTTATCGGATATCGGGAGGCCACTCATTTAAAGACGATTATTTAATCGTAATTAAAGAAAATTACTTTATTGTTTATAATAACACTCTAGAATTTATAAATGACAAAATCGTTAACGGGGTCACTCATTATTTACAGATAATATATATACTGGTTTAAAAGCGTGCACCGCTATTCCCTGTTTTAGCAGATTTCCCTTAAGGGAAATCAGCTATTGAGGTCGTACTCATGACGCGATTTTCGAAAATTTTCTTCAAATGTCCATCGATCCTACCCAGGAGATGACGAAAATGAGGTCCGTTCAAAATTATATATATATATATATATATATATATATATATATATATATATATATATATATATATATTTGTCTGTTAACGCTCTAGCGGTCGCAATTTTTGTTTGATCGTTACGAAACTCGATATTTAACCGTTTTATATAAAAAGACAGATCAAGTTCGTTAATGGCTGAAATCGGACCAGAGGGAGGGGGGGTTTAGAGGGGGGATTTTCGAAAATTCAAAATATCTCCGTTACTATGCATCGGATCGAAAACTTGTACAGAACCAATCTTATTGCAAATTAAATTTACTATAAATATTGTTATATACATTTATTCTCTATCTTGAATATTAACCGAGATATTTGCATTTTTATGAAGTCTGTGGTGGGGTATAGTTCGGATTATGTCGGCCATCTTCGTCATTTCTCGGCTCAGGCGGAAGCTTCTTCTAACCTGGCGTTTTTAACCTTACCTTACCTTCCTTACTTTGTGAGATTTATGCAAATACGTTTTGTTCATCCGCCCCCCCCCTTCTTTTGTTCTTGGACTACTAAAATTTGAGTTATTAAAATATAAATTATTCTTACAATTCAGAAGCCGTTTCAGTTGGGTATTTATTTTAATTAACTGAAAGATTTCTCCTTATCTAATCACGGTGGTATTGTGTTACCAGTATGCAGATTTCTCTATTGTAAAACTTCACGGGGGAAATCTGCTTAGTTTACGCGGCCCCTGCGTGACGGACTTTTGCTATCGCTTTAGGCTGTTCATACTTGACTAGGTTATCTTAGTCATTCTGTTTCTTATGTTATCAGAAACTGAGTGATCGTTTATTAACACGACTTGGTGATCGTTTATTATTAAACCACTTTGACAGCTACCTTGCCGAGTTCATGGCTTTAAGTAGCTACTCCGCGTCATCGTCCAGTTTTGGGCTAACTCTAATTTAATTTTGTCATTCACATAAATTCTACAAGTGTTATTTTAAATAATAAAGTGTTGTTTCTTTTAATATGATTTACTAATCGTCTTTAAAATGGGTGGCCTTCCAATAATCGATAGGTACCACACTTGCATTAGCTGTGAAAGCCACCATTGCATCCTCAGCGTGGTGAATCAACTGTTGAGCTGCCTGCTTAAAAAAAGAAGAAGTCCACCATGCAAAAGTTGAGCAAACTTGAAAATCTCGTTTGTGCAATAGTGCAATAAACCAGTCTGATGCATTTCATAGGACAAGTCTCAATAGTTACTTCTAATGACGTCAAAAGGTATCTCCTCGTGTATCCTTTAATTCAGTTTACCTCCCTTAGTAAAGACTGGACATAAAGAATATTTGATTTTAAGCTGGTCAAAAAGTATAAATTGATTTATTATGTGAGGGTTTCGTAACTGGGAACAAAAAAAAAAATGAAATAACTCTGTTGAAATTTAGAGTTTGGTAACAGACAAATGATGACTGTAACAATTTGAAACGTTGATACACGCACAGCACATGAATTTGGTAATTTAACTTAAATGTGTTTCTTTGGTTTCGTGGAACAGTGTAATTTCATAAAAAATTCTCAACGGAACGTAAAGTGAATTTCTCCATCCTAAAATAATATTTTAAAGTATTATAAATAATAGAAATAAACTTTTGTCTTCTTATATATTAAAACCTTACCCCGACATTTATATGACCTGAACACTTAAACAAAGGCAAAACACAGAACCCTAGCATTGCAGCATTTCAAGAGATATACCCTTTACTTCACAAAGCAGTGACAATTTGAGGAAAATTCGACGTACAATAATTAGCAATATTATAATATATTATGAAACGCATTTTATAGTTCAAACAATTTATAGATTTCCCTTCGTTTGTATCTTACTAATCTTAATTGTTCATATTCATTAAATTTAAATGTGATTTATAATGAGAAGAGTAATGAACAATATACTCGCAATAAAGTGCACCCCATACTGCAGGTATATACACTGAATGCAAAACGCCAACTTATTAATGCCGATCATAGTTATCTTAAGTAAATAATGTGAAAATCTTTAATCCTTACCAAACAGTTATTAAATACTTTTATAGAAAATGGACGTCACGCAGGGGCTGCTTAAACTAAGCAGATTTCCCATGAGAAGTTTTACAATAGAGAAATCTGCCTAATAACAACTGTAGTAGTAAGAATCCTCTAAACCTAAAACATTATTTAGGGTGTAATAACCCAGTAGAGTCTAGCCCCAAAAAACAGTTAACCTAACCTCTAAACCTATTCACGAGGGACGAATAGTTATAGAAACGGCCGCCAGAGCTCTCGGCGGAAAGTCCGAAGATAGCCTACTGGTGACCACACGCAGAATACAAATGCAAATATCTCGGTTAATATTCAAGATACAGAATAAATGTATAGAACAATATTTATAGTAAATTTAATTTGCAATAAGATTTATTCTATACAATTTTTCGATCCGACGCATAATAACGGAGATATTTTGAATTTTCAAAAATCCCCCCTCCCACTGGTCCGATTTCAGCCATTAACGAACTTGATCTTCCTTTTTAAATAAAACGATTAAATTCCGAGTTTGGTAAAGATCAAACAAAAATTGCGACCGCTAGAGCGTTAACAGACACACACACACACACACACACACACACACACACACACATATATATATATATATATATATATATATATATATATATAATTTTGAACGGACCTCATTTTCGTCATCTCCTGGGTAGGATCGATGGACATTTGAAGAAATTTTTAGAAACTCGCTATCATGAGTACGACCTCAATAGCTGATTTCCCTAAAGCGATAAAATGTCCTAAAATCTTTATGATAATAATAATTATCAAATTGAAAACATAAAATTCTTACTTTTTTTTTGCCTGAAATAACTTCTTTTTTTTTTTTTTTTTTTTTTTTTTTTTTTTTTTTTTAAAGGAAAAAAGTATTCCTGAAATTTTCATTGAATGGATAATTTAAGCTACAATTGTTAAATTATTTTTCAGGCTTTAATGTATTGAAAAATCATGTTGATGTTTGCTTTGTGGCATTAACCTGAGCAATGTAAAAAAAAAAAAACTTCTCCGATCTATATCTCATTGAGATTGCCCTATTGCAGTTGCTGAACTACTGAAGGAATGCAGTCATTTTATCCTCATTTTTTTTTCTGTTTCTTTATAAAAAGATTTAGGGTTTCTAGAACTTACGTAAATCATTTATTTCACAATCGCTAGCAGCAATGGTTGTGAAAATTGTTTCATCCATTTCACTAGTCTTTACGAGAGGGGGTGTTTGGAGCAATGTGTTGTGTAATAAGAAAGTGCTTCTACTCCTGGAGTACGCATGATTTATAGTGGTCTCTTGACAGCCAACGAGCTAGGAGATAGGAAGAAAAGAACTTTTTAAATTCATGACGATGTTGGAGGCTAGAATATAAAATTCAGAATCATATAAAACAGATTTACCGTCAGTGAATATTTATTAGAGTACCTACCGCTGTGCTTTCAGAGATGTCGCTGTATTTTCAGTGCCTTGTTAGCACATATCTATTTGCATATAAATCGAAACATTTCTCTGAAATTCTATTCTATTCTAAGATTAACAAACCCATCTCAGGAGAATAGAGGAATGATCAAAAAAAGTCCGTCACGCAGGGGTTGCGTAAACTAAGCAGATTTCCCACGTAAAGTTTTACAAAAGAGAAATCTGCATACTGGTGACACAATACCACCGTGATTAAATACAAACGGAAATGAGAAACCTTTCAGTTAATTAAAATAAACTCCCAACTGAAACGGCTTCTGAATTGTAAGAGTAATTTATATTTTAATAACTCAAATTTTAGTTGTCCAAGAACTAAAGAAGGGAGGAGGGCGGATGAACAGAACGTATTTGCATAAATCTCACAAAGTAACGAAGGTAAGGTAAGGTTAGAAGAAGCTTCCACCTGAGCCGAGTACTGGCGGAATTGGACGACCTAATCCGAACTGTACCCGACCACAGATTTCATAAATTCAAATATCTCGGTTAATATTCAAGATAGAGAATAAATGTATATAACAATAAATAGAGATACAGACAAATATATATATATATATATATATATATATATATATATATATATATATATATATATATATATATATATGTATACATACAGTTTTGAACGGACTTCATTTTCGTCATCTACTAGGTAGGAGCGATGGATATTTGAAGAAAAATTTCGAAAATTCCGTCATGAGTACAACCTCAATAGCTGATTTCCCTTAAGGGATATCTGCTAAAAGTCCAGGGGCTGCGTAAACTAAGCAGATTTCCCACGCGTTGGCATAAAACACTTCTGATCTCTTCTCATTACATATTCTCTATTTATATGTAAATAATCGACGATTAGAAGAGTGGGGGGGGAGTTGAAGGTTAAAGACAAGAAAGTAAGAATAACTCGCTTAATACTTGGGTTGTAAAATAATGCAAAGAACAATTGTAGAGCGTCCATTGTTTAGGAAACAAGTTTGTTTCTATAACATTTTATGTTCCGACTCATAATAACAAAGATATTTTGTGTTTTCTGATCCACCTACATCTAAACCACTACTATTCCAGGCCAGATTTCAGCCTATAACTATTATGGATCTTTAGTTTTGATTGAATCGGCTAAATATCGAATATGGTATCAATTAAACATTTTCAAATAAAGAACGAAAATCTTAATTGATGACGTCATCACGTCAATGACACAAGTGTTCCCGAAAGTAATAATTCAATAAAAACCGTATTTTGTATTATATACCTTGGAATCAAGTTGTCCATGATAAAACAGCGTATAGTTAATATGAAATGAGTAGGAGTGTGGGTTTACTGCAGGCCGAAAACCAAAATATAGAGATATCTCGGTTTATACTCAATATAGGGAAAACATGTAAATGATAACTTTTTTAGAACATCACATTTGCAATAAGATTGACTATATACAATTTTTCGATCTGACTCATAACAACGGAGATATTTCGACTTTTCGAAATGCTCCAACTCTAAACCCCACTTGTCCGATTTTAGCCGTTGACGAACTTGATCTTCATATTTACATAAAACGTTTAAATACCAAGTTTGGTAACGATCAGACAAAAATTGGGTTGGTAGAGCGTTAACAAAGAAATATATATGATATATATATATATATATATATTATATATATATATATATATATATATATATATATATATATATATATACACACCCACACACACACACACACACACACACACACACACACACACCCACATATATATATATATATATATATATATATATATATATATATATATATTTTAAACGGACCTCATTTCGTTATCTCCTGGGTAGTATTGATGGACATTTGAAGAAATATTTCGAAAATCCCTTCATGAGTACAACCACAAAATCTTTGGCGCATGACACAACGTGGAAAATGTCAAAACCTAATACTGTCACTTCACGGAAGAATAATGTTCCTCAGTTTCATTTAATGTCTTCCCTCATCCTCTCTTCTTAAACTACCCGCTACCTTACCTCCCTTCGCCGTTTTACCTCGACTCGCGACTTAGTTGAACACACTAAACTTATGAGGCAAGTACTCAACCGACGATTTGTTGAATTATATATTAACTTCTGACTGAATCGAACATCGTCCTTATCAATAGATAACAAACTTTCTAATTATAACTTCTCAAACCAATCCGAACTTAGTACTGTAGAGAGCTGTGGGAAACTGTTTAGTATTTTAATATCAACTGCTTTGAAACATTACCATCCAAAATCATCCAAGTAAATTCAATGTAATCCAATTCAATATAAAATACATTGCAGTAAAATGTAATTTACAAATATAAGTAAATAAATAAAATTCTAGCATGATTTTTTTGGGTATAAGACATATGGTTTGAATGGAAGCATATCTTATTATTATTATTTATTAACGTCCACTTTTTGCAACTTAGGCTAATCGTGACGGGATATCTACAGGTTACCACCCTTCTCTAGCCCGGGGCGGATTTTAGGATGTTATTTAATGAATTCCGTCACTAAATAATCTCCTTTGCCCAGGCGAGAATCGAACTCGTCACTCTAGGTTTACCATGTGAGATAAAAGTCAACGCTTTAACTCGCATGGCCAACCTGAGCCGCATGGAAATATATGAAGAAACTCTTTTTCAGGTTTTCTGTTGTAGTACCAGGGAAGTAAAAACTAACTTTCAATTCTGTGAAATATATACTAAACATATTTTTTATTATTTTCATGCTCTCAATAGACCAATATTAACAGATGTATTGACAAAATTACGTATTGTTTTCTGTAAAACCTATTAATACTTCTTTTGCCAGTGTTAGTAAAATATAAAATTACGCATGTTGCCAACATTTATTTGTTTATAAAATTCTATTCGTTTCCATGGAACACTGATAAATTCACTTTGTTCACTATAAGTCGCATTTCAAAATTTTGAAATTCTTATATTTAAACAAGGTTTACGGGTAGAAAATATATTTTAGCCATAGTTCGTTGTTTAAATGTTTCGTTAAAAGTAATATTAACAAAGATATTACGAATTCTCATGTGTAGCTATGTTGTACCTCAGGTTAGAGTAGTTAACTGAGAAATATATAAAGTATATCATTTTTTTTCAGCCGGTATTATGTCATTGAGTTACGAAAGGGCTGACAGACAAGTATTTTAGTTTTTAGCAGATTTCCCTCAAGAGAAATCAGCTATTGAGGTAATACTCATGACGCTATTTTGTAGTAATACAATAGTAAGAAGGAATGCTAGTATTCGACTTGACCCTTTTAAAAGTTTGCTTTTAAAAGACATAGCCTTTACTTACCGACGGATGGTTAAGTTTGTAGGTTTGCCTTTGTCCTTTTTTTTATACCCCCAGTAAGTTCGAAATTAGGGTTGATTTAAGGTTTCGATTCATTTGAACTATCAACATTTCGGTTATAGGGATCTTTTGAGGTATTCAATTGAAAGTGCACATTGTTCCTTAGATTGTTACGTTTCTATTGTAATACAATGGAGTCCGATAGGGTGCGCTGACAAGTCAACAAGGCTAGAACTGCTTCTGAGTGTTTTTTTCCTTCATAAAACGGAATTGTGACATTAATGTTGTGCTGTGATTGTTTCCAAGTGCCATTTTAAACTTCATTCTACAGGAGAGATACAATATTCTCTGAAATCTGAAGAAATTCTTTATTTTTGGAGTAAGTCTGATATTGTAACCTTGCCCACAACCTTTCAATCATTTGATGTTTTTTCTCTCTTTACAATCTTTCTAGTTTCCATTCTTTATAAACGTTTCCACCTTTAAAAATAATGGAAAAAATGGATACGGTTTTACAAACAATGGAGGAGTTGAAGTCATATTTTATGAACTCTTCAAAAGAAGTGAAAGAAGAGATAAAAACATTGTCCTCAGAAATATCATCAATTAATATTACCATGGATCAGGTCAAAAGCCACACAGGCAGTATTAAATCAAGCATTATAGATCTAAATAATAAAATAGGGGAAATAGAAACTAAAAATAAAAATTTGGAATTGCAATGTAACCGCTTAACCTATGAGCTAGATAGTTATAGAAGATCAAAAAATATAATTATTTATAACATAGATGAAAACTTACACGACGGTTCGTTAGACTCACTAGAAGAAATAATATTGAAATTATTTACAGAACAAATGAAGATCAAATTTTCTGTTAATGAGATAGATTTTATTAAACCATTAGGAAGGAGAGAGTCAAAAAGTAGACCTATCTTGGTTAGATTTTGTAGATCTCTAATGAAGAATAAGGTGCTTAGATCAGCTTATTTATTGAAAGGAAGTAAAATAAGTATTTCTCAAGATTTTTCTAGAGAGGTTAGAGAAAGGAGAAAACTGTTGTATCCTTTTTTATTAAAAGCAAGGTCTGAAAATGTCCCCTCCAAGTTGGTCAATGACAAATTAATAATTGCAGGACAGTCATTTAGTATAGCAGACATAGAGTCAACAGAGTTAAAAGAATCTGTGGGAGGTACACAAAAAGAAAAAGTAATAAGTGAAGAAACAGATACTGCTGATAGTGAAGTATCAAATAAGGAGGGAGTTAATCAAATAAAAAAGAAAAGAAAACGTTCAATTAAAAAAAGTTCATCCCAAGCTACAATTAAAAATTGGATTTTTGGTTCAAGTAATAAGCCTCCAATACTGAAGACAGTAAATAAATAGCAATTATCTGGTAAAAAACTAATAAATATTTGTTTTTGGAACTGTAATGGCATGGAAAGGTTTACTTCTTTAGATGATGACTCAGTGAATTTCTTACATAGGTGTGAGCTAATATGTTTATGTGAAACTTGGTTGACATATGCCTGGACACCAGAATCTACAGCTTTTTCAGATTACAATATTATTCATAGCACTGCACTAAAGGAAAAATCCAAAGGAAGGGCTAGTGGAGGTCTAATTATATTAGTCAAGAAAAATTGTACTAACCAAGTACTTCATAAGTCCCCTTACTGGATTATTTGCAAAATAAGTTATGGTAATCACCAATTCATTTTAGGACTTTTTTACTTTAAACCAACACTGCACTTTGAAGTATTTTTTGAAAATTTAAATGATATTTTAGCTGACTTGTTCAACAAATTTTCACATTTAGAATTTTATTTAGGCGGAGATTATAATTGTCGGATAGGAGCACTGAACCAGTCACAAGCAGATATTTTTGAAAACTCATGTTTGTCACCGGAGAGAGAAAGTAAAGACACTGTAATCAACAAACAAGGAAAGCTTCTGTTAGAACTAATGGAAAGATGGGCACTGTTTAATATCAACGGTAGATCATTATCTGATAAGCCAGCTGATTATACTTATCTAGGCCAAGGTTCCAGTGTCAATGACCTTATCTGGGCTAATATACCTGCCTTATCGGTAATAGCGGATTTCATCATATCGCCTTTTTTAGCTACTTCAGATCATCTTCCTTGTCTTTTACAGCTTTTTACTGAGACAACTGTTATAAATCCTAGAATCGGAAATATCACTCCCAAGAAATCATACACCGTATTTATTTGGGACCCTTCGAAATCAGAGGGCTACAGTTCGGCGCTTCTTAAAAAAATGTCATCTTACCCTGACGAAAAGATTCCATCATCATATGATGCATTCCTGGAAGACATCGCAAAGGCAGCTGAGGAATGTGGAATGATGAAGGTAAAAAGTATAAATAGAACTTTAACAGGAGGACGTAAGGCTAATAAGTGGTTTAACCAGGCTTGTCGAGAGGCTAAATCAGCATATAAGAAGTCATTGACATTACTTCGAAAATATTATACAGAGTCAAATAAAAGAGCTTGTATAAAATCTAGAAATACATATTTCAACATCGTAAAGGCAGCTAAGAAAGAGTATTTTAATTCTATTTTGGGTGGGATCAATAATATGAGAAATCCTTCTGATTTTTGGGAAGTTGTCAGAAAGTGCAGTAGTAAAAATAATAATAGATCAGTATCACCAATTACTTCAAATTCTTGGTTTGAATATTACAAAAGCATATATCCCATAAAACCAAAAATTGAATCTGTCTATTTTTACGATGCTGGCCACCCTTTTTTCGATAGTCCATTTACTAAAGCAGAATTGCAAACAGTCTTGAACAAATTAAAAAATAACAGATCTCCTGGGCCTGACGCAATATCTAATGAATTTTTCAGGAATATGCCAAACTCTTTAATTGAAAGGATGCTAGACATTTTCAATGCAGTTTTTGAAAATGGAGAGGTACCAATAAAATGGAGCAAAATGAAAATGATACATTTGTATAAAAAAGGGGATATGGAAGATCATAGAAACTACAGGGGCATAGCTTTATTAAACAATATCACTAAAATATTTACTCAGCTCTTAAACAACAGAATTATCCAATGGTCAGAACAATGTAACCCTCTCTCTGAACAACAAAACGGCTTTCGTCGCGGCAGAGGCTGTGTGGATGGTATTTTCTCACTGCTGGCGCTCACACAGATTCATCTGAGATTAAAAGGAAGAAAAGTATACGCTTGTTTTATTGACTTTTCTAAAGCATTTGACACTGTGAACCACGACAAGCTGTTCTCCAAGTTATACAAATTTGGCATCAGCACAAAAATGATTAGAGTAATTGGAAAATTATACAGTCAAATGAAGTTGATAATTCAAACTGGTCCTGAAAATTCTAATGAAATATCAGTTACTGAAGGCGTTCTTCAAGGTGACAGCTTATCTCCAACTCTCTATATCATCTACACTGATGACTTGAGCCAATCCATAGAGGCTGGTGGCGATGGAATTAGTATAGATAGTGGGCAAGATGTGGATATGCTTGCGTATGCCGATGACACTGTAATTATGTCCAGTACTCCAAGGGGACTTCAACGTAAGTTATATCTCCTTCAAGAATACTGTCAGAAGAACATGCTTGCCATAAACGTCGAAAAAACAAAGGTATTAGTTTTTAAAAAAGGAGGCCCAAAGTGTACAAAGAAATTTTTCATTAATAATAATGAGCTTACAGTAGAAAATTCCTATAATTATCTTGGAGTATTATTCTCTGACTCTACTGTATTCTCGAAAGCCGCTGCAGATATGTGTCGGCGAGGAATGGCGGCCTCAGCTGCTGTTATGCAAATACTAAAATCCTGCAAATGCAAATCATGGGATTCTAGGATGGCACTTTTCGAAGCTCTGTGTGAATCCGTCTTGCTTTATGGAAGCCAGATCTGGGGATTGGGATACATGGATGTCATTGAAGCTTTCCAAGCAAAGTACCTTAAACAGCTTCTCCATCTTCCAATCAACACTCCTGGATATATGCTACGAATGGAATGTGGCAGAACTTCGTTAAAAGTAAAGGTTTTGAAACTAGCGCTCCAGTGGGTTTTTAAACTTGTTGAAATGGACGACTTCAGAATTCCTAAGCGCTGCTTCTCCAGACTTTTAAAAATTGACCAGCGGGACCGAGGATCTAATCTAAACTGGGTCTCTCACTTAAGAAAAATAATTTCTGAAGCAGGTTACGAGGATGTTTGGACAACTCAGGACTGGACAACTCTTAAGGCCATCAAGGAAACTGTCTTAACGAGTTACAGTGAAAAATTAAAAGCATTGGATATCCAGCGAGTTCTTAAATCTTCATTTTCCCAGCAGTACCAATCGTTCAAAGTTAGCAAAGATGTGGAGAAGTACCTCATTTTTATCAACAATATCCACGTTACCAGAATCATAGCACAGTGCAGACTTTCATCGGACAAGACTCTCAAAATATATTGGAACGGCAGTGCATACAAACTTAACTGTGAGGAATTATGCAGCATTTGCAACCTGTATGAAGAGGAAACACTCCACCATTTCTTCTTCCGCTGCCCTATGTATAGCCACATCAGAAATGCGTACATCTCCAAACATATTAATCCTACTGATTCACCAAATACACAGCTCCAGCAATTGTTCACAATAGAAGACAAATCTAAGGCCTTTGATACCTATAAATTTGTTATAAATGCTCTTAAAGTACGAGCTTTCATAATGTTTGATTGATTTATCACTTCCAACACATGTAAATATTTCATTTATTATTATAATTATTTATATATTTTATTTATCTATTTATTTTTCATAATTAATATTGTGCCTTCGGAACTGATTGATGATTTAGAAGAACTGTCTCTTTATTTTGCCTATTACTATACATATATATTTATTATATTTACTTATTATTATAATTTCATTTTATTATATTATTATTTTTTATTTATTTTTCTTTAATATAAGCAGATTAATGAAATTGTATGTTCTCGTTTATTTTTCTTTTCTTTTCTTTCTTTCTATTTCTTTATTCTTTATTTTAATTTTTGTTTCTATTAAATTAAGATTAATTATGTATCAAATTTGAAGATCACCTAATGTTGAGTAAGCTATTTTTACTATAATGTAATTCTTTGTTTATTGATATACTAATTATAGCCAAATTATTTATTTTATCAATCACCAATATTATATGTATTACTTTAGAGAAGTATTGTACCTAGCTATGTGTTTTAATTTTTCTTCTTATTTTTGTAAATATTCGGACCCCCTGTAAAAAGTTTATACTTAAATACAGAATTTTTATCTATCTATCTATCTATCTATCTATTGTAATACATCTGAAAGATAGTTGAAAAAGGTCTGCTATCGCTTTAGCGTTCTATTATAGATAATAATACTTTGGGAATTTAATAGTTATTTTTTGTTCATTCGCATTGTGCTTTGACCTGTTCTTCCGTTGTAACCATGTAGGCCGTGAGTCATGCGGTGTTGGGTTGCCTCTGCTCGGTTTGCTTCAGTTTCTTAGCACAGAAGGTCCCATTTGTTTATTAGGAAGTAGTTTAGCTTAGTCATTGATATTCGTTAGGATAGAGCTTTATTTAAAAAAAGTCCGTCACGCATTAGA
The DNA here is from genome assembly GCA_019009955.1 of Riptortus pedestris. Taxonomy (NCBI): domain Eukaryota; kingdom Metazoa; phylum Arthropoda; class Insecta; order Hemiptera; family Alydidae; genus Riptortus; species Riptortus pedestris. The sequence continues at coordinate 157,058,695 of CM032229.1, forward strand.
CATTTCCAGATTTATTTCATTTTTAATTCAGTCAGTCAATATTTTAATGAGAGATGGGTTTTCTTATAAATATGTTAGTGTTCATGTTTCCTTATATTATCCAATCTTATTCTTTATTAAAAGGTAATCCGCATCCTATTTGATTGGTCATCTAGGTGTGCGTGGACCATTACTCCCCTAAGCGAAGGCTTACGCTTAACATAAATAATGTCTGAAGTATTCATTTAATTTTCTTATACATATTGGTACATATATAGGCTATTCCATAAAAGGCTTTTGGTTGATTAATCTTCATTTTGAATTTAATATATATTTTTTAAAAAAAATGTGTTATTTTAGTTGCTTTAGGAAAATGTATTTATCCTTTAGACACAGTCTATATTATATTAGCCTACCTTAACGACCTAGAGATCCTTTCGCCTGATTACTTTGGGTTAATCCCTTGAACCTAAAGGTATTGCGGCAGAATTTTAATAAGGTGTTCCTGTTTCATTTATAAATACACCTTGCTTTTTGGTTAGCATGTTCTTATCTTGTTTATATATATATATATATATATATATATATATACATATATATATATATATATATATATATATACATATATATATATATATATATATATATATATATATATATATATATATATATATATATATATTGCTCCTTAGTACTCCTGGCCCCAAAATGCATATGGAATTTCATCATTATTTGTTTAGAGTATTTCAATTTTATTGTATGTCTTATTAAATTTCTTTATGATTGTGGTCTCCTCGTAAAATAACAACTGGGCTGACAAAAAACAGAAATAATGTTTAATGAATTGTTATAGTTTATTTAATGGGTTTATCTTAGAGGTTTAATTAACTGAGAGTGGGTTTAGGTGGAGAGTTGGTCATTAACAAGGAAAATGGCCTGATTTCTCTTAAGGAAAATCTGCTAACAGAAACCTCAGAGCGTTTGAAGCATCTCGTTTGTCCCTTCGCTTGAAAGCGTGCTTTCTCCTACTTCACATTGCTGGAAGCCATTGGGACGAAGATTTGTATTACCATCTCCACCTAAGTGCTCTGATGATGGACAGAATGCCCTGAAAACAGTAATAAATGCGGTTTTAGTAGGGTGTTTATGTTATTTTTCCTACCAGCAATAAATATAATACAAATATTTAACCAGAAATTAGCATTTTCCTATTGAATCCATTTGCTTACCTGTTCATGAATGCCTCGTTTTCCCATAAGCTATTACCGCCCCGAGCTAGCAGTTACATCGCAATCTTCCGTTTTGTAAGCTTTCAATTCAGTAGGCAAATAATTAGCGACAACTGACCAACCCTTTGGAAGTGGGAGTAGAGTGGAGGGGGGTGGGGTTGAGAGGTGTGGATTATCGGAAATTCGAAATATCCTTGTAACTATACGTCTGGTCGAAAACTTGCCGAATTTACATATTCGGCTATTGTCGGTTCTGTCCGTGGGATTACGTTAAAAGTTAGTTCGCCGTTTCCGTAACTGTTCGGCTCTCGTGAAATTGGCGTAGAGAGTGGTGTAAGCTTCTTCTTTGTGATATTCTATAATAGTTTTGAATAAAATTAATATGTTATATTCAGATATATTTCAGTAATTGTTTTTCATTCCGCTGAAGAATATTTCTATCTATCTGTTCAGCTCTGAGAGGCACTCAGAGCTTTCTGTTCAGAGGTTATTAAAATTGATTGAAATATTTCTGATTAACGTTTGAATTTATTCACTTAATATTCACGGTGCTGTTAAGTGTTACCAGTATGTAGATCTATCTATAGCAAAACTTCACGAGGGAAATCTGCTTAGTTTACGCAGCCCCTGCGTGACGGGCTTCTTCAATTTGGGACTGACAGTAGAGGACACATTGAACTAACCGTTAAAGCCCCTCGTCGGTGGCAGTGACCGAGGTACTCCTTAACAAGTCACGAACTGCTAAGGTACAACGTGGGTCACTACTGGCTTCCAGCACAATCTCCTAAGGGTCGTCTTGTTAGTATTTGTACACGGCCTCTTCCGGTCGTGATTTGTACAGCCCGTTCTATTGATTGCATACTTTATTCTCCGAACTGTATAGATGTAAAAACTCCTGACAATTAAATCGTTTATACGTTTTGTTTGAACTTTGTGTGTGCTTTATCGATCGAGGGCACGCGTGCGTTCCAGCATTTCTGGGGCCCGTAAAAATTTCAAATCATAATAATCAAGTAGGTACGTTTTCCCAATTAAGCAAAACGTTCTTGGTAATTTGTAATATATAATTTTTAGACGATTTCCCTTAGTGCAATTCTGCTATTGAGGTTGTACTAATGATAGTAATTTCGAAAAATCTCAAATGTCCATCGATCCTACCCAAGACATAATGAAAATGAGGTCCGTTGAAAATTTTATATATATATTCACGATCTAACTGTCTTAATTCTTGTCTGATCGTTACCAAACTCGATATTTAAATGTTTTATTTAAAAGTGAAGATCAAGTTGTTAACGGCTAGAATCGGGCCAATGAGTGGGTGTTTAGAGGGGGAGAATGTCTTAAATTCAAAATAGGTACGTTGTTATGCGTCGGATCGAAAAATCTTTTAAAATCAATCTTATTGCTATTGTAATGTTCTATAAATTTTGTTATGTGCTTCTTTTCAATATCTCGATTATTAACCATATTTGCAATTTTTATTTTTGGTCTTTAGTAAACCCCCACTCCTACACATGTCATATTAACAATAATATGTTATATTATGAAGCATATTATATGAAGCATAAATACCAAATATTGTTCTCATTGAGCTTTTACTTTTTGAAATAATGTAGATACACACGTGGAAAATCTGCTTAGTTTAAGCATTTTTTTTTACTTAAGCACTAAGTGTTTTCAAAGACTATTGTCTCTATCCTCAGAGCTACACATAAAAACAACAAAATCTATGTTCAGTGTAACAAAGTGGTGATACAAGCATTCTAGTATCCGTGCATAAAAAAAAACATATAAACAAATATCTAAATATTTAGTGTTAATATAAATAAACATAGGCCAAATAATGAAATACGGAAGGTGAGAGATATATTAGGACTGGGAAAGAGAACTTCATCTATCAAGTAAGTTTTCCCGATTGGTTAAAAAAAACAAAAACTTCTTGTAAATTTGTAATATACGATTTTTAATTTAAAAAAAAAAATCAACTCTAAGGGATCTAAATTCTTACAAACATGCCAAAACGTTTTTAATTCATCACTAAATAAATTGTCTATACGGATATTAAGCCCACGGCTCTATTTTAAGCAAGTCTTTAGTTTCAAAACCAACGTCTGATATTACTAAATAAAATAAAATAAATTAAGGTTTATTTTATTTAGTTTTACATCATTGTTTAGTTTCGCCTGCCATTAAATAAATTCTTAAATGAAGCAGGAATCGGACTCAAAACTTAATATTATTTAAGTAAACTAAGACTTACCCCTCTAACATCCATTGTACCAAAATACAAATTGTATTCCATCAATATTTCAATTTCTTTTATTTTTGTATAATGGGGTATCGTTAATTGCTGTAATTTATTTAATTAATCTATGAGAGTGGCTGCGAGGTGGGGAGTTGATCACCTTTTGCTTGTCTCTTAGATGAAGATTAACTTTGTATTTGTCAAATTCTAAATATCATAAATTAGTCTTTTGTACATATTCGAATATTACAGAAACCCCTATGAACCACTAAGACTATGAACAAATCGGGATTTTATTGGAAATTGTCCCTTCTTTGGGAAGGTATGGATGTGACCATGGCGGTATGATAATTTAATTAACCGAAGTAAAACACGCTAAAAATGAAATATGTTTTTGTTTCTAATAGTTTCTCAATCATTTATTCGATATGGTTCAGCAATCCTTTACCTAAACATATTGTTTTTTTTTACTCTGGCAAAGGACATTAAGTAGGTTAGGAATTGACAAATGCTGTTGTCATGCGTGTGTCTTGAAATGTCTGTGCCATGCCATGTAATGATAAAATCCTTTGAAGACTGAAATCGGTCTAGAAGGAGGGAGGATGTAGATGAGGGAGTAAAGTCAAAAGTTCCAAATAGTTTATTTGTTATGACTCTTGTCGAAAAAAAATGTATAACCAATCATGTTGAAAAAGTAATATTTTTTAGTTGTTGGTCTATACAACGTTTCTCTAAATTGAATGTTGACCAAGTTATTTATTACGTTTTTAGTTTTCAGTCTTTAGTCACAATTCCACAAGACTAATTTTCACATTTTAGCAACTTTAATTGTTAACATCTCATCTCCAGTTTACTGTTCATGTCTTTTTACGTAGCTTTCTTATCACGTCGGAAATAGAATGGATGTGGGATGCCTTCAGCAGGTGGGAAGTCTGCTTATGTAACACCTGCGTGACGAACGTTTTTATAAATGTTTATGTTTATTATTATTTACGTCCAATTAATGCAACTATGGCTAATTGGGACGGGTTATCTACAGGTCACCACCCTTTTCTATCCAGGGTGGGCCCAAGGAGTTCATTTAATGAGTCCGTCACTAAATAAATGTCTACTGCCCAGGGCGAGATTCAAACCCGCCACCCTAGGTCTGCCTTGCGAGATGAAGACCAACGCCTTAACTCGCACGGCCAACCTGAGCCCCTTTTTATAAATGAGAAAAAGCCACACTTTTTTGGAGCAATGTTAAAACAATAATAAATTCTGGGTTCATAATCTATTTTGACTATTATTCCTGATGGCCGGAAAATGGTGTTGAGTAGTCTAAATTTAAATTCCATGTGATGTCCCATATTTCTAGAAATCAATACTCCGTCTCATGACCTCCCTTTCTTATTTTGCATCACAAGAAGGAGGTCAGTGGCACTTCCATGAATTTCATTCAAAGATAATTGTTTACAAACTTCCTTTGTCGGATGTATCGATAGGAATCGCTACAAAAGAAGCAAAACAATTTATTGAAGTATGTGCACAGTCACCGAAACCATTATGCCCCAGGAGCATATTGACCTAAGATTCACTTTGAATGGTTTATTCTTTAATATTTAATTAGTTTTACACGTTTATATTTCTTTGTGTTTTAATTTTGTATTATTGGCAGATTCTCAATTACTTTACAAGTTTATTTTATTTATCAATTTTCTTACTTATTTTTATATTAAATAAATAACACATTTTAATAAAAATATAAAACAGATTCTGGTTAATTGAATACTCTTTTTACAGATATAATAAATAACGTGTTTAAAGATAAAACGTTTTAGGGTGATTATATATTTCAGAATATATTTAAAAATGTGTAAAATTTGTTATAAAATAAAAAGGATGTCTTGGAGAGATTAATGTTTAGATTTTGCCAGTAGTGGGACCTTTGTACTTCTTTACAAGTCCATTAAGCAGTATGTAATGAGTTACATAAGTTTTCTCTTTTTATAATTATTCTTTAATTGATATTGACAAAGAGCTGGTCATGCTCCTCGTACGTTTCATTAATATTAGCAGATTTCCCTTTAGGGAAATCAGCGATTGAGGTTGTATTCATGGCGCGATTTATGATACAATGTTTTCAAATGTCCACATTTTTGTATTTAATAAATTAAGACTAATGGGGGGGGGGTGTAATTTACAGTTGACTACCCTTTTCTGGGTAGTCTGCCTCTATGTATTGCATTTTGGGGGTCTGTGAGTTTGAAATAGGCCCCGGGAATCAATCCACGGGGAGTGAAATACTTTACAAAATCGCTTTTGCGTATCAAGAAGATTTGATTGGATTTTTGACGAAGGCATGTACAAACATCACGTGACGTAATGACTATAATATATTACGTCACTACCCTTTATATATACGGCATCTAATGATATTCTGCTTCATCAGGGGTCGTTCTTTATTGGCTACATGTGCCTCAATGATTAATTTACAGCTGCTATTGGCTAGAAGTGGCTGGTGATTTGTAGGAGTGTTGTGGCCTCGCCTCTGGTGATTTGTCTATAAAGATAGGATGATTAGGAAGCGAAGGACGATATCCTCGCGTTGTTCTTACAGTCGTAATATGGAGATAAATGTTGATCCGAGGTCACCACCAGTCAATAACATGCCGTCTACAACACAATTCTTCTTCCTTTAAGGTAAAAAGGCGGAAGAACAATAATGGTTGAAAGCCCCATGAAATATCTCCCACTTTTTTTATTCTTATACTGTATATGTTTAGCTCTAATTATGACGCCTCTTCAAAGCTCTGTACACTTATTATCAGATTTCCATTAAGGGAATCATCTATTGAGGTTGTACTCATGACGAGATTTTCGAAAAAATCTAAAATATATAATTTTGAGAGGACCTCATTTTCGTCACATCCTAGGTAAGATCGATGAACATTTGAAGATCGAAAAAAATAACCTCAAATGTCCGTCGATCTTACCTAGGAGATGACGAAAATGCGGTCCTCTCAAAATTATACACACACACACACACACACACACACATATATATATATATATATATATATATATATATATATTATTTTAGCACACACGAATAAGTGTTTATCATTAGGTTTTTGATAAGGAATAGCCCCTGAAGAGGTGGTAGTTAGGACGCGAAATATGTAGGGCAATATGAGTAAAGTTTGCGGTGAAAGAAAAGTATTTCTATTGGAGACCCTTGCCAATAAACTATGAATATATAATGTGAACTATAAGATTATTGGGCCCAGAATAAGGAGTATTATAATTAATAAGAAGAGCAAATGATGCTACAGTAAGGTTTGAAACCGTAAATTCTCAAGCAATTGAAGTTGATTAAGAAAAAAAAAAGATTTACGAACTTGCTTCAGGTATCTGAAGGAAAAATACCAAGTTCAAAATTGGAGCTTCGACGGATTGCCGTTTGGGGCAAGAGGAGTAATCCCAAAAAAAACTTACTCCAAGGATATGGACTAAAGACCGAAGATGTATGCCAAATGTCGACATCAGTTTTAAAGAAAAGAATACGAATCATTAACAATCATTCGAATAAAATAAAATAAAGCTGAACTAAGCTATCCTCTAAAACTAGCCACTTTCCAGCTCAAACTTTAATTAAATCAAATTCAATTCCCTAAAAAAAAATGTGTGTGTGTATCAATCATTTAAAAGCAATAAATTTTTTTATTTTACCTATATAGCCTGGTGAGCTGATTCGGAGGCTGACCCAAAATGGGGGTCACTTGTTATTTGTTTATATGTGTGTGTGTGTGTGTGTGTGTGTGTGTGTGTGTGTGTGTGTGTGTGTGTGTGTGTGTGTGTCTTCTATGTGAGTATTGTGCGTGAGTTAAGTTTTAATGTGTCTCATGTGTGCATCCTGAAAGGTTGATTTTTTCTAAGGAAACCGCGTAAATTTATAATACGATACGCATGAAAATCGGTTTTAACAGTATAATTTTAAAAATCTTGTATAATATACGAAGAGGTATTTGCCAGGCTGAGTTTGTAAATCGTAACTTAATATAAACAGTAAATTGCTGTTATCTCTGTTATCATCCATGTCAGATAGAGTAATGTAATATCACTAACTTTGATAATGGTATGTACCACGAATTCTGTACAATAAATGCTTATCTAATTAATGGAGTTGATATATCTGGTTTCTCTAAATTGCATTCTTTCTCTTATTCGGTAATCAGTTTAAGCTGATACCACTAATGTCTCAGTTTCAAGTTTACACATGTTTTATGAAGTGAAAACTTCTTTAGGCACGTTGTGCACCCCGTAAGGAAGCATTTGCGGGAGAGGAAAAAAGTATGAAATCGCGACACCGCCACCGCTAGTACTCAACTCAAAGCTAAAGGAGCTTCTTTTCTTCATAACTCCTGAACCAAATTAGCTAGAGTTTTCGTTCGCATACCATTTTAAAGAGGACAAAACCAGCATCATTTCGTTCACAGATATTATATATCTACCATTTTTACTTTCATAGATATTTTAATCCGAAGTTTAAATAAATTCGAATATTTAAATAAATAAATTCGAATATTTAAATAAATTCCGATATTTAAATAAATTCGAATCAAAACTGTTTGTATCCTACTTTAGCTACCATATACCGATTGCATCAGTTTTAGAAATTGGTGATGATGCTGGCAGTGATGATGGTGCAAGAGTTGTTGAAATTATGGATAGAAATTGATTTTTATGAGTGTACTTAACTTATTTTTGTAAAGCATTTGTAATAATTCTGAAATGTAGTTTTTTTCTTTTATGTAAAATAACTGAAATAATTATGTATAGTATTTTATATTGATAAATAAAACAATTCGTGGTACATTATTTTTTTTTATCACTATTATTTTTGTCATTTCATTTTTTCATGTAAAATAGAACATAACTGTTACTTATTGATGAATAACTAAAAATATTTTTAAAATAAGACTTCGTAAAAAAAATTTCTCAGCAATGCCAAAATTGAGCGATCAAAGCTAAAGGAGTTTTCACTTCTACCGGCAGTCCCCTGATTTTTTTTTTTTTTTTTTTAAATTTAAGGTAGAAATAAATATTCGTAATTGACATCTGTATGTCTTTCCATAGGAAATTTGCTAAGTTTACTCCGGTCCCTCATGACGGGCTTTTATATGTTTTAATTGAACAAGTAGTATTAGTTGTGTTGCAACCACACAACAAGTATGCATACTTTACTTTTACTTTTTACTTGACATTACATACCTCACTGGCGAATAGATACATAAACTAATTTGAAGAAATGCTATAAAAATATAATAAAAAAACAACATATTGGCAAACTTTTTTAGCAGATTTCCCTTGAGGGAAATCAGCTATTGAGGTCGTACTCATGACGCGAGTTTTGAAAAATTTCCTCAAATGTCCATCGATCCTACCCAGGAGATGACGAAAATGAGGTCCGTTCAAAATTATATATATATATATATATATATATATATATATATATAGATATATATATATATATATATTTGTCTGTTAACGCTCTAGCGGTCGCAATTTTTGTTTGATCGTTACCAAACTTCATATTTAAGCGTTTTACGTAAAAAGAGAGATCAAGTTCGTTAATGGCTGAAATCGGACCAGTGGGAGGGGGGGTTTAGAGGGGGGATGTTTGAAAATTCAAAATATCTCCGTTATTATACGTCGGATTGAAAAATTGTATAGAATCAATCTTATTGTAAATTAAATTTACTATAAATATTGTTCTATACATTTATTCTGTATCTTGAATATTAACCGAGATATTTGCACTTGTATTGTGTGCGTGGTCTATGGAACCCCGCCATGTTCCGGACTCTCTGCCGAGAGCTCTGGTGGCCGTTTCCAGAACTATTCGTCCCTCGTGAATAGGTTTAGAGATCCCTTCCTACTACAGCTGTTATTAGGCGGGTTTCTCTATTGTAAAACTTCACGTGGGAAATCTGCTTAGTTTACGCTGCCCCTGCGTGACTGACTTTTTTCTTTTCTTCACTAAAGATAATAAATGTTCTCAATGACGCCACCAACCCTTTTATGTAATTAATTATTTCATAATTAGCAGGTCGCTAGTAATTGAAAATGATAGCTTTGCACACACAGCAGTAATTAAGAACATGCAAACCCACAAGTTTACATGTCAACCAAACGGTCACTATTGATGTTTTAAAAGACTTCGGAAGTAAGATAATAATACTCTTCGTTCAACAAATGCCATTGACATCCTAAAATGTCACAGTCTAAAAAGAACGAAATAGATTCCTTGTATATGAAACCAGAATTGTCTACAGATTAATTCAGGAACCATTGTGTTTTTACACGTTTTTAAACAACAGCTGGACTTTAATTAATGGAAATAGAATCAAACAAATGTAACTATTAAGAAACTGCTATTAAATCATTCCCAAAAGAATAATAGGTCGCACTTTTTTGCATTTAACAGTGTGCGTGAAATATAATTATACTTTACATAAAATTGCTCCCCAGTAATTTTAACGTTTAACTCCTAATATGAATTAAGGATGAAATTTGTTTATAACACTTTCAAACTACCTATTTTTAGCGTTTTTAGCAGATTTCCTTCAAGGGAAACAAGCTATTGAGGTTGTACTCTTGACACGATTTTCGAAAAAATTGTTGCAGGTTTGGTTTAACCGTTACCAAACTCGTTTTAAGTACATAGAAAGATCGAGTTCCTTAATGACTGAAATCCGACAAGTGGAAGGGGTGGTTTAGAGGGGAGGAATTTTGAAAATCTTTAATATTTCCTTGGATCGAAAAATGGTGTAGAACCAATCTTATTGCAAATGTAATGTTCTGTAAATGTTGTTATGTACGTATTTTCCTTATCTTGTTTATTAACCGTGATATTTGCATTTTATAGTTTTAGTACAGTACTCCCCCCCCCCTACTCTTGTCATGTTAACAATAAGCTGTTATATTATGAAGCACATTATTTGAAATACCAAATATTGTACTCATTAAACTTTTACTTTTTTAGACAAATACAAGTACGTGACACACGAGGGAAATATGCTTAGTTATCGCAGCCCCTACGTGACAGGCGTTTATTCTTGTCGAGGTGGAACTAAGGATTTAATCAAGGACGTTAAATAAATTCTTATGACCCGCGTTGGGATTAAACCCATTACTCTAGGTCTACCAAGAGCATTAAGACAAACGTCTTAACTCACATGGCTAATCCGAACCTCCTTACAGCTTTAAAACAGGAACAAACAGACATGTGTATGTATTTGTATTTGAATTTTAGTCTTGAAACCCTCATTACGACCGATGGGAGTTTGACGTAATTTGTCAAAAATCGTGTTTTGAGTAAAATCTGATGGAAGCCCATCACTCCATTTATTCTGTTTTCCTAGAGACATGTAAAGGAGATTTAATTCGGAAACTGAACATGAAATTAGTGACATAATAGCTTAAAGCGAACATCGCAAGAGTAATGAGTGAGAGTTTCTGTATGCTCAAAATGATTAAATGTAAATACCTCCGTTAACTTAGCACATGATATAACTTTGAGTACATGTATAATATGTAATTGCATACTAATCTGTTGATAGTAAATACATTTTTTATTTATTTGGTTTATGCTGTACATCGAGGATGATTGGCAAGATCTCTGTTTAGGGGGTAGTGAGTATAATTCTATATAATATACTATAATAAAACTTATCCCTTTTAAATCTTTGTAAGTGTGCTGTGGACCTATTGTATTTTATGCTATAAGTATTTGTAAATGTTTATATGTTTTATATACGTTAGTATTTGTGGAATATATTGGCTGCTGTCAGTTAGTAGTTCTGTCATACCGTAGGGTATGCCATGGTTTTTAATAAATAATATTTAAAAATAACCGTATTTAACGTTTCTAATAAAGGAAAATTGATGTAATTTCCCAAATATATACTTCTATGAGGTTGAATTAATGACGCGATTTTCAAAAAATTTCGGTAAAACTAAATGTCAAGTTCGTTAGTGTTTGAAATCGGACCAGTGAAAAAAAACTTTGAAATATCTCCGTTACTAAACGTCGGATACAAAACTTCTATAGAACCAATCTTATTGAAAATAACATTTTCTATAAATATTGTTATGCGCATTTATTCTTTATCTTTAACATTAACCGAGATATTTGAATATATTAGTCCCCGCTTTCAGTAAATCCCCACCCCTACTCATGTACATATTACAAATAAGCTGTTCATGAAACACTTCATTCCAAGGTTAAATACCAAGGTTAAATGGCTTTCATTGATATTCACTTTAATAGAAACATGCAAGTACGTTGTGATGACCCCTTTAATTAAGATTTAAACGTTCTTTACTTCAAAATGTTTATTTGACTTATACCATTCTCCATATTTAGCTCTTTTCCACGGCAGTGTTTGTTGGAATTGAAGAATATTTTTACTTGGAGAGAGAAAAAATATGGCGTGTATGAAAATTTGTGAAGAATTGGACGTCACTTTTCTCTCTCTCCATTTAGCTCTTTTCTTAAACTCATATTTGTTCGGACCAGGAATAGTGGGGGTTTAGACGGGGGGGGGGGTAGAAAACTCAATTTAATTTCTTTATTATGAGTAGGATCATAAAATGTTTTAGAACCGATCTTGTTTAGCTATTGATGTTCTACAATTGTTGTTGTATGTATTTTTTTTTTTTCATTACTGTTTTCTTGTTTTCTGCCTTCAGTTACTCTGAATCTTCTAGTAATCGGTTTTTTACATATACATACAGAATATGAGGTGAAATGAGATCAAAGGCATGCTACACCGGGAAATCTGCATAATTTGAGCAGCCCCTACTTGGCGGACTTTTATTTAAAAATGTAGCATAATATAATATCATAGGTGTTTGTGTGCGTATGTGTGTGTGTGTGTGTTTGCGCGCGTGTATGTGTCTGTATATATATATATATATAATTGTAACCTCTGTCTGTACATTGATTTTTTTCGCGAAATTTCACGATAACTTTTCGTTTCACATGTCATAAGACACCATAACTGCATTTTGTTTCTTTCGTGTATGTTTGTTTGTTACCTTTTCACGCATAAACGGCTGAACCGAATTTTATGAAACTTGGTATGTATATTACTACTAGCCCAACTTAGACTTTAGGCTATATTAATATTCTCTAAGACAAACAGGAGTGGGGGTTATAAGGGAGGCCTGAAATTAAAAATAGCGATATTTCATTTCCTATTGCTTTTTCAGCAAATATGCCCATAACAAAAGTTGTTTATTTTGTAATTTAGAGTAACTTTTGTTATATATACTTTTGCTGTATACGGAAGTATAAATGAGTTATACGCTAAAATCAATAGCGGGAGTCCACAATATTATTTGGCATAGAAGAGTCAACCGAACTAAACCAAACTTAGTATGTGAATTATGACAATATGCAGGACAGTGAAGTCTTACATAAAAAAATAATTTTATTATTAACAAATCTACAGAAACGTCGGGTGTTAACCCTAAACACTGGGACGGGTAAAAGTCAAAATATTGTGCAAAGTAAAGTCTTGCCAAAAATATACCATCACCATTCAGCCTCAAATGAATTCCCGAGCGTAGCCGGGTATCTGAGCTAGCCCTGAACACTGAAACGGGTAAATGTCAAAAAAAAAATCCATGCCTTGCCAAAAAAATTCCATCACCATTCAGCCTCAAATGAATTCCCGGGCGAAGCCGGGTCCGAGCTAGTATATATATATATATATATATATATATATATATATATATATATATACATACATACATACATACATACATACATACATACATACATATATATGCAGTATTTATCTTGTTCAGTTATATAGAAATTTTGAGAAAAACATTCCCGGATTCTAGAAGTTTTTACGGTTTACAAATTTCTTTAGCCTGCCTTGGCTATAAATTAAATATTACTTGGAAATTTGGCTGTTTTGTAATGATTTATCTAATAAATTTTAATGAATTAAAGATCTTATTAGGTTTCGTGCTAATGATGATGTAGGGTTTCTGGGCTAGACATCTATTTATCCTCCCAAATATCCTGTCTGCCGTTTAATCGTTTGTGAACATTGAATTATTTTATTCCACTGATTATATTATAACAGTTTTAATAAATAAGCCGCATTTGTTTATTTGTTCTTTCCGGTTTTTTTTCGAACATTGTTTTGATGTTATGGAATAAATGTATACCAGCGTGGGTCTTAATAAACTTGTTAAACCTAGAGCAATGGGTTCGATTCCCGTGTGTACAATAGTTATTTATTTTGTAGTGAACTCACTAAATCATGTGCCTCTTTTTATTATTTTATGAATCTCAACATTTCAGTTGACTCCCTACATCGCACTTCTCCTTCCATTGTAAATATTTGACTTCCTTTCTTCTCTAATGAAGGTCAATGCTTTATGGTTGCTATCTATTGTTTGCTAAAGAATTTGCATAAACCTTTAGAAGTGCATTTTTAGAAATATATGTATCATTTAAACTTCAGCTTTAATTCTAATATCTGTACCTTTTAAGCTATTATTACAGTAAATTATATGTCAAAGAAATTAGTAATAAACCACTTCATTAGAAGCTTAAATACCAAATTGTTTTCAAAAGACATTTATTATTCGAGATACACTCAAATATGTTCTGGTGACACCCCCGTCCCTTTCTTAAGTTTTTGGACTTCTTAAATTTGATTGATTGAGGTAAAAATTATTCTGAATCATTATAAATTACAGTACTAGATATAGTAAATAGTTTCGAATCAAATTAATTCGTTATGTTCAGATATGTTACAGAAATTGTTTTTCTTTCTGGTAAGAAGTTAGGAGAACTTTTTGTTTACGTTTCAGATGCTTTCTGTCGGGAGGTTTCTTATTATCGTTTGTATTTATTCACTAAATATTCACGGTGGTGCAGTGTTACCGGAATGTAGGTTTATCTATTGTTAAACTTCACGAGGGAAATCTGTTTAGTTTAAGCAGCCCCTGCGTGACGGACTTTTTATATTCAAGATCTGGTGAGAGTATAGCCATTCTATAAGAAATAACATGGGGCATGATAAAAACGTACAAGAAATCAACAAATTGAATACATTAAGAACAATATACAAGAATCCCATCAAAGTAACAAGGGATAATACTTAAGTATATAAAATTAAAATTAAAAATTATAAATAAATGGAATATTAAATATATTGAAATACATTCATCATATCCGTCTTTATTGGTCATAGTGGTATAATATGGACTTAGTAACCAACTTTATGTTTTAGAAATATTTATGAGTTTGCTCTGTATTAGTGTGTTAGGGCTTTATTATGGTTATTACATCAATTCTTTTTGTGCTAGGCAGTGCAGTGTTTGGCGACATGATTCTCAAATAGCTTCTTTACTGTCAATCATTAAAATGAAAATCTTTTGCTAGACTGGCCATAAAGAATTAGCTTGCCACACGGCTCAAGTGATCTGCCGGGCGCTTTTCCTACCGTGATGTGGCTATGATTATAGATAGCTATTTCCAAAAATTGCTGCTAAACTGCAACATGGTGCTGAGTAGCACTGGGTCAACAGTTGTAAATAAAACCTCTAAATCTGGCGAAATAAACTTTAGTTCCCGGTACGAATCAGGAACATGTAGCATTGTTGCCTAGTGCCTCATGGTCCTACATTGCCGCCATAATGCCACTCCTAATCATACTGACAGTAAATATGAAATACTGTTGTAACATATAAGGTATTTCAGTTTCTTTGTGTGTGTTATCACACCCCCAGTTGCCCAAGCCTTCAATGATTACCAATGTTATCAAAGCTACAGACACAGCCTCTAGTGTTTCAGTCAATTTAAAGGCTTGGGACGAGGCCTCTGCACTTGTGGATCAATAACAGACTCCCCTGCATTTTCATTTAATCCGCCTCTGATAATGGACTTCTTATTTCACACCTTATCACCTCCCATTTATAAACCTCAAAGCTTGTTAAGCCTTTTATTTTACTTTTAGCGACCTCACTTAAAGACATTACCTTATCACAGAAAAATAACTATGGCTTTAATGAACATACCTTGAACATTTCGATTATACACCTCTCCTGACTGGTTCTTAATTATAATGTCAAGTACTGATTGGAAGTATTCTAAAATAAATTTTTTGGATCGAACAGTTAACCGAGATTTTTGGTTTGTTTCAACGAACGCTTAAAGCATTAACTTGAAGATGGGACATTTGAGAGACCTCACAAGAAGGCATTTACTTTAATTAGAAACATCTCCTGCTACATAGAATATAGTGTCGGACAACGCACAGAAAATAGGTGTTTGAAATCCAAATAATTACAAGACTTACACAGAGCAACATATATTTTATGCATCCAGTAGATGACAAAAATTAATTTCGTTAAAAATATATACGTGTAAGTTCACACTCACACGTATAACGAAGCTCACGTACATATAAATAAGGACAATTGGATTTGTTAAATGTTGGTTTTATCGCTACAAACTCGATATTTAAACATTGATGATAATGATTTAGTCCATTGATGGTCGAAATGAGACCAGAAGGACTGGGGCTTAGAGAAGGAGTATAATGCAATTTCTTGGTGGTTGATGTTTTTGTAATCGTATCTTTTTTATATATTAATACACAACAATTGTTTTTCTATACTTTTTTCTTAAGTTGAGAATACCTGGCGTTGTTTCTTCTGTTTCTTTTGCATCATTCAGTAGTTTACTTTTAGTTACTATATTGTTATCGCCTCATAACCTGCTTTTTCTGTTCCTTCTTAAAGAGAGACTTAAGTCTTATTTAAATTGGATTATTAGTAAGGGAGAAATAGTTATTAGAAGACGCTCGGTAAGCAGCACCTGCGTCAGATTGTTTTTTTGTTCTTACTTTCGTTCTCATTGTCATATTGATCTCTTTGATCAAATGCAAAAAACTCAGGTATTTACAATTTTGTATCTTCAACTCGTACTTTTACGAATTTCTTGGTGAATTTGACTAGAGATGAAGTACAATAATACGTTATATAAAGTGAAAAGAATGAAATAATAATAAAATGAACACGTAAAATATTTATGAATGTTAATGATTGTTAGAGAAGCTTTATTAACCAAGATTGATCAATTCCATTTAATTATTCCTTGTCCAAAAAAATCCAAAGAGCGAATCCACTGGTCGTGGACTTATTTATTTTATTACAATATACCGCATCTACTATTGTCATTAGCGGTAAATGGATCTATATTTCTTGGAACAAACAAGATACACTTAAAGATGTAAAAATCCGTTTTATGACTTCTTCATCGTCTCCAAGGAGTTCTCTTGAGTTCGGTTTAAGGTTCAAAGCTGTTCTTGGAAGATCGTATTTTTACAATCATGAGACAGTAAGAAGAACATTACAACTAATCGCAGGTTGGTGGGAATATGCCTTTCAATAAATAACTGTGTTAATTTTGGGTGTCCAAGAACAACCTCCTCTTTTCGGATTTTTCTACTTGCAGTAGTCCAACGCTCAGTAATTTCTTTGATTTGTCACAGTTTATTGTCGTGTTTTTTCGACCAGTCTGACTTCCGCCTTTGAAATATGAGCTTCTGAAACTCATTTACAATCATCTGGGAAGATGGAGGTTACTGTAGTTGGTCGTGGACTTGTAAGTTCCTCTCAACAAATTTCAAATTACAGAATGGTACACATTTTTGATAAATCTGCTTCTTTTCCAAGTGTACATTCTGGACTCGTTCTTGGTTGTCATTCTCTAGTCTTTAACTTAAATTAACTTCTTCTTACTGGAAACTAGTAGAGCACTTAGGTTGGCGCGACAGAGGTTTTAATATTAAACCAGAAAAATATGGTATCACTTTTGAAATGTTTTGTAGGTTTATTACTAAAAGGACATCATAATAGCCACATTCACGTATATTCTTTAGAAAAACCTCACCTGAGACTGACTTATAATTGACGGTATCCATCTTCCTTAATGAGGGGGGGGGGGCATTGTTTGCAGGTGCCAAGAAGCGGGTATATATACCCTCAGAGCTCTTTAGCTATCTACTGGAATTAAGTGGCCTACTAGATGCTTTGTCTTAGTCGATCGATAGCTCAGTGGGCTCCAGCGGCTCCTTTTTATCTGCCGCCAATAACAGTATTTTCTCATTCCGCCCAGACTTAGAATCCCACTTCCCTCTCTCTCTCTCTCTCTCTCTCTCTCTCTCTCTTGCTCCTTCCATCTCCTCGATTTCCTCTAACATAATGTTCTTGTATTGGCCTTTAACTCTTCCTCTCCCCGCCCTTGTCCATTTTCTTTTCTCCAATAGGTTGCTAAAAGCGCATTGTCGATCATGTTTAACCATTATGGAAATGTGTGTTTCTTGAGATTTATATATGTATAACGCCTTCTTTCATTTCCCTACTTTACTCCTTGTTGTTTTATGTAACCGATTGGCATAAGGCCCATATGGGTACGTTCATGAGAACCATGAGATGACTAGGTTTGTTTTATTAGTTGCGTTTACATAAATTGAAGGTCATAAATAAAAAGGATGGCGCGGATTCATGATTTGTATCTAACCTTCCCAATGTATGTTAATAACTATAATAACTTTAGCCACTGGCGAGGCACGAATGGGCAGATTTCGAATTAGATGGTCATTTACCTGATGAGTTACTTATTTCAGAAAGGTTTTCTTGCCCTGCCCCATATTTAATTCGTTTACTACAACATTTCATTCTGTCAAGAGCAACTTCACTAATTGTATTACTTCTATATTGCTATGAAATCTAAACATTAATTTTCCAAATCTATAATTTCTAAACCTATGTTTTGTTTGACTACACCTGGAATATTGAATTTCAAATAATAAACATGATTTCATTGTTACAGGTGAAATGAATGAGAAGACTGCGATGCACTGATGCTTGAAGAAGTGTAAGTACTTTAACAATTTTCTTTTTAAACAAAATTAATATTCATTATTTGAGATATATGAGTGTAAACAAAAAGCCTCTCACGCAGGGCTGCAGACTAAGCAGATTTTCTTCGTAAAGTTCAACAATTGATAAATCTACACAATGGCAACACAACAGCACCGTCAACGTTAAGTGAATAAATACAAACGTTCTTAAGACACCTTCCGGCGGGAAGCGTCTGAAATGTAAACAAAGAGGTCTGCCAGCTTCACACCAGAAAGAAAAACAATTACTGAACCTCATCAGAATATAACATATTAATTTTATTGAAAACTATTTACTATATCTAGTACTATAATTTATTTTTTATCTCAGTCAATCAAATTTTAATAGCCCCAGAGCTTAAGGGGGGGGGGGAGTCACCAGAACAATTTCCAAGCATGTTTTTTTCCAAAATCTTTTCAAAAAGAGCTTTAAATTCTTTTAGCCCCTCACCGAATGGGCAACATTTAATGGGTTCGACAAATTTTGTAAATTTGTGACTATAAAATATGACGGTAGACTACAAAATCCAAACGAAAAAGCACGACATTTTCGGGAAACATGGAAATCATTGTTTTAATTTTAATTTATTAACGACCACTTTGCCCTATTGGGGTGGATTTCCTATGGATTACGAACTATTTCTTGCCAGGGTGAGTTTGTCACTAAATAAATTCCTATTGTCCAGGTGACACTAGGTTTACCAAGTGATTTTAAGACCAACGCCTTAGCTCGTGATAATTGAATGTACGATTTGTTGCCTAACCTTATGTTTTGCCGATAAGAGATGTCTACTAATAATGCACTGCATGATAGCCTTACATGAGTAAGGATGGCATTATCTAATCACAATTCCAGAGCAGCATTCCATCAAGACAATCACACGTCCAATTCTGTTTATGATGAAGTTATGACGAGCACAACAATGCCGCATGCGCCTAGCCGTTCAGCTTGTGGAACACATTGTTCAAAGAAGGTGTACAAACCTCTTCTTGTTCCATTGCTCCCCGCAGGGTTTCCATCTAACGGGCACACTCTCCAGAGTTCTTCTCTAATGAACAAAGCGCCTATCAAAGAAGCCGCGGCGGTTCGATCAATCTTCATAATTAATAACCTTAGGGACGGACGCAATAAGGCAGGCCGGATATTGGCTGCTCCTGAATCGGGATGTATATCCCCTGGCTCGGTGGGATTGCTCCCATCTCCATGCTGGAGGAAAATTCATTTTATCTTGGAAAATTGGCTTCCATTTCCTCCAGGCTAGATTGCTTCTACCTGAGAGTTTCATCAGGAAAACTTATAGATTTACAGTTTAATAGTTTTCCCTACATATTGCTAGTAGATGACTTTTAAAATACTCTGGAGAGTGAAAATTAAATATTGATTTATTTATCTGCTTCAACTCAGTGGGTTATTAGAAGGATATTATTATTTATCAAGACATTATTCTTCTAACAATTTAAGTAGTCTGGAAACGAAGTCTTCATGTCAGCAAGCATTTCCTTGAGGGATGCTCCTAGTTTACTGTAAATCAAATAAAGGGTTGGTACCGCCAGTATAAATGATACTGATGTCATGCCTCTGATGATCGAGTACAGCTGGAAGCGCTTTCGATGCGATAGTACCATCTACAAGCCCGTCAAAACTTGTACTCCATATTTACTTCCAGTTTGGAGTACAAGTTTTGAAGATGGTGCCATCGCATCGAAAGCTCTTTGCCAGCTGTGGCTCAGGTTGGCATTGCGAGTTAAAGCGTTGGTCTTAATCTCGCGTGGCAGACCTAGACTGTAGGGTTCGATTCCCGCCCTGGGCGACGGTCTCATTAAATAAACTCCTTAGGCCCACCCTGGTTAGAAAAGAGTGGTAACCTGTAGATGACTTGTCCCGACTAGCCATAATAGCATAAAGTAAATAATAATAAACAACAATCTTTGCCAGATTTACTCGATCATCATCCAGTGACGACGGTCTTCACCGACCGGTTTCTGGTTTATATTTCTTCCTCATCCATTTGAATTTCGGGCATTAAATTAAAAAGAGCTCCACTGTTATGATGTAGTCCACATGTATTGCAGATTGCTAGATCTAGGGTCTTCAATAAATATCTATGTGTACTTACACGCTGTATATACTATTCCATGTTTAGCCAAAATAGGGCCTCATTTTTCTTCGGGTAAGGCGTTAACCATTTGGATGGTTCCTTGTTTATTATATGCATCTTTTTTTGGAAGTTTTCTTCCCAAAAAGCGTTCCCAATAATTTAGAATTTTCTTTTTTCTTTTTCTTTTGGGATTAAAAAGTTTGTCAGTAGAAATGCACTACATGAGGGTATTTCAAAATAATCAAAATACCTTAGATGCATGGTAAACCATCATGGACTAACATAAGTACTTTCAATAAACTACAAACTATTAAGAACACTATTCTCGCCTGACCATCAAGTTTCAGAAATCCTAGGAGACAAGAAGTAGCTTTCTCGAGCCTTAGAATCTGCTACACCAAGATGAGAAATACAGACAGAGCCATAAGCTCAATTTGTTTCATTGACTTTATATACTGACAGAAAGGCAAGCAGCCAATACATTAGCAACTTATTTTCACACCCTATACGAAATCCATATTTAAGGCAGAATTTAATCCTTCCAAATTAGGTTTGTTCATATTTATTACTTAATTTAAAGAGTTTCTTCTTGAAGGACACTGGACAAATGAAACATTTATTTCAGCATACAGAGTTATTCCATATCGCTCAATTCTATATCTTTGAAAAAATTACTCTCCTGTCAACATCAGCTCCTTGTAATTAAGTATGATGCGAAGTGTATATCTTATAAATAATAATAATATTTTATAGTTCCGCGTTATAAATTTATTATGTTTGTCGATATTACGTTTATTATAACATTTTTGTTTATCATCTTATGAACTCGTCAAAAAGTTAGTGTTGGCTCAACATTTTTAGCTAGGCATCGGCTTAAGAAAGAGAAACCGAAGTGAAAATGTGTACATTTGTAAAAGGGCTTTAGAGATGTACAGCACGTAAGTCACGCCAATCTCGAGCAGAATAACTTGGAGTGACCTTTTTCCCCGGGTCTTATTAGTATTCTGAAGGTCTTGGCGGCAACACATGGTTATGCAGTCAATAACCAGCTCTCAATCTTTTTAGATAATTACTGGTGTTATTGACCTTTTCACTGTACGCTCTAACTTTCGATATTGTTTCGTAATGTTATCAAATTTTCCTTGATTGCATATCTCTGATGCCCGACACATTTTTTTTCTCTTTATTTATTTTTTTTTAATCTCTCGATGCTTCTTTTCGAATATTGTGACTTCGGGTTATATCCTCATCAATATTTAATTAGTGTTGTATAACTTATGCTAATGGGATTCATATTCAAGTGCGTTTTATTTGCTGTAATCACTACTAGGCCGTGATTATCGGATGGCTAAGGGGAAAAGATGTTTCATGCCATTGAAACATCCTCGCTATGTAATTCCTTGACATTTTATTGCCAATTAATGTTTTATTGAGTAATCTGTAAGTTAATAAATATAGCCTATTACTGCAATTGCCTATAATTCTCTTGCTCCTCAAGGAAGCCGTGTTTATTTTCAAGGAATTATAAATACGACATTTATAAAAGCCCATCCATTTTGTCAAATAAAACATATAGGTTAATTTAAAACAAACAAGAACCATGGGCGACCTTTTTAATCTTTTCAATTCTCTAATGCATAATCCAAATGGAAGAGCCCAATTCATGTTCATATACGTCACATATTTTATAACGGAATAACTACCAGTAAACTTTATATATTCTTTCCAACAGCCGCTTATATGCAATAATACATGCTTTTTTTTTATTTTTTATTTTTTCTTGATTTTACTATACCCACAATAAGATGTTTGATGTCTTCAAAATTGGAGTTTCTTGGCCTCCCTCTTCCGCTATGCCCTTAATCTTACCTTCAACTACATTTTTGATTTATTCACTATATGACACCTACATTTTCGTTTGAACTGAAGTACATAATTTTCTGATAAGTTTTATCACTCCCCTAGGTGGTTCTGCTAAGTTTAGTGTTTCATTTGGTTTTTAATTTCTTTCAGTGGTTTGGACTCTGATGATTTATAGTCAACATTTCTTCGATGTTCTCCTTTGTTTTCTCTAATTTCGGTCGTCTCTAGGTTCAATGTTTGTTTTTTATTTTTCTCAGTCTAATCTTCATTTAGCCTTGGCTAATTGATGCTCACTGTTTACTTTTGCTACTGGATAAGGTTAACTAGGTTTTATTTGATTGAGATATTTTTCTTTTACATAAATTTAATCATTTTGAAATCCTGTTCTATCAGTGAGCCAAGCCCAAAAATGGCATCTTATTTTTTGTTATTTTAAAAGGTATTTGCTATTACAATGTCATCCTGCATACAAAATGAGATTACTATTTTACCCCAATTGTTTATATTTTTTAAGCCATATTTCCCGCCGTTTTGTCACCACGCTGGAAGTGTTAATGCCTCCAAAATCGTATTTCTTTAAGGTTAGATTTACTCTTTGGGTCTGTATGGTCGTGATCAATAATCATAGTTTTTTTAAAAGCATATCATCAGGGCTGTATTTTTTGGAGCTTTCACGGTAATAACGAGGAGTGTTATTTGAATAGTGGTTTCCCGTTGCTTTTGTCCGAGCCTGTATTACAGAAATTCGCCACAGAAATAGATATTACTCCACGCGGGTGTCATCACGTTTGAGCTATATTTTCATTATGTTTGGCCTTGGATCACTGACGTATATTTCTATCATCAAGTTAAAATTTTATCAAGCGTCACCAAAACTGCTCATATTTGATTAAACAGAATCGCAAAATATCATCTAGAGAGGATTGTATTAAAATTCATTCTGTTCTTTAACACCATTGTCATCCCCAATACAATCGTTAACTTGATGATAGAAATATACGTCAGTAATCCAAGGCCAAGCATAATGAAAATGTAGCTCTAACGTTTAAAACTGTTAAAGAATATTTGTATGTCTAAAGCTAGAAAATTGTAAATATCTTTATTAATTGTAACATAAAATAATAACAAATTACAAAATATTGTTAAAATATCTGTTTTTCAATTAATAGTAATATATTTCTTGTATAATATTAAATTTTTCCTTATACCTATTATATTTTTGACAGAAAGCATTCGAATTTTCTTTAAATATATAGAACACGTTAACAATTAAGTGCCGATAGTTAAAAAAACAAAACAAACTTTTTATTTATTAATATTAAATGAACGCCCTAGAAACAAAAAAAGGAAAAATTTCAGAAAGAAATAGTCGCTCCCGGCGAGATTCGATCTCGAAATTTCCTGTTAAAAAAAGGATTTGTTACCATCTGAGCCATGGGTACTACTTAACATACATTTTTTTGGAAAACTAAAGCCGTTCAGGAAAGCTTTAACCTTTTATGTTTAAACGAACGCGTGACAAGTGCGTTCTCTCGCTTTTAACAGAATTTGTTTTTCATCAGGTTCTAAACACTCAAAATGATTAGTTCAAATCGGTGGAGGAAGACCGTGCTCTCCCCTTGTTAGTTTTTTGCCTCCTAAGAAAACTTTCAACTTATAATTAGGTTATTGCATGGAATTGCGTGCTAGTCTTTGTATGTAGTTAATCCCGGGGTTTTATGTTAAATATATATGTGTGTGTGTGTGTTTGTGTGTGTGTGTGTATGCGCGCGTGCGTGTGTGTGTGTATTTATTATAAAAATTCTTAATAGCAGAAAAATATCCCAATGAAAGAACATAATATATCAACTCAGAAGATTGTACCTCAAGTATGAAATTATCGAGTCACTGTATCATATCATCAAAGTTTAAATATGAATTTAGTTGAAGGAGTGCACGAATTAAGTTCATTTTGAATGCAGACCAATTTTCATTATTAGTTTAATGCATAAGGTTATCTGTGATCAGATGAGATTGGAGTAGGATCCCCAGTTGATGAGTGGCCTATTTGGATTAATATGTATAGAGTAGTTAGTAGTATGTTTTGATTAGTCCTGGTCACTCTCTTCCTGGCTCTAGTCTATATTCATACTCACTAATCATACCTAGATAATGATTAATGCTTTCAGCCACTAGTCGTTTGACATAAGGTCCGAATTTCTCGCCAAATTGCAGTATCTAAATTATGGGTTTATTATTCAACGGCCTGCAAAAGTGTCGTAGGACATAATTTATAGGTCTCGTAATAACAAACCTGTATCAGATTTGGTCGTATCGGAGACGGGGAAGTTCACAATATTTTTATTACTGGTTCGCACGAACCTATCCCTTGGAGAGATTAACGAACACACATCTGCAAATTAAAAAAATATATATTGACTTCACTTCACTCCCCTTTATTGCACTTGTAAAAAGTCCGTCACGCACGGGCTGAGTTAGGTAATCAGATTTACGTATTTTCATGTATCTCAAAACGTAATAGTTCAATGGTAACAATATTTGGTGTTTAGGCATGAAATAATGTGCTTCATAACATAATAGATAGATAGATAAGATGAGATAGATAAAAATTCTGTATTTAAGTATAAACATTTTACAGGGGTCTGAATTTTTACAAAAAAAAAATATAAAAAAAGAAGAAAAATTAAAACACATAGGTAGGTACAATACTTCTCTAAAGTAATACCTATATCAATAAACAATTAATTACACTATAGTTAAAATGGCTTACTCAAAATTGGGTGATCTTCAAATTTGATACATAAATAATCTTAATTTAATAGAAACAAAAATAAAAAAAAAAGAAATAGAAAGAAAGAAAAGTATCATAACATAATAGCTTATCGTTAATAAGAGAGGAGTAGTAGGTGTGGGGGTTAACTGAAAGCCGAAAACTCAAAATCGTAATGTTTCCGTTAATATTAAAGATAATGAAAAAATGTGCATAACAAAATTTATACATCATAGCATTTTCAATAAGATTGGTTCTATACAATATTTCGATCCGACACAAAGTTACGGAGATAATACGAATTTTCGAAATTCCTCCCCTCTAGACTCTCCCTCCCCCGTCCGATTTCAGCCGTTAACGAACTTGATCTTTTGTCATACCTGTCGGTGGCGACCGTCGTCACTGGCTGATGGTCGAGTACAGCTGGCAAGCGCTTTCGATGCAATGGCACCATCTTCAAGCCCGTCAAAAAGTTGTACTGAGTTAGATGTCTGTTGGTCAGTAGGCTTTATGCGTCTGGTCACCGTATTAGTTTGTTTATGTGTAGTTGTTTACGTTTAGTCCAAGTCTGTTTACTTACCTCAGATCTGTCAAGCGAAGGGTATTAGCTAGTGTTCAGGTAAATTGTTTTCGTGGCCTACACTAAAACTTCTTTCGCGAACATATAGCACAAATCTCAACAAACAACTACACACACGTTACATGCACATACGAATTTGAGAATGAATATATTCCGTGTTCCATTTGTCCTGAGAATGTCCACCTATGTTTACTTATGCTCAACACTGATTTATTCATGCGGGTTATTCTATTTCCAACCTTATCACTTTCCGCCTGACTAACCAAACCTCTTCCCATGGCGTTACTATTTCCGTAAGTGCTTTGCCTCTGATATGGATGTTTCCTCTTTTCGCTCCTCTTATGCATATTTTCGTTTTATTTATTGTGGGAAAATATATCTGACAGTACCCATTGATTCTCATCTCCGTATTTTAATTTTATTCTATTTGTCCATTTGTGAAGACAAATACATTCACATTCTCTTTTAGGAGTATTAATCGATGAAGTTTAGTTGTCACTGCAAAAAAAAAAAATAATAATAATAATAATGAAGTCGTTGGCCATCTCTGAAAAAATAATGTAAAATGTTAAATAATCATTATTCTCTTTCACGTTGCCTAGCAGATGCAAATTCATGAGACGCCTCATGTATTTGTACATTGTTTCTCTTGATCATTATTAATACTCACTTCTGCCAGCATCTGAAATTGGTGGCCTTATATATATATGAAATAACTCTTTTAGTTCAACAATAGGAAGATTTCTTTTTATTAAAATAGATTTAATGTCTAAATATTATTCATTTTTAAATTCTTAAAAAGTAGAACATAGTACGTCGGAAAATTCCCGTCTCTATTGGAGGTATTTTTTTTTAATACTAATGTTTTTTGTGTCCAACATATATTGGGTAATTTGTTGTGAGTAATACCAGAATAAAACAGAAGTCCGTCACGCCGGGGCTGCGTAAAATAAGCAAATTTCCCACGTGCGTCAAGTATTTGCATGTATCTTGTATAATAAAGGTGTCTTGAAATCAATATTTGGTATATATGCTTCGAATAATGTGGCTTATTATACAACAAAATATTATTTATGTAACATGAGTAGAATTGGGGGCTTGCTGAACGCTGAAAATTTAAAAATCGCAGTTATAATTCAAGATAGAGAATAAATGTATATAACAACATTTACTGTACATTTAATTTGCAACAACATTGGTTCTATACACTTTTTCGATCTGATGTATAATAATGAAGATATTTCGAATTTTCGAAATTCCCCCCTCGATTTCGGCCGATTTCAGCCGTTAACGAACTTAATTTTTTCATAAAACGTTTAAATAAATGTAAATTTATTTAAACATAGCAGGGATCGAGAAAACGTTTCGATACCCACTGCAAACATTTAAGTCCTCTTCATGAGGGGCCTCCAGAACTTTCTCAGACAGTAAGTATTAAAATAAAAATTACCATGAACAAATGTATACAACATTACATGTTTGTAAGTAAATTTAGTGAAAATACAGAGGGGGACCCATCCGGTTGGACTGACACTAAGTGACTGTGCTATAGCGCCAACAGACCCTACATTTGATGTTCAATGTTCATATTAAAAAAAACTGAAATGTATAACGGTTTATTGTAATGCTGCGCGACGAAAATATGCTTGGTTGACACACATACTATGTGACTGGATAGGTAGGTAGAATGGCAAAATTGTATATATGGTACTGTTTAGTTGGAAAAACTAGTTTGATGGCTTTTGTAGGCCACAAAGATTCTGTTGTCTTCCATTTCATATACATATTCCATCATCTATCTTGTACAACATTTGGTCTTTACTGATTTCCCGAAAAAGTTTCCTCTTTTGCACCAAATAAAGCCGTATCACTTTCAGTTAATATAGGTAAATCATTGTAAATATATCCGTGAGTATGGCAAAACTACATAATTAGTTAGGAATGTGAAAGTTGTATTAGTGTTGCAATAACTGGTAGTATGGCTTATCGACTGGTCCAGCCTGTCTGGGAATTCAACTCCTTATTTAGCTCTCTTCTCTAAGCTCAATGGGATTTGTCTGTCTAAAACTAATCTCAGCTTTTGAAATGTAAATGTTTAGATGCAGTTGTGCATTTTAGCGAATTTCTCCTTCCGAGAGTTCTGTATTACTCTAGGTGTATGGCAGCCTTGGACCATGACTACTTTCCATCTCGATGTCTATAGATGACATACTATACCATAGCCTATCACGTTTATAAACTTAGCATGTCTGGCAGATCCGCCTTACACTATTTGGCCGAATTAGGGTTCAAGTAATAGCCATCCTGAGATTAGATTAACTTGTATAAATATTTGAAGAGTGGTGGAAATATCAAAGACTACTTGGTTTGAGTTTAATATATAACTCCAGTTGTTACTTTATGATCCTATATAATGGAAACATCACTACTGTTACTATTATTAGCAGATTTCCCATAAGGGAAAACAGCTATTGAGGTCGTACTCATGACGCGATTTTTGAAAAATGTGTGAAAAAATCTGCTTTGTTCATGCAATGCCTCCTTATAGAATGTTTTGAAGTGAGTTGGGGCGTAGGCTAAATAAATGACAATTGTGCTACCTTTGCCGGAAACAACGCAAAGCGTAGATTTTCAAGTTGAATCAAACACGCTTCTTTTAACTAATGATGGAAAACAGAGATATATTCAACTTATTTTTGGACTTCTTTTAATTCCAAAGATATTCTCTTTGGTGGGCATAAGGCATAAATTTTCCGTACTTTCATAAAATGGTCTTCACTAAATTTGGCCTGAAGTGGGTATTGCCCTTGGGAATCCGCAGCTTTCCAGGGAATGGATTTTCGAAAATTAAAAAATATAAATAAATAAAAGAAAAAAAGTCCGTCACGAGGGCCTGGGTAAACTAAGCAGATTTCCCACGTGAAGTTTTACAATAGAGAAATTTCATGAGAGCCGAACAGTTAAGAAAACGGCCGACCTAGCTTTTGGCGGGAAACTCACTCATCCGTTATCCGCCGTGATTTCAAAAAAATGCAAATATCTCGGTTTATATTCAAGATAGAGAATAAATGTATATAACAATACTTATAGTAAATTTAATTTGCAATAAGATTGATTCTATACAATTTTTCGATCCAACCTATAGTAACGGAAATATTATATACTGGTCCGATTTTAGCCATTAACGAACTTGATCTTTCTTTTTACATAAAATAACTAAATATCGAGTTTGGTACCGATCAAACAAAAATTCCGACCGCTAGAGCGGTAACAGACAAATATATATATATATATATATATATATATATATATATATATATACAGTTTTGAACGGATCTCATTAGCAGATTTCTCTTAAGTGCTCTAGCGGTCGCAATTGTTGTTTAATCGTTACCAAACTCGATATTTAGTCGTTTTATGTAAAAAGAAAGATCAAGTTCGTTAACGGCTGAAATCGGACCAGGGGGAGGGGGGGGTTAGAGGGGAGGTTTTTGAAAATTCGAAATATCTCCGTTACCATATGTCGGATCAAAAAATTGTATAGAACCAATGTTTTTGCAAATTAAATTTACTATAAATATTGTTCTATACATTTATTCTCTATCTTGAATATTAACCGAGATATTTGCATTTTTATTAAATGTGGGTTTCCCGCCAAAAGATAGTTCGGCCGTAACTGTTCGTTCGGCTCTCGTATAGAGATTTCTCTATTGTTTAGCTTCACGTGTGAAATCTGCTTAGTTTACGTAGCCCCTGCGTGACGGACTTTTTCGTCATCTACAAGGTAGGATGGACATTTGAAGAAAAATTTCGAAAATTCCGTCATGAGTACAACCTGAATAGCTGATTTCTCTTAAGGGAAATCTGCTAAAAACAGGTGTGGCGGTTATAGGTAAATATCTCTCTACACTGATGTACTAGTGGTGTTAAGGTTGGGATTCGCATACTATATTTTATTTAGCTGTACTGTTAACTTGGTTCCTCCCTTGACGTCTCTCGGTGCCCACTGAATATGGATGTAAAATATAATTATAATTCAATAAAAAAGACGTTTGGTCTGGAATGTCACAACAATAGGCAAACGATTTCTCATGATGAACACATGATCTTCAAAACAATGTGTCTTTGCCTGGCCCTGATACATTGATGAGAATTGGACTGAGATAACCCTTGGTTTGAATATACCTGCTCATAATGGAACCTTCATGGGCAGCTTTGAACAAAATGTAGCTCATATTTGTTTTGTTTTTTTGGTCTGTGAAATTGTTTGGTAAACGTTGTGGCCTAGCCTATACAAGAAACAATTGCCTTATCGTTTTTCGAATTATGTGTTTTTGCAGTTTGGGCAGAGGTGTATGGAAGTTGTTTAGTACGAGTTGCGCTATATTATAACATCTGAGTTTAAAACTTCAAAAGTTCTTAATGGAAGTTAAAATTCACTAAGAATATTATATTAGTAAATATCATAATTTAGTGAAAATAACTTTAACGAGATTATTTAAGCACTTCGCGAACTTATAAGTTATAATTAATTTAAGTGTGCTTTGAGTTTCTCTACAAATATGTGTGCTCAAAATTCAGATTGGTTCTTTGTGGTGAACACCATCCAGGTAAAACATTCTGAGATAAATTTTGAAGCTAAACTGTCTATGAAGGGCCAGGGCCACTTACTCAAGGTTGTTTGGCGGACTGACATTGCTTTGCCCTTGGCAACCTAACTACAGGTTAACTACCCCTTTTCCAAGCAATTGTTCAGGTACCTCCAAGAGGCAGAGGGGGGCAGATGAAATGGATCCAAGGACTGAATATATCTAGTCGTATTATCTGGAGGAAAATAGCTTACAATATCCCAATATGAAGTTCATATTTTTTTTCTTCCAAAAATAAACCTTAAAAACCGTAAAATTTCTCTGTGCTTCTTAGAAACTAATGTCTCAAATTATTTTGCTGTGGATGGTGTAGGACGTTGTTTTGCAAATAAAGGAAATACTTAATTTAATCCATTACCTTACTTACGGGTATGTACTTAGTTATAAATCTCTATCCTATAATTCTTGCTTTATCCATATTTATTTATTCGAGCTTCGCAGCTGTGGCGATGTGCTTCATCTTTAGTACTCTAGAGATAGTACAGCCGTAGAATATGAAAGATGAGATGGTAGGCTAGAAATATGTTTACCAAGTGACATAACAAAGTAAAGGTCACCCAGCAACATACATTTTATACGTCAGTACTCTTTATGTCTTATGGACATTATACTCCTTTGAGGAATCATTGTTCGGCGTTTTAGTAATTCCAGACGAAGCAAGAAATATAGGCACTTTGATTGGATTTCCTGCTGTTTTAAAAAACGCTAATGTAACCGTTATTTGTTTGTTCATAGCACTACTAGAAAACTTAAAAACAAACTATATGGATGTGCTAGTTCTGGCAAATACCATTTATTGGAAGTTTTGTTCCATTGGAATTAAATTGAGAAATGCATTGTGAGTAATGGACCTTTGATAAGTGCGTTTCCCAATGATGGTCATTTTATATGGTACATTTAATCGGGTCTGGGATGAGCTGCTTCAGCTTTCCCTGTTTTCTCTCTCGTCGTGAGCTTAGTCATTGCCTGTCTTACGAGCGTGTAATGCGCTCGAGCTTCAGAGATAACGTGGTACAGGAATGGGATTTTCACCGCACAACGCCTCGATGTTACGAGGAGACATGGCAAGCAATTATGGAACTGGGTTAGTTTGAATATTGGCCGTTGGTGTTGTTGTGGTGGCAATGAGACAGATGAGACGGGCGGTGGAGTCGTGGGTTAAAGGGCGCCACATCGATCTTTTACCCGCCTGTTTCCTTGGCAACCGCTCTCAGAGTCCTGGCTCCCCTCTCAGGTGGCTTGTCCATGTGCCAGCCATAGCCGGGCTCCCTGTTTACGTCAAGTACCAGTTATTACGTCCCTTCTAACTTTTTACCATCCCTGAAGTATCATTTTTAGATGCATGAACACCCCTGCCAAACGTCCAAACATTCTGTGAATAACTGGGAGTTCTGAGCTTCATTCTAGTTCTGTTTTCAGTTTACCATTCAATATACATCTTATCAACTCAGAAGAGTCATTTTTTAAGTCAATGTATATCGGAAAATATTGGGAAATATCGATGAAACAGGTGGAGGTTATTAAAATGCTTGTAGCTCTAGTTCTTAGTGTATTAATATTACGAATTAACAACAGGACTATCTCTATCTTCCATCAAAATTCATTACTGTCATCTCTGCCTCTTCAAATAACATGATTGAAGCAGCTTCTTTCTTTTATAAAACGATAAAGATGTTTTCTTTTCAACCTGATCTTCAGTGGACCTTATTAGTAATTTTAATTAAGCACTCTTTCCAAAGGCAATTTTGTTCTTGTACGTATAAAATAATTAAAATACAGATCATTAGAGAACTCATTATCTCCTTAAATGTTCTAATGTTGTAAGGGAATACGTTTTATTTATAAAAACAAAAAAAAGTATCCATACTCTCGTCAGGAAAGGGGTGGCAACCTTATTTAAATAGCCTCAGTAGCATAAAATGAAGGTACATTTTATACATATATATACCTATTTATTGCAAAGAGACTTTACATGCCCTGGACCTCTGCCAAAATCATTTTTGACCATTTCAATAGTTTTCAGCAAAGCTTATCTATTTTCGGTCCACAACACTCCAACAGCTCCTCTTCAATAAAATAAAATATTCAATAAGAATATTAGTTAAGTTTTTTTTGTTTTTGTTTTTAAGTTAATCTTTCTGAACGTTGCCTTTGTTTT
This sequence comes from Riptortus pedestris, assembly GCA_019009955.1. NCBI lineage: Eukaryota > Metazoa > Arthropoda > Insecta > Hemiptera > Alydidae > Riptortus > Riptortus pedestris. The sequence continues at coordinate 157,091,248 of CM032229.1, forward strand.
ATACAAACCTTTTAGTGTTTTCTACATTTGGGGGTGCCATTGGGACAGGTGTTGTGGAATTTTGTTGAAATTTTCCTCCACCTTCAAAATGGCATACATATACCTGTTCCCTAACGCTCTAGTGATCGCTAATACTGTTTGCCCGTCACTAAATTTAAACATTTCATGCAAAAGTAAAGATTAAATTCGTAATGGCTGTAATCAGACCGAGTAGGTTTTAAAATTAGTAATATTTCAAGTATTATGAGTTCGATCAAAACATTTATTTATTTTATATGACCAATCATATTGCAAATATAATTTCCTATAAATGTTCTTCTATAATTATTTTTCTCTGTCTTGGGAACACTAATCGAGATATTTACGCTTTTTAGTGTTAAGTCTCTGTAAACCCCTATCATGTGATTTTCTGCACTTTGATTAACTGACTCACTAATGATTTATCCAACGAGTATATTGATTATCGTTTACTTAGGCTTCTTTTCACTACATAAATATATTGCGAGTTAACATAGTTAGCGCTTATTTTACCTGCACGTGGGAAATCTGCTTAGTTTGTGCAATTGCTGCGTGACAGAAAGTTCTGGTTACGTTTTGTATGTGTTTTGTGTGATTTAAAAAGTTGAGTCGGCTATGTATTTCCGGTGGAAGTAGAAAGTTAACTACGGCAGGTGTTATAGCTGGCGTGACTTAACTTACTTCCATGGCTTTGGGCTTATTTGGTAACACGAGGAGTATTATTTTCCCCAGTTCGTGTTCTACCTTATCATTTAACTCTAGAAGATTACAAGTATTTCAGAATTCATTAATTTATGTCTAATATTATTATAGTAGCGGCCCTGTTGCTATCGCATGATGAATTAAGTCTTTCTACCTCTGTATGTATTATAATTATACGGCTGAGAGTATGTCTTTATGTTCACTTAATTGTAATTCAAAATGTTTTACTTCTCATCTGATAATAATACGTTTGATTTAAAATCTTTAATATTGATGTATCGTGTTTTTATTACTTATCAATTTATACTAAAACTCTATTCACAATATAGCTTTAAAAGGGTAGTAGATTCACTATATGGCTTGTATAGGGTAGTAGAATATATACCTAACATACCAGAAATACATAGAAATTTATTTTATTTTTATTTTTATTTGATTTATGCCCACATCGATGGTGATTGGCAAGATCTCTGTTAAGGGGTAGATAGAATAATATATTTATTCCTTCATGTATACCTTGGTTGTATTTATTCTATTTATATAGTATGGAAAATATTCTTTAAATATCTGAGTGTTTAGAATTAAATTAAACAATTGAGAAATATATCATTGATGTCCATGGCAGGGAACCTGTGTACACAATGTATTGATTTCAGCATTTACCACTTTCAATGCTTGATTTTTACAAGCACCCTACAATTTGAGTCTTTTGTAAATGAATCTCGGAATTTAATCTTTTTGAGAAAATTGTTGGCACGTCCATAGTGGAAGATGTTTAGGAGCCACAAGAAAAGCACCTGATCAAAATGTATTTATTATACATCATTTTTTAGGGATTTTTATAATTAACAAAACTGGTCTTGAGGAAAACACAAAAGCAGGTCTTCCTTCCACAAGAGTATATTTAAGAGCGTCAGAGCACTTTCGGAGCAAGATCTCTTGCCCTCAGGGAGTTGCCCTGTAGGGTAGGCACAGTCCAAAACCAACCTCAGTCTAGACCACCCAACTTTGATGACACTGATAATGGAGGTATTGCTTTGAAAGCCCTCTGTCGCTGATAAGTATGTTTTTTTTTTTTTGAGGAAAGATGGTCTGCTCTTGTGTTCTAGCAGATTTCCCTTGTGGGAAATCAGCTATTGAGGTTGTACTCATGACGCGATTTTCGAAATTTTTCTTCAAATGTCCATCGATCCTACTCAGGAGATGACGAAAATGAGCTCCGTTCAAAACTGTGTATATATATATATATATATATATATATATATATATATATTATATATTTGTCTGTTACCGCTCTAGCGGTCGCAATTATTGTTTAATCGTTACCAAACTGGATATTTAGTCGTTTTATGTAAAAAGAAAGATCAAGTTCGTTAACGGCGGAAATCGGGCCAGGGGGAGGGGGGTTTAGAGGGGAGGATTTTCGAAAAATCGAAATATCTCCGTTATTATGCGTCGGATCGAAAAATTGTATAGAATCAAACTTATTGAAAGTGAAATATACTATAAATATTGTTATATACATTTATTCACTATCTTGAATATTAACTGAGATATTTGCATATTTCAGATTTCAACTATCAGTATACCGCCACTTCTACTCTCATGTTACATAAATAATACGCTACATAATAAATCACATTTTCGAAGTTTAAATACCAAAAATTGTATTCAAGAGACCTTTATTATACGAGATACAAAGCAAATATGCCCCCCCCCCCCGTCTTAAGGTTTTGGACTACTAAAATTTGATTGATTGAGATAACAATTATTCTGACTCATTAATTATTACAGTACTAGATATAGTAAATAGTTCTCAATGAAATTAATATGTTATATCCTGATATATTTCAGAAATTGTTTTACTTTCCGGTGTGAGACGGGCACAGTTTGTTTACATTTCTAACCTAACGCTTCCTGTCGGCAGGTTATTGAAATTGGATGAAACATCTCTTATTTCCGTTTGTATTATTTCACGGTGGTGCTTTGAGAGCATTATGTATATAAATATATATATATATATATATATATATATATATATATATATATATATATATATTACTTAACTTTACGAGGGAAATCTGCTTAGCTTACGCAGCCCCTGCGTGACGTTTTTTTTTTCTCTTGGTATATACCCTGCACCGTCCAACACATATTTTTAAGAAAAATGAGAACTGGTCCTATTAGTATTTTATATATTATTAATAGGAATAAAGAAATTCGCAATTTTGTTATTCGACTGCTCATAACCTGGCATTCTTATAGTATATTGCGAGAGGCCTTTTTTTGCTTGAAAAATACTGTACAATCACATTCTCCAGAGGCTGCCTAATCCAACAATCGCGTGACTGTAACGGTCCAATTTTTAATATAATATCTTTATAGTTGCGACAACTAAGCCCACCCCGTTTTTTTTGAGGTATTGAAGTATACGTGAGAGAAGCGTCAATACCAACATTAGGCGTTGTAATCATATTTGTATGCAGAGCAGTCTAGCCACTACTGCTAATCAAATGGGGGAAAAAAAAACTTTCTTGAAATGTATATGTTATAATATATGTATATATGTTTTATTAAGTTTATTGCTTATTGTGCTGTAGGTATTTAAAAAGTTCCTAGTTTACAAGAGATTTGCCAAATGATAATATTTTTTTTTTCAATTGTTTTAAAAATAAGAGGTAGTCAATATATGTTTCCTAATAGATGTATTTTCTGATCAGCTTATAAGTTAAAATGGTTAAATAATATTTAAGCTGATTTAGTGCGTGTGTATTTATGAACGCGTGTTTTATTTTCATTTGCATTTGATAGTCCGGATTTATCAACCGATATTATAGTTTATCTTGAGAGCAAAGCAGACGATACTGTTCTTTTCTGACTTTGATCAGTCTTTGGTCGGGTCATGAATTTGGCTCTAAACTAAATATATAAAAAATATTGAGTGAACCAGTACCTCCGGACATGAAAAATGCAGTCTAACCGCATTACCTTTTTTATGTATCCTCAAACAGTGAATAAATAAAAAAGTATTATTCATGAAGACTACAACTTTCTTATCATGAAAAATATAAAACAAAATTGAGTGTAATTTAAAATTATATTTTTCCGATGTGGGTTTTAAATAACGTTACAGAATTGGCATTCTTCGTTGAATTACTTCTCATCCCACCCAAATTCACATCACACTCCTTTTGTAAAGGGCCATTGGGTGACACCGGTTTTGCCTTTGGGTGACACAGTTTAAGCGTTAGCCCTCATCTCACATTGTAAACCTACAGTGGGGAGTTCGATTCCCGCCCTCGGCTACACGAATTTATTTAGTGACGAACTCATTAAATAAAATCCTATTCCCACCCCCGGGGGAAAAGAATGGTAACATGTAGATAGCCCGTCCTAATTAGCCATAGTGCCAAAAAAGTGGACGTTAATAAATATTATGGCGAAATATTGCATTAACGTCCTATAAATGATGACATATGGAAATTAATTACCATTGATAATAAATAATCATTAAAGAAGGTATATTATGGTTATGTTGAAATGAATGTGGTACTGTTGTTAGAAGGCTAGGTATGCGGGAAGCTGCTTTCTGTAAACATGCTTGGAATAGCTACCAGTAGTGGCTGTCTGCTCCTTGGAATCTAACTGACGGGCCTCTTAACACCGTTCTTGGCCAATGACCACCGCAGAATTTTTAAGTTTCTTAAAGTTCGGCTATTTTAGGGTACACTTTTTTTTTTAATTTGTAGCAGATTTCCCTTAGGGGAAATCGGCATAGAAGTCGTACTTATGACGCGATTTTCGAAATATTTCCTCAAATGTCCATCGATTCTACCTGGGAGATGTCGAAAATGAGGTCCGTTCAAAACTGTATATATATATATATGTTTTTTTACCGCTCTAGTGGTCGCAATTACTGTTTAATCGTTACCAAACTCGATATTTAGTCGTTTTATGTAAAAAGAAAGGTCAAGTTCGTTAACGGCTGAAATCGGACCTGGGGAGGGTGGGGGGGGGTGTTAGAGAGGAGGAATTCCGAAAAATCGAAATATCTCTGTTATTATACATCGGATCGAATAATTGTATAAAAGCAATCTTATTGCAAATTAAATTTACTATAAATATTGTTAAATACATTTATTTTCTATATTGAGTATTAACCGAGATATTTGCATTTGTTAGTTTTCAGCCTTCAGCAACCCTCCTCCTTCTACTCATGTTACATAAACAATAATAAACCACATCATTCGAAGCTTAAATACCAAATATGGTTTTCAAGAGATATTTATTATACGAGATACATGCAGATATTTCTTTTGACACCCTCCTCCCTCTGTCTGTTCGTGGATTACTAAAAATTTGAGCGACTGAGATAAAAATTATTCTGATTCATTATAAATTACAATACTAGATATAGTAAATAGTTTTCAATCAAATTAATACGTTATATTCAGGTATATTACAGTAATTGTTTTTCTTCCCGGTAAGAAGTTGACAGAACTGTTTGTTTACATTTCATATGCTTTCCGTATGGGAGGTTTCTTATCGTTTGTATTTATTCACTTAATATCCACGGTAGTGTGTTTCCGGTATGTAGATTTATCTATTGTTAAACTTCACGCGGGAAATCTGCTTAGTTTACGCAGCCCCTGCGTGACGGACTTTTGTCATTTCTGAGGAGTGTACATCTAATTTAATTGTGAAGGAATTTCTCCTGGAATGTCCCTTTTCTAAAGTACTTCAGTCGCAGCAAATATTTTCGTATATAGGAATTTATTTAGGGAAGAATTCAATAAATAAGATCCTTAGTCCAATTCTGGTTAGAAAATGAAGGTCATCTGTTGATAACCTTTCCATATTAGCTATAATTTAAGTGGGGAATATAAATTAATGTTTCCCTCTGCTAGATGGAAATGCGATATTTCTCAGTTAAACCAATAATTAGAATTGGAGTAGCCAGTGGTATTTTAGTTTTAAATTTGGAATTCTAAACATTGAAATAGTGGGAATCAAATTATACCTACAGATATGGAAATTAGGAGGTGCTTTTATATATTATTCGACATAAATATCTATGCTTCCTCAATTATTAGCGCTTTCAATTTCAAAGTCAGACCATTTCCGCATTTAGTTTAACTCTCTGAAATGCATTCTCCGAATCCATGACGGCTGTATTATTCCCGCGAAATATTCATTACTAAATAAATATCAAATATCAGGCGTGAAAATGTATTGAATATTAATTCCTGATTTTGACTGATAGCTAAATTTCATCTGAATATTCTAAAGCCATCATCCCTATTTATTAATAAACAATTCACTTTTCCAATTGTATTTGTATTTTCTCTCCGCCAATCATCACCAATTGGTAATTCATATTCGTATCCGTTAAATAAAGGTCAATCGACATTTATTTATTTCTTTTGTTGAGCTTTTTTCGGGCGCTTTCGGTCTACTTTTTAGAACATAAACACACTTGTGCTCTGAAAGATATAACAATTAAAAATAGAAAAATCTTGCCTACAACTATTAAACAACATTACAAATGTTTATGAATAGTTTAAGAGAGAAAAAAAAGAACTATTATTTTTATAAACAGCACTGTATAAAATATATATTAAATATTTCTACTAAGAACTGCTAGAGTATAAATATGTTAATGTTGACCAACCAAATTCAATGATAGATCCTTTTTGTTTAAGCTATACAATTTTTCAATTTTAAATAAATTTTCATTAATTTTTGTTTCCAAAACCTACACTCGCAGTAAAAAGCGTAATTTTAGTATAGTATATTTATTGTATTATAGTAGTAGTATATTTAAGTATTTTTCTGGAGTGGGCTGTATATTATATCAGTGAATTGGAAAGAATCCATCTGTAAGTTGTGTAGCCGGCTAAAGAGTTCATCTTTTTACAACTAAAACGTCTAAAACTTAAACAACCTTAATTCGTTCGCAGAAACAGTTGTGAGTACCTTTATCACCTTGTACTACGCTTCGTATATTGTTTGAAGTAGAAAAGAAAAGTCCATCCGCGGGGGCTGCGTAAACTAAACTGATTTCACTGCGCTCGTACAGGGTGGGGCAGTCAAACCGCACGATTTAACAAAGCCAGTGTAGTAGAGGAGGTGTATGGTGGGGGAAGTAGCAGTGACCGGAATGTTCTAGACGTTTGGAAGTTAGTAACCATGGAGAAGTGGACCGGTGAACAGCGCGGCTTCATTGTTACAGCATATTTAGAAAATGGCCGAAGTTTCATTCGTGCACAACGCGAGTTCCGCCTACATTTTCATCTTGCGCCTCGTGCGCCTGTTCCAAGCAGGAAAGCCATTTCTGTTTGGACTAACAATTTAAAAACAGCGGGTAAAACAACAGTAACAAGGGGTGGTAGTGTAAGAACGCTAACGAAAAGTGTAAGAGGTGCTACGACGTGTTAGTGAGAATTTCAGTTCAAGACTTAGACAATGTGTGCAAAATGATGGTCGCCACCTTACTGGAGTAATATTCAAAAAGTAACAATTTTTCTGTTTATAACAAAAATTTCCATTCGTGTTCTTACTATTTGTTGAAATATATTACTTAAAAATATTTTCTGTGTAAGTTATTTTAATACCTAAAATAGTGCCGTTTGACTGCCCCACCTTGTATAACACAAATGTGATCTCCTCTCACCACACATTCTCTATTTCTTTGTAAAAAGAACCTCTGAGTAGGAGGGGTGGGGGAGAGGGTAACTGAATGCTGAAAACAATAATGTGAGATTAACTGGATTAATATTTGAGTTACGAAAAAAATGCGTAGAACAACAATTGTACATTATCAATAGTTTAACAAGATTGGTTCTATTACATTTTACGATACTACTCATAATAACTGATATAATTGGAATTTTCGATCCCTCCCCCATTATTCCTTGTCCGATTTCTGCCTATAACAAATGTGATCTTTAGTGACCTTTAAAATGTACGATGCATGGTATAGATGAAATAATCATTTTCGAAACAAGAACGGTCCTCATTTTTGTCTAAGTAAGATCAATGGAGATTTGAGGAATTTTTTGTCGTATATCGCGTCATCAATACCTAGTCCTCAATAGTTAATAGAACTTAATAGGAGAAATCAACTAATGGCTTTCCACTTTTTTTCTATATTATCATTATGAGAATCATAAATACAAAAATAAATAAAGAGCCTTGCAGCTGTTGAACAATTAACATGACCATATCTATAATAATGTTGTTATAGATATACACTATTGTATAAAACCTCATGACACCACTGTTCATGTTCTTCATAATCAAAATGGCCCGAATATTTATTTTCCTGAGTTTAGGATTTTTTTTTGTCTTTGGAGAAATCTGCCTAGAACTTCATCTAAATATTAACTATGTAAACACCTACTGAAGTTTCACTATCTTCTGAAGACAATGTAGTAGCCTTTCAGTACCCGTAACGTATTACCCTGAAGTAGATGCCTCGGGAATTGAGGTCCCCTTGCTGAGCAACTTAGGAAGTTAGAAATAAAGTTTTCCTACAAATTTATGAAGATGGATGCACATGAAACATCATGTGAAGGGTTGATAGTAGTTCATTCAAGTCTGATATAACCCAGAACCTTTTTAATAAGAAAACATTGATAAACAAGGAATAAAGCTTATTTAAAAATTAGTAAACGAGAAAACAGGAACTCCTCAGGCCACATAACGTAAAAAAAGTATTAGTTTTTTTTTCTTTTAATTAATATTGTCATATAAATGGAAAAAAAAGAAATGGATGTTTAGTTTGACAATTAATGTTTCTGTCAATCATTTTGTTAATGATGGAAATAAGTAAAGATCATTATTATTAGGGGTATAAAGCTGATAGAAAATAAGAACTTTTATTTTCCAGAATTTTAATTTAATCTATGAATGGTATTTCTGCCAGGGGTTAGAGTGACTGTATATTTCATTTGTAGGTTTCAGACATGACGTAATTATTGCCTATTTAAGTATTTATTCACAACCGGTTCGCTTTTATTCAGGTTTCGTTGGTTCTGATGAGACCTACTTTTCTTTTTCAGCATTTCCTGTTTTTTCTCTCTCTCTTTTTGAAAGGAGTTTTATTATGTTCGAAAGTATTAATTGTAAATTTTTTTCGGTTTCTTCGGATAACGTTGTTCTTAGAGTTTATACGGCTTTATCCATTTCGTTCATTGGATTTTTGGTGTATCTTGGCTTCACCTTCCTGATATACTTCTATTATAGTTTGCATTCTAACATCCTGTTCCAGGTCACCATATCACCTTTGTTTAGACAATGACCCTCCTGGGGTACATGAACTTGATCTTGCCCTACCAATAGGATTCCATTCTTTCAGATTTCTGAACTTCCTTTGTCTGCCCTCACCTACAAAATCAGAAATGAAATGAAAATGTGTTTATTTCTATTAAATCTTATCATAACATAATACTAATAATAATAACATAATAAAGATACGTCATTTCTTTTTCTATAAACAGTTTTCTAACATTATGTAAATTAAATTCTTTACAAATTATTGGAAAGGCATTTATACTTATATAATACATTCGTGAAAAAATTAGGTCAAATTCTAAGAAAATATCATATTAAATTTATTAATTTAAATAATTATATACAATAACTTACTTTCATTAACAATCTTAATACAACTCTAAATATGTACAATTTTTTCTAAATTCTAAGACATACATTATTTTATTTGTTGGCATGCAAATTTAATAAAAGATAACAATCTTTCTAAATGATAAGAAACTGTTCTCACCTTATACAAGACAATGTACCTGATCACAAATTATTTTAGACCCAGATATTCCAGATGCTTATTGTTCGTTAGTCGTGCTTTGCACTTTTGTATTTGATCCTCAAAATGTACTATTTTTCGATTGTCAAGCAACAAATATTTATGTAACTTATACTCCCAACTCAACTGTTCGATAATGGGGTTATTACATTACACGAATCATATAATTGTGGAATAAATATTACTGTTTTATATAAATATGAGTAAAAATAGTGAATAGAAAGGATACCTATTGGTATTATTTTATTCATACTGTGATAAAACAGTAGACAATTCTTTTTTCTTTTTGTCCTTTTTTTAGTACTATATTACATTACCTTTTAAATTTATTTCTTGATTCTGATTTATTAAAGTACATTAATATAGAGGGGGCGGATTTGCTTTACTGCCACCGTAAATCGTGCTAGATAATAGATGTCCCCTCCTACCCACTGAATTTACCTGCTATTAGGTTATTTGAGTAGGTTTGATTGTATGAGGCTGTGTGTATGCAATTTTGATTTGAAGGGTTTGGATTTATATCTTGTGACTTTATAGTAAACAAATGTTTGAATAGAAAATATTATATATTATTGGTATTATAAAATTCAGCCATCAGGAGGTAGGGTATTTATCAAGCAGTTATATATAATTAGGTATATCTAAACATTTCTGCCCATTGCTAACTCCATCATGTCATTTGCGGAATACATACATACATATATATATAAATGAATGCTTGTCTGTATGTCGTTTATAGAATCGTAAACGGCTTAACCGATTTTTATGAAACTTGGTATGTATATTACTACTAACCCAACTTAAGTTTTAGGCTATATTAACATTCTCTGAGACGACACAAGAGTGGGGGTTTAAAGTATTACATAGGTTGCAGGGAGGGCTATGACCCCTCACCTAGATTTTTTAATATCAATGGAATTATTTTTAGGGTACCACTATTATTTAATTTCCTCGAGTAGAAGAATTATTAAAATAATATTTTGAATCAATAATTTAAGGAAAACGATGTTAATAACCCTCATGCGGGAGCGAAAGTTGGGGGAGGCTAAAACAGTTAATTGAGTTTACTTATTTCCTGTGATTTACTATTACGAATATAATCTCATCTACAAAACTATGATTAAAATATATGTACTCGGATTGGTTTTTGACAGTAAATATGTTCATTATAGATGATTTGTAATAAATGCTATCCATGATTATGGTTTGAATTATTCAAAATTGGCGAGTCAAAAAGCGGATAGGGATGGATCTGGAACACATTCTCATTTATTATTCAAGACTAAAATTAGTCTCCAAATGTTACTCTTTATGATTGGCTATTTCGGAACAACTATACGCCGTGGGTGGAGGTGTAATTGTACACATTGAAGTTTTGCTATAAAGATACCATCATTATTAGACAGTCAAAAAAGATTTTCCGGGCATCGCCGGGTACCTTAGCTGGTTTCTAATAATAATTAATTAATAATCATGTTATATTTCGTACTTCTTCGCTTTCTTTATTTCTTCATTTCACATATTTATCGTTTTCAATTTATTTGTATTTGTACATTTTCTGTTTGGACTGTAAGGATTGGCAATACACATTGAACTGATATTGTTTGCTTTGAATCATGTGGTTAAAAATAGCAGTCTGGGCTCAACGATTTTTCTATTAGACCCTATTTAGTGTATTTGAGTTATGATGACCAGTTATTATGGCGACTGTATATGGCAGTCATTGAGCTATGGGTAACAGGAAGGGGACCAGCGGCGATAAGTATAGCTCTGTCAATTATATTGTCAACTCATTCTCTTTCTGTCAATCAATGAAAGGTCAGGCCTATTACATGCTAGGCTACTCCCGTTCCTTCTACAGCAAGATTATTCACTCATTTCAGAATCATAATGAGAAAATAAGCTTGCTCACTCCGATATTATTTACTTTGATGGCAACGCTACTTTTGTTCATATAGGGTGTTCCTAGTGTTTGTTGAGTGATTGATTTTGATGATTCGCGTGTTTCGTTTTAATGGATATAAGGGTGAAGGGGCATTACTGTAATGATACTGTTGTAAAAAAGTAACTAACCTGATAATATAATTTTCTTACTTACGATAAGGTGATTTAGTCCTTGCAGTACTTAGACCTCTATCGAGATCTTGTATCATTCAGTGTTGTCAGCACCTAGTATCCTCCACGTGGGGATTCACAGATCATCCAGTCACCTCTGTCAGGGTCTGCATCTTCTTCTTGGACCACCAGGAAAATCTCCCAAACTTTTTTTGGGCAGGTTGTCAGGGCCGTCAATCCACAAATAGCACAGATAATACCGCATCAATCATACAAATTTACAAGCTAGATATCGCTTATGAACTTTATAGCCCTTTCTCACATTTCAAACTATTCTCTTATGGTTTGTCTTTCGCAAAACAGGAATGTTCTTGTGCTTTCTTTGGTGAGAGGACACGTTTCACTGGAGTTCTGACTTATTCTTCCTGAAGATTTTTCATTTAAGTGGAAGAATGAGTTATCGGTTGAAGGGTTTGGTAAAACGTTTTAGGTTAACTAAACGTTTAGAGCTTCTTTCGAAGAATTCAAATATGTTTTAAAGGGTCTGGATTAAAGAAATTATTTGTACATTTTAAAGTAAAGGAGCTCTGTCCCTAATGTGAGTACATAAATAATTTTAGCAGATTTCCCTTAAGGAAAATGAGCTATTGATCCTACCTAGTAGATGACGAAAATGTGGTCCGTTCAATAAAGATGTAATTTATATGTTACCGCTCTTGCGGTCGCCATTTTGGTTTAATCGTTACCAAACTCGATATTTAATCGTTTCATGTAAAAAGAAAGATCGATTTCGTTACTCGCTGAAATCTGACCAGTGGGGGGGGGGTGGTATAAAAGGGAGAAATTTTGGAAATTCTTAATATCTTCGTTATTATGTGTTAGGTCGAAAAATTGTAACCTATCTAAAAAAAAAACTTTTTTATGTACCTTATTTCAATATCTTGTTTTTTAATGAGTTTTATAGTTTTTGCCTTAAGTAACCCCCCCCCTCTACCTATATCATATTAGTAGTAAGCTCTTAGATATTGTTCTCACATTGAACTTTTCTTTTTGAGATTAATGCAAATAAGTAGCAGACGTGGGAAATCTTCTTAGTTTACGCAGCCCCTGAGTGCCGGACTTTTATTTAATGTATTTGTTGTATAAAGCCATACAGATGGCAGCTTTAAGTTTATCCAATTTATAAAACAGTTCTTAATAATGCCGATGTATTATAATAGCTTCGTTTGAATGTGGTAACAATTAAACTCTAACTTCTTGAAAAGTACTCTAGCACGACATTCTTTAAAGGTGGGTTTCCATCAGTCTTATGATAATAAGTCTACCTACAATGGCTTGTTACCTCGATTAATTCTAATTTTAACAATTGCTATTTCTCAAGACGGCAGTTTATCTTCTTTTCGTGACGCTGCGCTATGTTTTTACGTCATTATCCGAGGCATTATTTTCCCCCTCGGATTATGAATTGGCATTTGGCACCGCTGTCATTAATAGCTCTGTTGATGACACTAATGGAGTTGGCTGAGGAGACAATGCTTGTGGATTCCAGCGGTCAGGATGAGAACTGCTCCTCCTCCCTTGAAAAATAACTTACATCTCGGTCTGCATCCCCCAAGTCATTTTTCATCCCCTCCCCCTATTCTTGGCAAGTCTCCCTGAGCCACTCCCTCCTCCTCACCTCCTCCTTGTTTACAAATACTGCGGCGTGGAGCTCTACATCATTTTCTATTACGACTCCTTCTTCGGGAAGCCCGTCCCCTCCAGACTGCGGAAGGAGCTCTGGAGCCTCCTCGTCTCAGCTCGGGGCTCGGCTCCTGGAAATGAGCCAAACTACTCTTTCTAAAGGATTTGATTAGGAGAGCTTATCGTAAATGCTAGAAGTTTAAATGTGTGTTTGAAAGCTTTTCTCTTTGTAAAGGCATTTCAATTCGAACATGAATTGTGTCCCTTTTATTATTCGTTAAAAATCTGATGAGGACACGACATTACTTCCTTGTACATTTAAGCAGATTACCTTTAAGGGCTCGAGATCGACTATAGAGGTTGTACTCATGACGCGATTTTCGAAAGATTTCTTCATATGTCCATCGATCATACCCAGGAGATGACAAAAATGAGGTTCGTTCAAAACTATCTATCTATATATTTGTCTGTTAACACTCTAGCGGTCTCAATTTTTTTTTAATCGTTACCAAACTAGATATTTAAACGTTTTATGTAAAACTAAAGATCAAGTTCGTTAATGACTGAAATCTGAGCAGTGGAAGGAGGAATTTCGAAAATTCAAATATCTCCGTTATTATGCGTCAGATCGAAAAATTCTATAGAAGCAATCTTATTGCAAACTAGCTAAGGTACCCGGCTTCGCTCGGGAAATCATTAGAGGCTGAATATTGAGGGTATTTTTATAGCAAGGCTTCAATGTGTACAATTATACTTACTGTCTGGGCGTATTATTTTTTCATAAGGGTAACTGTGGGGACTTATAGAATAGAAAATTTAATTAAAAAGAGTAAATGAAAGTGAGTTCCTAATCAATCCCTCTCTACTGTTTGGCACACCGTGAATAATTCAAATCATGATCATGGATAGCATTTATTATAATGAAATTGTATCTAATATACACATATCTCCATTACAGTACGTCGGATCGAAAACGTCGTATGGAACCACTCTTATTGAAAATTAAATTTAATATTAATATTCTTATGTACATTTATTCTCTATCTTGAATATTAACCGAAATATTTGTATTTTTATTAAGTGTGTGCGCATAACGGCTGATGTCAGTTCTTTACGTAAATTTCCAGATAGTAGATGACAAAACTGAGGTCGCTATCTTTGTCGCGTCGTTACTAAACTCGATATATAAGTGCTTTATTTTAAAAGAATGATTTTAATAGTACGAGGGTGGAAAATGCGAAATTTAATTAGAAAAAAGGTGTAATCGAATTTTTGTTTTCTCGTTCATTATAACTAGCTCCTCAAACTTTAAAATAATATTTTTCTAATCTTGACGTTGTTGAATTAATAAGATAACCCTTCTTCCTCTTGTTATTTGCATTAAGGCTTTCGTTAAAATTATAAAATCATTATTTATGTATGTATATATTAATTTAATGAATATTCATACATATGCAATAATGATACCGAAAAATAAAATAAAAAACTGAAGACATTGCAGGTTGAGTAAAAAAGCCAAACTTCCACAATAAAGAAAATCATATTCGCCTTAACAGTCCATGAAGGGCGTAGGCCTGCCACACAATATTAGAGGAGTGTGTGCGTGTAAATTAACCTTTTTTTTTTCTTTCAGCAGATTTCCCTCTGCCTCCTTCCTTTGTACTCATCGCGGGATTTTTGAAAAAAGTCTTCAAACGTCCATTTGAAAATGAGGTTCAATATATATATATATATATATATATATATATATATATATATATATATATATATATATATATATATCAAAAATGTGTATGTAACTAATGTTATTGCAAATTAAATGTCCATGTGATATGCATTATTTCTGTACCATGAATATTAACAGAGCTGAAATACCAAATATTGCTATTTTTTTTTTTTTTTGGAAGAGGTTTCTATCTTGATCTATATAATACTCGATATTTGACTGTTTCAGTCAACACTAAAGTTCATATTTGTTACTGGCTGAAGTCGGACCTGGAACAGTGGTGGTTTAGCGGGAAGGGGAGGGGGAATTGGAAAATTTAAAATACTGTCGTTATTATTATTCGTACCGTAAAATGTTATAGGACCAATCTTTTTAAACTATTGATGCACTGCAATTTTTGCGGTACTTATTTTTTCGTAACTCAAGTATTCTGCGAGTTACTCGTATTTTTCTGTTTTCAGCTTTCAGTTACCCCACCCACCGCTCTCTTCTACTCATCGGTTTTTTTTACTTAGAAATAGGGAATATGTTGTGATATGTGATCAAAAGTGTGTTACACCTGAACGTGGGGAAATATGCTTAGGTTACGCAGCCCCAGTGTGACGGACTTTATAATCAATACCTTAAATCGTGAATATTACATACATACATGTATTAAACAACATTAAGTATTTCCTTTGTGTCCCCAAAGTTCCAGTATCTTTGATATGTGGCTGTAGCGACCTATCTCTTACTCCTCCTGCTTTCTGGAACTGGTTAAGTTTACACTGTGGTTGAATACTAAGATCGATAGTTGAAGAAGGAGAGTAAGGATAGCAAAGGTTGTTGAATGCCTCTCAAATTCAGTATGCCTGCTTCTGACACTCCTGAGTCCTAATCTACTAGATTCGTCGTCAGAGGTGGAAATAGTGGTAATTAACTTAGCCTTATCAATTTAACTATTTCTCTAATTGCAGCGCTATTTAGTTAAATTAACTATTTCTCTAATTGAAGCACTATTTCATATTGATTTGGGGCTCAGGTTAGCCATGTGAGTTAAAGCGTTGGCCTATATCTCACATGGTAAACCTTGAGTGGCGAGTTCGATTCTCGCCTGGAGAAGGGAAATTATTTAGTGACGAAATTCATTAAATAACATTCCAAGTCCCACCCTGGCTAGCCAAGGGTGGTAACCTGTAGATAACCCGTCCCAATTAGGCTGATTTGCAAAAAGTGGACGTTAATAAATAATAATAATAATAATCATATTGATTTGTTTTATTTTATTAGAAGTGCTCTTTATGATTACTACACATAAAGCCATTCAATGACTCATATTTGTTTCTGTTCTTTTGCATTTCATATGAATTATACTACAAGGACTAGTCAATGCAGGCTATCTGCAAATTATCTCTGTTCTTAACGTCCATAGAAAGGGCGTATAGCATTGCTTCTGTGTCTTTGTTATTAGTAAATTCAAACCACATCACACCGATCTGACTCTCCTCCAATTCAGGGTTACTTGTGCACTGTTTTAGAATATTGTTTTAAATAAATAACACCACCCCTAATATAAAACCAAAGAATTTGTTGTGCTCTACAGAAAATGATCTTATCTCCTATTCATGAAGATTTATAACTAAGAAACATATGCTGTTGTATTATATACTAGTGGCTATGGAATGCCTTTTTAGCAGATTTCCCTTAAGGGAAATCAGCTATTGAGGTCGTACTCAGGACGCGATTTTCGAAAATTTTCTTCAAATGTCCATCAATCCTACCCAGGAGATGACGAAAATGAGGTCCGTTCAAAATTATATATATATATATATATATATATATATATATATATATATATATATATATATTTGTCTGTTAACGCTCTAGCGGTCGCAATTTTTGTTTGATTGTTACGAAACTCGATATTTAACCGTTTTATGTAAAAAGACAGATCAAGTTCGTTAATGGCTGAAATCGGACCAGAGAAAGGGGGGGTTTAGAGGGGGGATTTTCGAAAATTCAAAATATCTCCGTTATTATGCATCGGATCGAAACATTGTATAGAACCAATCTTATTGCAAATTAAATTTACTATAAATATTGTTATATACATTTATTCTCTATCTTGAATATTAACCGAGATATTTGCATTTTTATGAAGTCTGTGGTCGGGTATACTTCGGATTACGTCGGCCATCTTCGTCATTTCTCGGCTCAGGCGGAAGCTTCTTCTAACCTGGCGTTTCTAACCTTACCTTACCTTCCTTACTTTGTGAGATTTATGCAAATACGTTCTGTTCATCCGCCCCCCCCCTTCTTTAGTTCTTGGACTACTAAAATTTGAGTTATTAAAATATAAATTATTCTTATTCAGAAGCCGTTTCAGTTGGGCATTTATTTTAATTAACTGAAAGATTTCTCATTATCTAATCACGGGGTATTGTGTTACCAGTATGCAGATTTCTCTATTGTAAAACTTCACAGGGGAAATCTGCTTAGTTTACGCAGCCCCTGCGTGACGGACTTTTTATAGGAATAATTGATTTAATTTCTATGGCGAAAGGAATTCTGTTGAATGAACGATACGCTGATTCATACTTCATTAACCATTTCTTGATTTTTAAACGGTAACTTGTCACAACTGCATTTTCCATCTTCTGAAACTGTTGGCTGACATGAATTTTAGCAGATTTCCCCTAAGGTTAATTAGCTACTGGGGATGTACTAAAGACGTGATTTCAAAAATTTCCTGAAATATCCATCAATCATGGACATTTAAGAAAAAAAGAAAATAAGGTCCGTTTAAAATTATATATATTTTAGAGGGGGTTAGAGCGAGAGAATTTTGAAATTTCTCCGTTATTATACGTTAGGTCGAAAACAGTATAGAACTATTCTTATTGTAAATTTAATTGTTGTTATATACATACATTCTCTAAGATTAATCTTAACCGAGATAATTGGCATTTTTGGTTTTTAGCCTTCAATACCTCCTATTTATTTCCTAATAACAACAAGCTGTTCTAACATGAATCTCTTTATTCTAAGCTTAAATACCAAGTACCAAATATGGATTCCATGGACCTTCATTGTGATAGAAACATGCAAATTCGTTGTCATCAATTAAGGTTTTCGTCTCGAAAATGTTCTTTCGATCTATACCTTACTCGATGATTAACCGTTTTATTCAAGATTAAAGATTATTTTTCTGATTGGCAGAAATCGGTGCAGGAATTGGGGGGGGGGGGTTAAAGGAGCGGAGGAGTTCGATAATTCAAAATCCTACCATTATTATTAGTCGAATTGTAAAATGTTATAGAAATAACCTTGTTAAACTACAGGAGCTCTACAATTGTTGTTCTATGCAGTTTTTCGTAACTCAAGTACTAAGCGAGTTACTCTTACTTTCTTCTTTACAGCCTTCAATAACCCTCCCTCCCCCTTCTACTCATCAGCTTTATTCACTGAAATTTAGAGAATATGTTGTGAGATGAGATCACGTGTGTTATTCCGGCACGTTGGAAAACTGCTTAGTTTGCGCAGCGGGACAGACTTTTTGAGTAATGTCATGATACTCGTAGTTGTAATAAACAAAAGTAACTGCCGTAACTAGTTTTCGTCAGCCTCGCTGTCATTGTCAGACTAATTTGTACAAATTAACAAATATGTACACGTGAGCAATAAATATGACATTTTTACTTAATGTTTATCAAGCCTACTAAATAATATTTAATGACAGAGAGTTGCCCAAAATAATGTAAATTCTTGCGTCATACAAGGTCGTTTCGTACAGCCATACTTATTGTAATTTAAAAAGATTCTGCTGCCTCATTTATATATTCGTTTCTTGAGGTCCACCAAGAACCGCTTGATGATGCTTTCATGAAATCTCGAGGTTCATAAGAAATTATTGGGAGATCTTGCCAAATGTATTGGATTTAGCTTTTAGGATATGAATTAAAGACATGCATATTTAATACCAAACTCTTCAGCTTTGATTATTACTTGAACAATAAACCGAGCCTCACAGATTGCATACATTTTGGAATTCAATTTTTTCCCCACCACATGCTGCATCTGTATTATGCGAACATAAAAAGTAATGTTCAAAGATCTAGGTAGCACTGCCTTCTCCGGCAGACCTACTGGTGGAGGTTTCTGTTTCTCTCCCAGTCATTTGCCTTTCAGCTATTGGTCTGAGTAGTTGACGGTGCCTTATAATCTTCTGCAGTTATCTCACCCTCTTTTAGCTTCTTTCTTTCTTTTGTCCTGATATACTTTAATTGGCCTCAGTAAGGATTAGACGCAAAAACGCTTTGATATTTCCGCCTCATAATGCTCTAGTGTACACAAGCTAACCAAGATAATTTGTGTGCAAGAATGGACCTTTGACAGTCATATATATAGGCCATATTTCCTAAACTCTAAATTTTACCGTTCCTATTCTCATGTATGGCGCCAGTAAGGCGCGTTAAAGATTACATGTTATTTATTTATTTTTATGTTGTTTATTTAGCTTTATATTTTATTTATTTATTGTTATGTTGTCCCCATAAATCTCTTGGTCTTTTGAAATCTTCACGAGAATCACGTATGGAAAAATTCTTGTTTCTAAATAGAAGAATTGTTTCATATCTTTCCAGTGTTTGGCGGTTTCACGTCAAATGCTTTCTGTGCGGGTAGTGCAGCCAGATATCTCAGAATCCGCAGATAGTGAAATCTTTCTCGTGCAGAGTGAAGGAGTGCGCCAGTGGGATGAGACGTTAAGGGTTGATATCAAGTGGGGTACTTGGCTTTGTCCTCTGGGATCGATGGAGAAATTGAGATGGGGCAGGCAGAATCTTGCTAACCAGTAATATCTTTTATTTGACAGCACTTCCCCCTCTCTCCTCTCTCTCTCTCTCTCTCTCTCTCTCTCTCTCTCTCTCTCTCACTCACTCTCTCGCTATCATACCTTATTATTCATCATTCTTCCTCCCTCTTACTTTATCACCCCCTATTCTTTCATCTGGAGGAAATCTTTCCACACTTTTCTCCCCTCTTCCATTTCTTGCATCCTCTTCCTCGAAAAGATTACTCCTGTGTCTACAATCATGATCACTTATAATGGAATTCTCCTGTCTGACTTTCTCTTACTTCCTGCTTCCCACATTGCCCTTTTGCCCTTAAGGGGTTTCCATTCCGGGTACTCCTCACTTTGAACAGTCTTTTATCACTAAATCAATAGGGATACGTTTTTAGCAGATTTCCCTCAAGGGAAATCAGCTATTGAGGTCGTACTCATGACGCGATTTATGAAAATTTTCTACAAATGTCCATCGATTATAGTATATTATAATTATATTTGGGTATGTCCTTTTCGCAGATTTTTCTAATGGGAAGTCAGCTACTGAGGTTGTATTCATAACGCGATTCTCGAAAAATTTCTTTCTTTTGTCAAACTGAAGATCAGGTTGGCTAATGGGTGTAACCAGGATAAGGGGGTTTTAAAGATGGGCAAATCGAAAATTCACAATATATGTCCTTTACTATGGAGTCGGGACGAAAAATGCTGAATAACCAAATTTAATTTCGTGGAGAGAGAGAAAAAACGTCCAATTCTTCACAATTTGTTTATTTCAGCGCTAAGCGCTTTCAAAGACTAATGTCTCCATCTTCAGAGCTACACATGAAAAACAATAACATTAATAAAAACTCTATACATTGCAACAGGGTCATAAAACATGTTAACATCAATAAATAAAATACAATACAAAATAAATGTCTAACAATGAACAGAATAAATGCACTTAAGTCATATCTTAAAATAAAATACAGAGAGTGAGAGATCTATTGTGGTATAGGAATATATTACTGACCTACTTGCATGCGCTCATTGGGAAAGACAGCAAGCGACTGGCCGGCACGCGGGAGATAACGTCGAGGTCCAGTACCCCCACCATTGCAGACTTATAACAATCGGTCTTCTTGTTTAAAGAGCGACTACCAATAAGTTTCTTATTCAATGCGATCTCCAGCCCCTCCAATGCACTTAGTTTCTTACCTTTCTTGGCTTCATGTAATAAGCACACTTCATGGGCTCCTTCGCTATGGCCCTCTTGTTCTTGATGGCAGAAAAATTCGGAATCTGAGCGATAGCCATGTTCTCTACACCGAGTTCTTATCTTTCTTCCTGTTTGGCCGATGTACGCTCCTTTGCATGTACCACACACGATTTTGTACACACCGGACCTGTCTTTTATATCGATAAGATCTTTAGCCCTGCATAGCATATCGCCCAGATTTGGTCCGCTCTTATATGCTACTCCCACTCCAATCTTACTTAGTGCGCATCCAATTTTCTCCGAGAGTTTCCCTAAATATGGAATAGCGCACCAACGGAGCTTCTTAGCATTTTCGTAGAAGTGGCTAAAGGATTGTTTGAGGGCAAGTTTTTTGGACCTCCGTTCATAAATGCCATGGATGAGAGAGGTTTCAAATCCATTACTTTTGGCGACGTGTTTTATGAATTCGAATTCTCTTCGATGGTCCTCCAATGACAGCGGTAAGGTCAGTAGCCGGTCTATATAATAAATGAAAGGAGTTATTTTGGTCTTAGGGTGGTGGAAGGAATGTGTATCTATTGCTGTGTCCGTTGTTGTGGGTTTCCTGTAGATGTTAAATGTGAACTTTCCGTCTCTTCTCATGATACACAGGTCTAAATAATTTAACACCCCCCCATTCTCTTTTTCCATCGTAAACTTTATGTTTTTGTGTCCCCTGTTCATATACTCAAGGAAGTCCGCCAACTCTTCTTCCGTGCCCTCAAACAAACAGAAGCAATCGTCTACGTAGCGTAACCAATGCCGTATCTTCCCAAAGTATGGGTTCTTTTTGTTCATTATGTAACGGCACTCCAGCCAGTCCATGAACAGGTCTGCAGAGAGGGAACTTGCCGGGCAGCCCATAACCAATCCGTGGTCCGATTTATAAAACCTTCCTTGGAACACAAAGTAACTCTGGCTGAGCACTATTTTATATAGATCACAAATCTCACTGCTGATGCTCGGGTTACATCCTTTAGTAACAAGTACATGGCGGATCAGCGGTATTATTTGGGATGACGGGACGGAAGTAAACAGGTTGACTATGTCAAACGACACCATTATGCAATGGGCACTGTGTGGTGAGCTGTTTAATAAGTTAACTACTTCGCGACTACTAGTTACCGTGTATCTCGGCTTGTATGAAGTATATGAGTTAAATTCGTCCAAGACTCTCCTGGCTAGTTTAGTAGCGGGTGCCGATACATATGACACGATAGGCCTGAATGGGATGTCCGGCTTGTGAACTTTGGGGGCACAATATAAGCGCGGGGGGAGGGGATTCATCACAATAAGTCTCTCACCCTCAAATACATTAAACAAACATTGTATGTCCTTAATTGCTTTTCTTACGATGTCTTGGAAGTGTTTTGTAGGGTCTTTATCGATCACTACGAACTTGTTGTCAGATAACATAGCATATGTTTTCTCAATATAACATTCCTTATCCATAACTACTGTACATTTTCCTTTATCAGCTTTTATTACCAATAGGTTATTGTCCAGAAGCTTATTTTTAACACTCTTAATTAACCTAAGCTCTAAATTACTATGTTTATGAATAATGTTCGTGTTCCCATATTCTCTCTGAACATATTTGTTAATAGTCATTGCACATTCTTTTTTATTAGAGTCACTTAAATCATTACAACTGTCAATAGACGCAACTAAATTGAAAACATCTTTCTGCGTGACAGTTTTTTTAGGACAGAATTTAAAACCTTTACCCAGAATATCAAATTCTTGAGGGTTAAATTGAACATCGGTCAAATTGACTACGCGAGGGAAACAATTACAAGCATTATTTTCTGTATTTAAGTGTATATCAGACGTCTTTATGCTTAGTTGATTGACATTGTCTTGATTTACAATAACAGAGCTAGCATTGTTTACTTCACTAATCCTATCTCGCTGTCTTCGGGCTCCGCGGAGTGATTTAATCTTCTGGCTAGCTCTACTATAGGCTTTATGAATCTTGCCAGAGCAAATGTTTAAAACACTGGAGTGAAACTTGTCCCAGTCATTATTCGACATCTGATAGGCAAGACTTAGGTGGATTTTAAGAAGATATACACTTAGACTGTCTCTGATTTTGAACCACTTTTTCATTTCACATTTTAACCAAATCTTTTGAATTTTAAACAAAACCTTTCCCTTTAAATTCAATTTTTTAGTCCTATCGGTAATATAGTGAGGAACAATATTTCCTTTGATGCATGTTAAATTAAAATAAATGTTCTTATTAGCTATGCCATGTTTTAATTTTAATTTAGAATATAGTTTTTTTAGATCACTCACTGTCATACTTGAGATTTTTCTGAACGTACTGTCTCTGATTGTGTGGTATGTTGATACTCCAACTGAAGCTTGACCAGCCATACTGTTCCACGGCAGTGTTTGTTGGAAGTGAAGAATGTTTACTTGGAGAGAGAGAAAAAACGTCCAATTCTTCACAATTTGTTTATTTCAGCGCTAAGCGCTTTCAAAGACTAATGTCTCCATCTTCAGAGCTACACATGAAAAACAATAACATTAATAAAAACTCTATACATTGCAACAGGGTCATAAAACATGTTAACATCAATAAATAAAATACAATACAAAATAAATGTCTAACAATGAACAGAATAAATGCACTTAAGTCATATCTTAAAATAAAATACAGAGAGTGAGAGATCTATTGTGGTATAGGAATATATTACTGACCTACTTGCATGCGCTCATTGGGAAAGACAGCAAGCGACTGGCCGGCACGCGGGAGATAACGTCGAGGTCCAGTACCCCCACCATTGCAGACTTATAACAATCGGTCTTCTTGTTTAAAGAGCGACTACCAATAAGTTTCTTATTCAATGCGATCTCCAGCCCCTCCAATGCACTTAGTTTCTTACCTTTCTTGGCTTCATGTAATAAGCACACTTCATGGGCTCCTTCGCTATGGCCCTCTTGTTCTTGATGGCAGAAAAATTCGGAATCTGAGCGATAGCCATGTTCTCTACACCGAGTTCTTATCTTTCTTCCTGTTTGGCCGATGTACGCTCCTTTGCATGTACCACACACGATTTTGTACACACCGGACCTGTCTTTTATATCGATAAGATCTTTAGCCCTGCATAGCATATCGCCCAGATTTGGTCCGCTCTTATATGCTACTCCCACTCCAATCTTACTTAGTGCGCATCCAATTTTCTCCGAGAGTTTCCCTAAATAGTGGGATCCCCCAATGGTGGGGGTACTGGACCTCGGAGGAATATATTACTGACCTACTTGCATGCGCTCATTGGGAAAGACAGCAAGCGACTGGCCGGCACGCGGGAGATAACGTCGAGGTCCAGTACCCCCACCATTGGGGGATCCCACACATATTGACGTAGTTTTTGTTTAATCGTTACCAAACTGGATATTTAAACGTTTTATGCAGAAAGAAAAATCAATTTCGTGTTAACGGCTGAAATTGGACAGGGAGGAGGGAAGAATTTAGAAAATTCGAAATATTTCCGTTATTATACTTCAGATCGAAAACGTTTATAGAACAAATTTTATTGCAAATTAAATGTTTTATAGATTTATTATTTGATTTATTTAGTATTTTGATTATTAGTCAAGAGATTTTCATTTTTTAGTTTTTGGTCTTCAGTAAACCCCTACTCCTGTTCATGTCATATCAAAGTAAGCTGTTATATCATTTTGCACTTTATTTAGAGCTTAAATACCAAATAATGTTCCCCTTGCAATTTTTGCTTTTTGAGATCTGCTTAGCAGCCCTGCGTGACGGACTTTTTTCTTTTGTAAATTTAATTTAAGAGATAAAAAATACTACTGCTTGGCTACTTCGCCACCTCAAATTAGTGACATCAACTCGAAAGGACAACTAGAGTGGCCGAATCGAACGAGTAATTCGAAATCATTGCTTTGCTTGGTGATTGGATTGAGGGCTCATTTAATTCGAGCATCATTAAAATCAGAGAGTTCTGAGTGCTCCAAGCCTGTATTAGGTTCCATCTGATTGCTCAAAAAAAAAAAAAAGTATTGGAGTTGTGGCAGGAGATTAACAGTGAAAACAAATACTTCGCCGGTCGGCCATTAGTGGAGCAGAATGGTTGTGCTGCGATTCGTGCTGAGTCTGTAGGGCGGACCCAAATGGCGGAATTAGTGGGAACAGTAGAGAATAGACAATTTATGAAGCTATTATTAAGCTGTGGTGTGGATGGTCGTTGACATCTAGCTCTGTTCTCCGATCTATTTCACTCGTTTCCACAGCTGTAACAGCTCTTGTTGTCGCAGTTCTTGGCTCATTCCCATTAATTCACACTTTAATACATAATTTCCCCGTCGAATCCCTTTTATCTATGCGCATAGGGATGTTTTAGCAGATACCCCTTAAGGGAAATCGGGTATTGAGGTCGTACTCATGGCGCGAATTTCGAAAAAAAATTAGTTGTAACTACAGGTCGTTAACCTGGTACCGTACTAAGGATGAGGGATTGTCCTGTCAGTATTAGATAGCAATAAAAGAATCGTTTAGGACGAATTGTCTTCGGCTTTCTTTCTTTTCTCCAATTATATGGGACCGAAAAGACAGCCCTACGGTAAATATCACAATGTGTGACCAATAAAACGTCCAGCACGCGAAGGCTGCGTAAACTTAGCAGAAAACAATATTATTATTATTATTTATTAACGTCCACTTTTTGCAACTCTCGCTAATTAGGACGAGTTGTCTACAAGTTACCACCCTTTTTTAGCCAGGGTGGGACTTAGGATGTCATTTAATGAATTTCGTCACTAAATAATTTCCTTTGCCCAGGCAAGAATCGAAATCGCCACTCTAGGATTACCATGTGAAATTAAAGGCAACGCTTTAACTCGCATGGCTAACCTGAGCCCAGAGAAAACAATAAATTAGGAATATTATTATTATTATTTATTAACGTCCACTTTTTGCAACTTAGGCTAATCGGGACGGGTTATCTACAGGTTACCACCCTTTTCTAGCCAGGGTGGGATTTTAGGACGTTATTTAATGAATTTCGTCACTAAATAATTTCCTTTGCCCAGGCAAGAATCGAACTCGCCACTCTAGGTTTACCATGTGAGATAATTAGGAATAACTTTAGAAAACAATAAAGTAGGAATAACTCCCCTAATACTCGATTTACCAAAGAAATGCATAAAACAACAATCGTAGAGCATCAATATTTTAACAAGTTTGGTTCATTTTACAATCCGACTCATAATAATGGAAATATTTTTAAAAAAAATTAATTACCTTCCCCTCTAAACCCCCAACATTCCAAATCCGATTTTAGCTAATAACGAATATTATTTTTAGTCTTGCCGAAAACAGTTAAATATCGAGTATGGTTGAGTTAAAATAAACATTTTCGAGTAATGAAGGAAAAATCTTAATTGGTGACGTCATCACATAACATTTGCATTTATCTAACAAAGTAAAAGTTCAATGGAAACCATATTTGGTATTTAACCTCGGAATAAAGTGATTCTTGTTATCACAGCTTATTACGAGCTCGGCCTCGATAGCTGCTTTCCCTTACGGGAAATATGCAAAAAATTTGATTTTTTTTTGGCCTCCAGAGGACGTACCAGGTTTCTTCAGCACACATTACTTGGTAATGTTAGTGTTATCGTCATATTGAAATTGATTCTTTTTTTTTTTTTGTTATTTATGTATTTTTGTAGTTTATAGAACTAAATGTCTTTCATAATATGTTGAAAAAACGTTCTTTTTTTCAAGAATTGTTTCCTTTACACCTTATCTCAAAAATAAATTGCACTATCGGAACTAGTTAACGATTCCTTCAATTTATATTCAACACATTTTTTTTACAACTAGTGGTTCACTTTTTGAGATATTAGGCCTCTAAGATGGAAACATACACAACGTTCAGACTAATTATATCTCAAGTGAGCCCCTCAGGGTCGAGATAGAAACTCAGTCATTATCAAATATTCGGTATATTTACTTACAATTAGCTTTGTGATTTATATATTTGATATGTATTTACGTCATAATCATTGGTCTTCGTATATAATATCAAATCTTATTTGTATATTTTGCATAAGGCGGAGAGCGCCTTCAAAATGGCTGATACTATCACTGCAATACAACTTCAGTTAAAACCTTGTTCTCCTCCAATATGCTTTAGACCCGAGTTCATTTTAAAATGTCTGTCAAACAGGTCTTGCGCAAATCAAACAGATTTATATCAATTCGCCTTCTATTCTTTATTTTTTACGTATTATTAACCCTACAAAAATTTACAAATAACTCGGTGCCTGACAAAACATGTTTAGAACAATAGTTACAGAAAATGGAATTTCTTACAATATTGTTTGTATAAAAGTTTTTATCCGGTTCGTAAATACGAACATTTGGAATTTTCAATTCCCCTCCCTTCTTCCCAGGTTAACTTTAGCTATTGCCTACTATAATATTTTGTTTTGCTTGAAACGGTTAGATATCGCGTATGGTATTGATCGAACAAAAACATGTAGTTTAGAACGTTAAATTTTAAATGACATGACTCAGAACATATTTCCAAATGTATCTCATATAGTAAAAGTTCAATAAAAACTAAATTTAGTATTAAGCTTAGAATAAAACGCTTCATGATCTTTCAGTTTATTCTTAATGCAAGATGAAAAGGGCTGGGAGTCCTTAATAATGATAAAAACCACGATGTCTAGAAACTAAAAATAAATATCTGTGTTAATATTAAGGTTAGAGAAAACGTTTAACTGTAGTATTGTTGGAAGTGAAGAATATTGTGTACACTGAGAGAAGAAAACGTGGACGTTTTACTAAGTGTTGGATTCTTCACTAGTTTTTAATTTTAGCGCTAATCGCTTTCGAAGACTATTGTCTCCATCTTGAGAGCTACTTGCATTCGCTCATAGTGAAAGACAGCAAGTGAATCTTTATCCCCCGTCCATCACATATTTGTATTTATGTCAAAACGTAAAAATTTATTGAAAACAATATTTGATATTTATGCTTCTAATTAAGAGCCTGTTATAAACATTATAACAGCTTTTTGTTAATATGACATGACTAGGAATAGGGGTTTACTGAAGGTCGAAACCAAAATTGCAACTACCTCGGTTAAGTACCAAGATATTGAAAACCATACATAACAGCATTTATAGAACATTAATTTTGCAATAAGATTGGAACTATACAATTTTTCGATCCGGCGTCTAATAAGGTAGATATTGAGAATTTTCAAAATTCACCCCATCTGACCCCCACCCCATCACCTTTTTCAGATTTTAGACGTTAACGAAATTGATTCTTTGATTCTTTTTTACAAAAAACGTTTAAATATCGAGGTAGGTGACGATCCGACAAAATTTACGACCGCTAGACTGATAACAGACATATACATATATATATATATATATATATATATATATATATATATGTATATGTATATATATACACACACACACACACACACACACACACACACACACACACACAAACACACACACACACACAATTTGAAACGGATCTCATTTTCCTCATCAGGATCGATAGACATTTGAAGAAAAAATTCGAAAATCGCGTCATGAGTACGACCTCAATAGCTGATTTCCCTTAAGGAAAATCTCTAAGGCGTAAAAAACTATATATATATAGGAAATTAAATTTGGTTATTCTGCATTTTTCTAGGGGGCATTTAAGGGAATATTTTGAATTTTCGATTTTCCCACCTTTAAAATACCCTTCTTCTGGTTACACCCGTTAGCGATCTTTAGTTTTACAAAAAAACAAACGCTTTAACGTTCCTCGGTAGAAGGAGTAATTTTTCAAAAATCACTTCATGAATACAAACTCAGTAGCTGACTTCCCATAAGGGGAAATCTGCTAAAAGGACATCCCCAAATATAATTTTGCAGAGGAAAAAGTGGTCAATGAGTAAATAATTCATATAATAATGGACATTCATTCATTTTAATAGCCACAAACCTAACCTGTTAGGTCTTTTGCACGATTTTTTTGAAAAATCCACGGTTCAAAATTTACATCTATAATTTCATACTTAAGATATTGTCGTTACGTCATATTTATGCTCATGAGTTTTCGAAATATATTACTGTCTTTTTAAAAAAAAAGACACTGATGAAATAGTAGGTCTAAGGTGAAATCTGAGGAAGGTGCTAAAAGATAGAGTGACTGATGATTTGGAAAGCAGCATTGTGTGCTAATGTTTAAGCGACCTACCTAAAAGGCTTGTTTGAAAGGCCTAAAGTCCTTTTTTAAAGGAACACTAGCTGTTGAGTAATATCTCTCTGCGGTTTCTTCTCTAGCTCAAACGGTGTTTCGGATTCGCAAAGCGGACGTTTAGAACTGCCTCCTTTTTTTCTGTTATCCGTAAATGGCATTGCTATACGTTTTGACACCCAGGGATTGTGAATGGTATCAGCTGGTTTAGATGTCATTCGAGGTCGTTCAAAAAAAGGTTACCGTTCGTTGAAATTGTGATCGTAGCAGTAATCATGTATTCGTTATCCCCAGAAGTCTTCTTTTCTTCTAATTGTAGTATTTACCCATCATAAAACAATTCTTAATATTTGTTTTATTTATTTA
Organism: Riptortus pedestris; assembly: GCA_019009955.1. Taxonomy (NCBI): domain Eukaryota; kingdom Metazoa; phylum Arthropoda; class Insecta; order Hemiptera; family Alydidae; genus Riptortus; species Riptortus pedestris. Next base: position 157,120,929 of record CM032229.1, read on the forward strand.
TTAACGTTCACTTTATGCTACTATGGCTAATTGGGACGGGTTACCACCCTTTTCTAGCCAGGGTGGGACTAAGGATTTTATTTAATGAATTCCGTCACTAAATAAATTCCTATTGCCCAGGCGGGAATCGAACTCGCCACTCTAGGTTTACCATGTAAGATTAAAGTCAACACTTAATTTAGACGTTCATAACAAAATGCATCCTTCAAATTATTTGTATTTTGATGGTTCTAGGGAATTCTAGTGGCCAATGACCGCAATCGAGCACAATCACATATAACCTCTTACGCGAGTTTTCAAGAGAAATTATACATGGGCTTCATCAGTGATTTCCATATATGCTTTGTAAATAACAGTAATTTTAGTGTGGGGCTCAGATTAGCCATGTGAGTTAAAGAGATGCCTTTAGTCTCACATGTTAAACCTAGAATGGCGAGTTCGATTCCCGCCTGGGTAATAGGATTTTATTTAGTACCGAATTCATTAAATAAAATCCTTAGTCCCACCCTGGCTAGAAAAGTGTGTTAACCTGCAGATAGCCAGTCCGAATTAGACGCAGTAGGATAAAGTGGACGTTTATAAATAATAAATTTTAGTGTTGTTTTTTTTTTTTTTTTTTTTAACATAGTTGAGTTCAGATATTAACTCAGACAAATACTTGGTTGAACGTAGGCTAACAATTTAACTAAATTTAAGTTGTAAATTATTAAAATCAGTTATGTCTATTAACGCGTTGAATATAAAATCTGTCTCTTTGGATAGAGAGAAAAAAATTTAGTGAGAACATTTTGGGCGCCAATGTCAAATAGCTATCCCGTTAAATTTGGTATTTGAACTAGGCTGAGGGAAGAGTAAACACTACATTTGTTTTCATTTCAGAGTCAGGGGCCCTGAGCAATGTTGACAATGGCCAGAAGTGATTGTGTATAATAAACTTTTATCAATTTCAGGATTTGCTCATAGTATTTAGAGTGAGACTTGAAGAGGATTGGAGGGAAAAAATAAATACTAGGTGGAATGAAAAAAGGCCTTCCCTTCACAGTGTGTTTTATTAGTGCGACCGAGGTAACATCCTCACAATGATGGTAATGATCCTTTTTGGCAGATTTCCCTTATGGAAAATTAGCTATTGAGGTTGTACAGAGTTTCGAAATATTTCCACAAATGTCCATCGACCTACCTAGTAGGTGACGAAAATGAGGTCGGTTCAAAATTATATATATATATGTGTGTGTGTGTGTGTGTGTGTGTGTGTGTGTGTGTGTGTGTGTGTGTGTGTCTGTTACCACTCTAGCGGTCGTAATTTTTGTTTGATCGTTGCCAAACTCGATATTTAAGCGTTTCACGCCAAACTAAAGGCCAAGTTCGTTAACGGATGAAATTGGGCTATAGGGAAGAATTTCGAAATATCTCCATTACTATACGTCGGATCTAGAACTTGTATTGAATCAATACATCAATTGAATCTTATTGCAAATTAATTTTACTGTAGGTTTATTCTCTATGTTCATTATTAACCGAGTTATTTGGATTTTTTAGTTTTCAGTAAACCCCCACTCCTACTCACGTCACATAAACTATATTCTGATATAGAATGATCCACTTTAATTGAAGCTGAAATACCAAATATTGTTTTCATCCTTTACGCAGCCCTGAGGGACGGACTTTTTAATTTATAGTATACCTCACCAACCAGCACTGTGATAGACTATAAAACATTGGTTATTTATCCTTATGTGATTTAGTTGTCGGTCACTAAGGTTGAAGTAAAACTATTTCAGCTTGCCATTTATTACCTTTGTGAATGCGAACTGAATGTTATACAAGATCTGAATACCGCAATTGAGTTAAATTCTAAAAGAAATGTCCATAATATAAAACGCTCATTCGGGAAGGAGAGTCGGTGATTGTACATGAACGAAATCAGACTGTAGAATCCATCAGCTCCAACAGTGTCCATCACTAAGAATATTCAATGGTTATTTATTTTTCCTTTTTATTTTATCATATTTTTAAGTATGGTCCTACCAGTCTACAAAGTGGCACCAGTGCAGCCAGCTTTTATACACAGTTCCACATTAACTTCAAAAATGGCCACCTTCTAAATATAAGATGTTTTCCATTGAACAAAAATTATTCTTATTCTGGACCCAATATTATTTATATATTCCTCAAATTTTATGGCAAGAGTCTCCAATAAATTTTTTTTTTCGTTCCAATTTTATTGAAACTGCCCTACATGTTTCGTTTCGTATTTGCCACCTCTTTAGGGGCTATCCATTTCTGAAGTGCTCGCTTACTCTTTACATGACGTTGTGACTGTCCTCACGGAGGAGGCATATGATACTTCAATATTCAATGGTTATTTATTTTTCCATTTCATTTTACCATACTTTTAAGTATATGCCCACCAGTCTACAAAGTGGCACCAGTCCAGCCAGCCATTATACACATTTCCACACTTTAATTTCAAAAATGGCCAACTTCTAAATCTGACTCTAAAAGATTTCCCCATTGAGCAAAAACAATAATATTTTCTCAAAAATTGTAGATTATTATTTAATAAACCACTTTTAACTTTTTGAAATTTTAATTATACTCCTGATAATACTGTTTTTTCCTGGTAGAGACTTTTGGAATATGGGTGTTGCCTTCAAGTTGATTTCCTAATTAATATTTATTAATTTATTTTTTAATTATGTTATTTGTTTGTTTTTAGTGATATGGAGCCGGTGGGGGGTTCGGACAGTCCGGAACCAGGGTTCGTCTTGCTGCGAGTCCACGTACCGGAGCTGAACGTCCACAAGTGCCTCCAATTCCCTAGCCACCAACTAGTCTGGGATGTTAAACAGCAGTGTCTGGCAGCCCTCCCAAAGGTAATTTATTTATTTATTATCCTTGCATCTTTCGATAAATGGTATCAAATTATGTTTCTGTGCGTTATTAAGTAGTTATTTTCTTCTCTTTTTTTTTTTTAGAAACGCATGCTATTTTAAGTTTCCGCCTGCGAGTTTATTCTTCAGCGGCCAATGTTCTCTGTGGTGTTCTTAAATTGTTGTCTTCTTTTTCCAAATTCTGGCAATCCCATTTTTCCTGGACAGTCGTGTCCTTTTTTTAATCTAATTTATTAATAAATATAATCTTATTCATTAGTAATAATAACGTCCGACTATACTGAATGTCGGCTTGATGGAAATTTGAAAGATATTGTCGGGTTGTCGTTTAGCATCTTTTAAGTATAGACTCATTTATTTTTATCCTTGGTATATGAGAAGAAGTTAAAAAATATAAAATGCAGTCCGTATTTATCGTGCTCCCTGATGATCGTGTAATCATTCTTCTTGCATAATTATACTGAGCTAGAAAAGGTTTTTTTAGGGGTTAGTTTTAGGGGCTTCGAACTGATAGATCGATTTTTTATGAAAATTCCAGTTACCGTTTAGCTTCTTTTTGTCTTTAATTAAATGGTCCCATAGCTGCGTATACCAACAATGAAAACGACTAGAGTCAACAATCAGGGAGAATTTAACGTACTGGAATTTTATGCAATTATTTTAATTATTAATGATGATAAATATAGACGCATCCATCGCTGTGAGTACAAAACCAATCTAGCTGGTAATGTAAACATAGCTGTGTTGTAAATTAAATTATTTAGAAACGATGGAAATAAATTATCATATATTATTTATTACTGCTCTTGTGACAGCCGTCCAATCTAAAGGCTTGGAACAATTTTCCGCCCTCTTGAGTAATTTTGGATAAAAGTTGGTTCATAGTAGGGAATGTTCAAATGAAAAGAGACTATGGAAAGCCAACAGCAGTTAAAGTCCTGGTATATTAAAAGAATTCTTCCAGCGGTTACTGAAATGTGGAAGCCCTTCGGAGGAAGGTAATGATATTAACGACACTCACCACAACTTCTAAGATTCTTGGTCTAAGATTTCCTGGGTTTACAGATCGAATTTCACATTCGAGAAGCGTAATGTTCCTGGTATTTAAGGTCTGTCTAGCAAACCGTTCTAAGAAAGGAGTAAATCATTGATGTGGCAAATACATTGATATCTCCGGAAGATTTTTCGGGAGGACCAGATCCTAGATTGGTGGTGCACTTGTCTCATGTGATTAGTCAGAAGAAAGCATCCAATAATGAGAGTGGAAAGTCAGAGAATTTTCACTGCTGAAAAATAGCTTGAGTGTAGAAATTCTATTCCACCAAAAAGAAGTTTAATATGCCATAGTAACCTTTTTCAACTTCCCGAGAATAACAACATGTCATGTTGAAACCACATGATATTTTCAGTCTTAACTTGCAGAATAACCTCATGGTCCTTTAACCGAAGGTTGTATAACCCCAGTGTTATTGTATAAGGGATGCTGACAAGCATTAAAGTAAAAGTTGAATGCATGTATTTTAGACCATAGATTCAAAATAAGACATGAATTAGGAATTTAAAGCAGCGCAACAAGAGATGGGGTATTATCAGAAATGAGACCGCCGGTTAGATACGGCATAAAACTAAAAGGATCTTGTGGGTGGACATTTGGCAAGAACTAACCCAACCGGCTCTCTCTGCAACTCATGCTCGTTTCAGTGACTTATGGCCACTGACCACGAGGGAGACTGCCGATGTAATTAGCTAGCAGGGTAAAGAAGGGCTCTTGGGATTCTGCGCAGTGTACTGGAAAGCCATTGACTAGGACAGAGGGATTTGGAAATGGAAAATTCTACGAGATCTGAAAAGACTGCCTGTGGATCTATTTTTAGACATTGACCAGTTTCATCGTTCATTCTTAATCTACAAACACTTTCTATTGTCTGAGATCTGTATTCTCCTGAAGTCTCCCAGTCATTTTTGAAGTACTGTCACATCTGAGCTAAAGCAGTTAATCTTCTTCATGGGAGATGTCCAGGCGTCGGGAGATCAAAGGTCTCCCACTCCTGATTTACTGCTTGATGTTTTATTCACACTTTGGTCTCCTCATCCTTCGCTCTGCTTTGAATTCGAATAATGCATTTCTCCCAATGTGAAGCCTTCCTTGGAACTGTCGTTATGTAATCACTGGTGTCTAATTAACAATGGCGTTGGAGAGGCATTCGGCCAGTGCAATTTATGTTTTTTGTTAAACGTATGCAGGCACATATAAATTAAGATTTAGAAAGCATGTCCTACTTTTAAAATATACTTCATCAAGTATGTTTGAAGAGAGAATTCAGTTGACTTATATTAAACTTAGAAAATTAGTTGTGGGCATTCAAATGGTCTGGAAAACCATTTTCATGTTCCCTGCTGAAGGCTTGGTCGAACTTGAATTCAATGGTAAATTAAATATAGAAATAGTAAATATATTTTTTATTAATTTAATGGGCAATGCATGTGTTCCCATATGGAAAAATGTATTATAAGTTATTAATATTAAAAACTAATAAGTTTTCAAAGATCCACCAGTTTATTTTATTATTATTTTTTTCAGAATGATTTTTTTTCTTTAAAAAAATGTTTCTTTGTTTTTATAGTTTAAAATTATTTTTAACAATTTTTATTCTTCGTGAAAGTTAATTATCTTTATATTTAATTTGTTTATTTTATTTTTCGTATGATTTTATTTTTTAAATTTTTATTTTTCTCAGGTTGTCACATGGTTCACGGTATGTACTTATTTCAGGTTTTGATATACCGTGTTCGTCTTTGTTTGCTGTGTGCATTCATTTTAATGTTACTAGCATGTAACGCACGTTTCTCATTTGATTTTGAATCGGACTTATGAAAGCGCATCAATGATTTACTATGATATGTATAATTTATATAAAAATATTTTGGTAAACATTAAGAGATTCCATTTAATGTTGTATTGTCATTTACACAGTAAAGTAATTGTTAACTCTGATAATAATTAGAATATACATTGTCTTTGAGGCATTATGCCTTGATTCTGGCGTGAATGCGAAACAAACTAGAGTATATCACACCTTTACACGAGAATCGATTGCTGAATAATGGTGGGGACCCTTAGCCAAGCTTGTCGATGACCATCAGTAATTTTATTATGTTATGTTTGTTTTGATTTAAACGATTTAATACTCAGCAAATAGCTTTCACAACTTATATATTTGTGTATAATCTGAGAGGAAAAATATACTTTAAGACTTGTTATCACTGTTAACGACTAGGGATCGATCGGTTTCTTGTGTTCTATTTCTAATATGTGACCACATAGTGTTATATTTTAAGATATTGTTAGCAGAAAGCAAAGTTATTGTTAAATGGGTGGTTCAAAATGATTTTCTGAGTGGCAATCAAACTATAGAAAATAGTGTGATAATACGACTTCAAAATTTGTTGAACATAATCAATTGAGGGGTTTACGAAATTTTCATCGTTCTTCATACAAAGTGATTGAAGAAGAACATTTTGATGTACAGATTCTGGTTTGGAAGGATATGTTCCTCGAGGTAGTAAATGCCAATGACTCTTAAAATTTTGGCAGCAAAGTTTGGCCCTTCAATTTTTTTTCCTCCAATTAGCGATTTTACAAAATACACAATTATAAAAATATATGGGTGTCCTATTTTTAGTCCTGAATAACACATGTTCTTGAAGCATAAGAAATTTCTATCTAAGTGGAGAATAATACTTTCTAAAATTAAGTGCTATTAGTAATGCTCAGTAATACTGTAAACTTATGCTTCTGAACGAGTTTCATAGTTTTTAGACTTCAGTGAAACGAATTACGTTTTACTCTCAAAAAGAGGAATTATCTCCTATTGTGAATTCCTTCGTCCCACTCTAGCTAGAAGAGGGTGGTAACCTGTAGATAACCCGTCCCAATTAGCCTTAGTTGCAAAAAGTGGACGTTAATAAATAACTTTCTTTTTTTCAAATCATGTTTATGCTTGAAATGACAAATATTGTCATATGCTGTGTGTTTGTGTTGTTGTGAGTCATACCCGTATACGATGTGCATCCGATATGAACGCATGATGTGATGTGCTACATAATTTATTTATATGATAAACGAATGAAATATATATGATGATAAATGAGATATATTTTGCTTTTTCCTGGGTTTGTGAAGTTACTTTTGATACATACAAAATTTTTTTTCTTAGTCGGTAATGCAGTTTCAAGGTGTGACATATGAGCCCATTCATGCGATTTGGCTTGAAACGTTTCAAATCATTTTTTTTTTTTTTTATTTTAGTTGAAAATGGAGATTGACTGAGACCAAATGCATTTGTTATGATAGCATGTTAATATATCCGATACATTTTATAATTGTTACTCTGCAGTGTTGTTGCGTTAACTCTCCATTCTCAAGATACATTATGTTAGGAAATTACAGAAAACAAATTCTCTTTCATTCGACAAATTACTGTGGCTTTTACCGGGGTTTAGAGAATATTTGTTCGTCAAAGTGTACTCAAAACGTCCGTGCAAACGGCTTGGAGAAAACAAACGTCATAAGCAAAATAGTAGGAGAATTTTCTTATTAACCTGTCATCATAATTTCAGGTTGACATATTCACATGACTAGCTTTTGAAGATTTAGACTAAATGACAGCTTAGATGTTCAAACCTTATAATCGCCAATAGAATTAAATTTTTAAAACGGTCTTATTTTAAAGTTAATTTTAACCTTCTATATGTTTCGTTTTTTGCTTCTTTCTGGATATAATTAAAAATGTTCCAGAAAACGGAGAATTTATGCCTTCAAGGCGTATCAGATTGAGAAAAAAAAATCGAAAATATAAAATGGTATTAAAATGTAATTTTCCTGAGAATATGTCATTAAATTTTTCCCTTCCTATTGGAAATTCCAGACTTCCTACTGCACTGAAGAACAGAAAGACGCTTTAGAAAGTCTGTTTCAGCGCCAGAAGAAACTTTATTCTTTACAACTATGATCTAACAAGTTCCATTTCGAAATGCTCAAAATTCTTGTAAAAAAGACTAAGGAGGCAATTTTCAGCCTGCATATATAGATTGTTTGTTAGCTATTCAACTATGAGATATTGAAATCAAACTTCATGGTTAAAATCTTTTATCCGGAAAAGAAAAATTGAAGTCGGTAACGAGAAGAATGGGGGGTAACTAGAAAATTCGAAATAACTCCCTTATTATTTATGAATGAATTGAGACAATACTATTACCTTATAAAAGTTCTAATATTATCTACTAGAACATAACTTTAGAACCTACCACATAATATCTCAATTATGGAATCAGCGGTTGGCGTTATCCATTCAAGCGTGTGTGTGAATGCAAGTATATATATATATATATATATATATATATATATATATAAGCTCTGGACCCAATATGTTCATAAGTTCTTCATAGTTGCATGGCAAGGGCCACCAAAAAAAAACATTTCTTCGCTCAAACTTTATTCATACTCCCGTCAATGTTTCGTGGCTTACATACCACCTCTTCAGCGTCTATCCCTTTTCAAAAAATAATAACATTAATTTCACAAAAGCCTATGATAGTTGTTAACAAGTTACAGTATTAATAAGTGCCTACTTCCATGCTATATTTATTAAATCTAATTACAGATTACTTCTTACATTTCTGAAGTGTTCGCCTCTCTCTTTTCGTTGCGACTGTTTTCGCTGGGGTGGTCGTTGATACTGAGGTTCCCGAAGTGGGTTAAATCAACTGACTACAAATCAATTATTTGCACGTCAACCTTGAACTCGATTATTTCTTGTCAAAATTTAAAATCGATCATTTTAAGATAATGTTATAGAATATATGATTGAGGTATTTACTTTGTTTTTTGTTTACTGTTTTTTTTCTACATTTTATTTTGTCAATTTTCTCTTTTATTTTTCGTTTAGTATTATTTATTTCTTTATCAGTTATTTGAACTTTTTGAAAATTGAAGGTGTGTTTCTTGAAGATGACATGATCCGTCAAGGCAGTTTTATTTTCATTATTGTCAATACTTTTTACGTGTTTCTTTAACCTTTTAATCAGCAGTTGCGAGGATTCACCCATAAAATAAAAAAAAATATTGGTTTTACATACATACGTATATATGATATTTACTTCTTGTGCCCTACTGCTTACATTGGAAGCAAAGTTGATTGATCAAAAATGCTTATTATAAATATTCATAGGTATTACCTCGATCTTTGGCCAAAGTTTGACTTGCTCTAATGTGATTTTCTTCTAAATGGACAAAGACTGGAAACGGGCGAGTTGCTTGAGTGGTTTCTAAGAGACTCGTGAGAGATGAAGCCCTACTTGAGTCGTAGCTTCTAGAACTTAAGTCTCTCCTTCGGCCCTTAAACCGACCCGTGCCTGACTTCGCCTCAGCTTTTAGTCCCTTCCATTAGACCATTAAAACCTATCTAAATAGAAATTTTGAATTGGGTCTGCAGTAGAAGAAAACAATGGAACTTTATAATTCTCTTAAGTAAAGTTCAAGCCTTTCTTTCGTTCCCACTCTCCTCCATTTTTCCTCCTCAACTTAGTGATTATTGTTTACTCTTTCAATTTAAAATTGCCCGAAAAGAGCTTCTTAATTATCTTTGGAGTTATTAATTAAACTTACTACTTTAACTTTTAATTTTGTGGTCTTCCTCCTTTAACGGACGAAATACTCAGTCAGTATTCATTTAAAATATGGTAATTTTGTATTGCATCAATTTATTAGTAGTCCTTTATGGTATTTCATCCCGTGCCTTTCTCCTTTTTTTGTTCGTGCTCTTAACGAACTGAGTTTCTGTTAATGTAAATGCCAGCCATGCTATAGTTGCACCTTAAAAACAAACTATCATTCTGTGAAACAGGTCTTAATAACAGGAAGTCTTCCCACCAATGTCTTTATTAAAGCACAAAGACTTCTGGTAATAATGTGCCATCATGTGGTGCTAATAACAAAACAAAAAAAACTTTGAAATGTTTTAACCTAAATAAAATTACTAAAATCAGTCTTACAAAATGTCCTAGCTTAAAAATATTAAAATCACAGTCAATCATATAAACTAATAAAACATAATATAATTAATTTAAAAAAAAAAGTTAATATAACATAATACCTAAATAAATATGCACATCTTTTGGACATGAAATACATCCACATGGTATAATTGAAATTCCTATTACTTAACAAAATTCCTACCTCAGCTGTATAATAGATGCAAACACTACGGCTTTGTAGTCACTACTTACGACTAACAGAGGGTGAGGAGGCCTACTCACTAACGTTCCTCCGTATACTTGATATTTTCAGGTTGTTTCAGATATCTATTTCGTGTATGTAGACCAGAGGTTCCCAAACTTGTTTGTGTCGTAGACCCCTTGCCATGTTTTTCGGTTTTGGGTAGACCCCCTACTTACCTGATATTGATTTTTTGTAAATTCCTAACTGTAGTGAAGTTTAGTGTTTAAAACTTAAAGTAAAAACACATGTTAAGTTTTATACATTTATTAATTGAATTTAAATTAAAACTACTCAAAATAAAATTTTGTGTCTGTTATATAAAATATACGTAACATAAAATAAACTATGCAATAAGTAAATGCTTTAGTGAGAAGGATGAACCTGATGCTTTAATAATAAATTATCAACATTTGGCGTCAATTTTGTATGGTTTAATTTTATATCTCCTCGGTTAATGATGTCCAGTCTGTTTCTTTTTTTCATTAGGAGATTGGTAACAGCGCTGAACCCCCTTTCCACTAGGTATGACGATGGAAAGGAAATTAAAAATTTCCTCGCTATATTCCATAATACGGGATAAGTCTCTGGTATGTTGTTTTGCAGCCAGAATTGCTATCCGTTTTTAAACTGAACCTTAAGTTCTTCATTTGTACTTAGTTCAGTCAGTTCCTCTTGTATTATGACATTCGTTTCTTCTATGTCACCATATGGGTTAATTATCCACGGTGGTATTACCATAGTCAAAACATCCTCAAACCTAGTTTCAAAATCTGAATAGAGGGCATTTAAATGTTGAACGTAGGTTGAAACGTCGTCTTCCTGGCAGTTTGTCTGTGACAAATTGGGGAACTGGGAAAATTCGCCCCGTCCAATATTTTGCTTCATTAGTTTAATTCTGGCAAGAAACGCTGATAAGATGGACTTTGTTTTAACCAAATTTAGACTGTCTCCTTGTAACTGCAAATTAACTATATTAAATTTTGTTAATAAATCTGTTAAATAGGCGATGTCTGTTTTCCACTTCATTAAATTGTCTTTTAAAATCTTATCTTTAGTATCCAGAAATTCTAAAATAGTCTCAAAAAGTGCAAAAAATCTTGTCAAACCTTTCGACAGCCAGCGTAAATAACTGCGTATTCAACGCGTTGCTTCGGATTCGGTTTACTGCATAATGACTAATTGAAGAGGTTCATGCAATCTAACACTCAAATTTTTAGCAACTAAATGTTGTCGATGGATGACGCAATGTATTGCTAACACCCCTGACACATTTTGTTTTAAATAGCTTATAAATCCACGATAACGTCCAACCATGGCAGGTGCTCCATCTGTAGCTACTGATATTATATTTGATAAAGGGATTGCTTTTTCAATGAAGTAATCCTTCAAAACATTAAATATTGATTCACCTTTAGTGTCGGTTGTCAAAGTTTTTGCGAAGAGCAGTTCCTCGTAGATTTCTTGATTCATAATAAAACAAACATACGCTAATAGTAACGCTGCATTACCGGGTAAAGTTGACTCGTCCAGTTGTATAGAGAAATGGGTCGTTTGCAAATAATTGCACAAGAAGCTTTCAATATCGGAACTCATTTCATCAATACGTCTTTCAACAGTATTGTTGCTTAAAGGAATTCTTTTAATGATATTAGATGCAGGTTTGTGTAAAACAGTTTTTAAAACTTCTTCAATGGCTGGCAAAATTAACTTCTCTCCGATAGTATGCGGTTTTCCGGATTTTGCTATAAGTAGCGAGATATTGTAAGACGCCCGCAAACCATCATCGTTTCTTTGTGACGTCGAAGCGAACATTCTGTCCGGTGTGGGTCTCTTCTGAAGTTTATCTTTGAGTGTTGAAAGTAAGTGTTTTATCAGGGTGACATTTTCTCAGATGATCCTGCAGCTTAGATGGTTTCATAGCGTCATTGCCCAAAACTTTGTTGCATAAAAGGCACATAGGCAATTGTTTGTCCGACAATGATGGAATGAAGCCAAACTTCAAATAGTCAATACTGTACTGTCTACATTTCTTTTTAGATTCGGACATGGCATCAGTCATCTGTGGGCAAAATTAATCTATTAAAATAAGATATACAGTCCAGCAGCTGTACTCGTATATTAAAAAATCAAAGGCAAATTTAAAACGTATGGTCTTAGATTTTATGGCAGGCATAGGCGTACAGCCATTATAAATGAATGTGAGAAGGAGAATGTTACGATTGTTACTTACGGTTTTGACATGATGGAACTTTAAGGAAATTTGAAAGTAACATGACAAAAAATGTTATAATAAAATATTACACAACGAATAGTAATAACAAATTGTATGAATGTACAATATGTTGATTGTACGTAATTATAATACAGATTGCTAAAACTTTGAAAAAGAAACTATTGAAGAGTACTCGTTTAATTTTGCATATGATTTGAATATTAAACTACTAATAACTGAAGTCATGATTGGCGTAATTTATCTATCTTTGCTAACTACGAGTATAAAACTAAAATTTAACAAAAAATAATGTACTTACTTTTCTCCGGCACACTCAAATAAAATAACACTGATTCACTATAATTTGTGTGATAAACTACCAGTTTATGTTTTTTTTTTTTTAAATATTTTCTTAGCACTTTCCTTTTCAAGATTCAGGAAACGAATAAACGTATTTGTCTCACATTCTTATTTATAGAGTGACGAATTGAACAAGTAAGTGCAAGTTCGCGAAGCTCTGAGACTGCACTTATGCTTGTAACAAGATGATACTGGTATATCATTATGTGCAGGTTTTTACAAGTTCAAAATGTATTGCGACCACAAAGCGAATGCCTACATACTACAACTTACACAATTTTATAAACATATATAATACATTTTTTACTTCATAGGTACTTTTATAAATAATGTATATGTCTTTATATTATAAGATAGTATAATGTAAGTAAATAGGTACTATCAGTGTATGTTGAGATCCACTATCGTAGACCCCTATTTTCATTTCATGGACCCCCAAAATTTTTTTTCGCTGACGTAGACCCCTCGCAGGTTGTCATAGACCCCTAGGGGTCGATATAGACCACTTTGAGAATCATAGATGTAGACCAACCTCGCGAGTAGTTTTCTTGGCAATGCGAGGGAAAGAAAAACTAAAAAGACAAGAGAACTGACTTAAACCAAAAATCAATCGCTTTTTGGGCGATTGCTCAAAGCTGTTTTTCTTTTTTTCCAATTACCAATGATCTCGCCGAAATTAAATGGTTTTTTTTTTATTTTTATTATTTAATTTAATAGAAGCTCTTCTGGTCAGCTGTGAGTGTTAAGACGTCGGTCTTAGTTTTGCTGGTTATTTTTGAGCCGTGAGTACATTTATATATAAAATATGTATATTTATACATTTATTCTCTATCTTGTAATATTAACCGAGATATTTGCATATTTATGAAGTCTGTGGTCGGTTATAGTTCGGATTAGTTCGGCCATTTTCGTCATTGCTCGGCTCAGGTGGAAGCTTCTTCTAACCTTACCTTACCTTCGTTACTTTGTGAGATTTATGCAAATACGTTCTGTTCATCCGCACCCCCCCCCCTTCTTTAGTTCTTGGACTACTAAAATTTGAGATATTAAAATATAAATTATTCTTACAATTCAGAAGCCGTTTCAGTTGGGAATTTATTTTAATTAACTGAAAGATTTCTCATTAACGTTTGTATTTAATCACTGTGGTATTGTGTTACCAGTATGCAGATTTCTCTATTGTAAAACTTCACATGGGAAATGTGCTTAGTTTACGCAGCCCCTGCCTGACGGACTGTTGGTTATTATTTTCCTATTGCCAATGATCCCCACGAAAAGAAATGTTCTTTATTATTTATTTTAAAAGAAGCTCTGGTCAGCTGTGAGTGTTAAGTCGTCGGTCTTAGTTTTCCTGGTTATTTTTGAGCCGTGAGTACTTGGGCATCGGGAATCTGTTTGGAGATTGATGTTTAAGATATTTTTTTTGTGAGAGTAGCGGCGATTCCCATATTGATAAATTCCAGTTAGACTGACCTGGCTTTGGACTCGTGCATCCCGGCTTTGGAGTCTGGATCGCCCTTCCGAATATATATATATATATATATATATATATATATATATATATATATATATATATATATATATGGTTGTTTATTTTATTTATTACAATATACTGCATCTACTATTAGTGGTAGATAGATCAATAGCTCTTGGACAAACGAGTCTCTGGTGCTAACAAATGTTTTTCCTTGTCGGATTATTGGCTGAAATTAATTTGAATTTTAGACGGTTTCCAGGTTGAGAAGAAAGATTGTTCACTTGGCTCAATCATTTCTAAATGTGATTCCCCCAAAACGTCCTGAATCGTATTTCTCATGTAATTGTTGAGTCTTCTTTGGGTTCCAAACACATTTTAGGGTGAAGCAAGATCGGGAAATATAAAAATACATTTATATATAACTTCAGCAAGTCCCACCTCTCCGTGTTATTTTTTAGTATTTGCTAACTCTAGTAGCAAATAATGCGCACATATATTATAACCATACTGTTCACATAAATCCTATACAACAATAATTGTGTACTAAAAGTGAATTGATAATATATATTGAATTCCTCAATTTTCCAAAAAATTTGTTTCTTGGCCTCCCAGAACTCCCTCCAGCCACCGACAGTACCCCAGAGATGTCGAAATTATATTTCAGTGGAACGTTGAAACTTGATCTCACTGAGTCTCTATGACTGTTTTTGATCCAATGGGGAGGAATGGAAATGTTTCCATTTTTTTTACTTATTTATTTATTTATTTTTGTCCTCCCATTTTATTAAGGGCATTCTTATATGACCAGCAAACGTCTCTTATTGTATTATTGTACTAAGCTAAAACTAGGAGTTCTATTCTCATTTTAAAATTTTAGGTGCTTCATTGCTGTTAGCGAACTGTCGTTAAAAGTGCTAGAATATTGAAAATCGCCAATGATTCATTTATATTTATTTAATTTTTGTTCTATTTCTGCACGATATTTAATAAAATCTACGAGTTCTTTTTTTTTCCTTTCTCTTATTTCCTTTAATCCATTTACAGGTAACACTTTACATCCTCACAATAATTGTCAAGTTGATTTATATTGAAGTATGTAATTGTGAAAAGTTGCCGTTACTAAATTCTATTACTCAAGAGTCAGGTATTATCGTTTAATCCAGATATTTATATAAAATATATATCGATTCTCAAGCTTGTTGCCTCCCAAAGGAAAATATTTTTAAGATGGAAAAGGGCTCCAGAGATACCTTGGAGTCGTGTCCCGTTGAATTTTTCAGGAGAATCTCGTTTTTTAATGGAACAGCTGATCCCCAGACATGGTATTCCTCTCTCTTACCTTACATTTTCGTCATATGTGTCGTTGAATCGTATACGAAGATTCTATTATTCCCACCGTATGAGTAGCACTTTGCAAGAAGGAATATCTTATTATTAGATTTCCTTTAAGGTAATCAGCTATTGAGGTTGTACTCATGACGCGATTTTTTAAAAATTTCTCCAAATGACCTTCGATCCTACCTAGGAGAGTACGAAAATGAGGTCTGTTTAAAATTGTGTGTATGTATATATATATAGTTCCGAAACTTGATATATAAGAGTTCAAGTTCGTTAACGGTTGAAATCGGATTAGGTGGAGAGTGGGGGGTTAGAGGGGATGAATTTCGAAAATTTGAATTATCCTCGTTGTTAGATATACATCGGATCGAAAAATTGAATAGGGCATATCATATTGAAAATTGAATTTCCCATAAATGTTGTTATATACACATTTTCTCTATAATGAATATTAACCGAGATGTTTGGATTTTTTAGTTTTAAGCCTTAGGTAAACCCCCTTCATGCCATAAGGACAATAAGCTTATATCAAGACCTACTTAAGCTTAAATATAAAATATTGTTTTCAAGAGACTTTTATTACGAGAGAAACATGCACATTCGTTGCACGTCATCTAACAAGATTTAACGTTCTTGTTTACTTTACTTCTACCATTCTCGAAATTTAACCGTTTCAGTCTACACTAAATATCATATTTGATATTGGTTGAAGTTGGACCTGAAATAGTGGGGGTTTAGAGGGGAAGGGGGAGGAATTAGAAATTTCAAAATATTTTCGTTATTATGAGTCGGATCGTATATTGTATTATAGGACCAATCTTGTTAATCTATTGATGGTCTACAATTGTTGTTCTATGCATTTTTTCGAAACTGCAGTGAGTTATTCGTACTTTTTTTTTTTTTTTGAGCCTTCAGTAAACCCCTCCTCCCCCTACCCATCGATTTTAGATAGAAATATATAATGTGTCGTGAGATGAGATAACAATTATGTTATATCAGGACTTGATAAAATTGCTTAGTTTACGCAGCCCCTGTTTGACGGACTTACTTAACTTTTAACTGGCGTAAGCGAGTCCTAGCGTAGAGAGTTAGTATGTTTCTCAGTAATCGATACTACTTGAAGTTGATAGAAATCATATCGAGTTGATTTCGGTATACATATTCATTGAGCCCTGGGTAATTTCTGTTAGAGCAGGAATTCATTAAAGTAATGAATAATTATGAAGTTTGAGATGTCGTCAAAGGGTTTCCTTGATATCTTGACTGCTATTAGCTACGAAACATAGAAAATTTTAGCCATATTGCATCCCAATGTCTGGATGCCAAATGTCTCATTAAATTGTAAGTTAAAGTTACGTATCCATGGTGGATTTTCTACCATAATTTATAAAATTATGAAAGCCTGTTTACTTATTGATCACTTTTTTTCTATTTTTTTTTTGGCGTCCTTATTCTCTTTTATCCTCTCCTTGCTTATATTTCCTTCTTTTTTTATTGTACTTACATTTTCAAAACCAAAGTTATGGGTGTCCTTATGATCAACGTCGATCACGTATTGTCTGATTCTTCTTTGGAGTAATTGTGATGATTCTCCTATATAAATTTTATTTCAATCTGTACAGTTTATTCTGTATACATTGTATATTTGTTATCTGTTTTTATTTATTTTTTCTTGACCTTACGCCTTAGATTAGTTAAAGTTATATAGACCATATTTTTATAATTACAGTTTTAGTTTGCATACTTATGCGTAGGAATGACCCTCATACAAATCTGGAATTCTCTTAGAAATCTTTTCTGTTGAGTAGACTCAGAATTAGGAATTGTGTTTTTGCTTTCTTTGTATTTGTGATTCTTAGTGTACCGACTTGTGCATGGATTTTGTTGTCCTGGCGCGGTTCCAACGATTCACTTATCCTATGGTTCAAATAGCGGTGACTATATCACTCTACAGAACACCTTGAGCGGTTTACTTGCACAAGTGTTCTCAGCAAGTTTGCATGAGATCTCAACGTGGTTTACGACTCAGTTGATTCCTGAACATAGGGACAAATGGGTAAATATATAGCACTTGCTCTAGCTTTTATTATTTTAAATCACAAAGTTTCTTGCTTTATTTCTGAAATTGTTTATTTTATAGTATCCTATTTGCTTAACCTTTTGGTTCCAAACAGTGCTCCAAACATTTTACTTTAATACTTAGATCTTCGTTAATTCTTCTAAAACTAAATCTGTGTTTTCAGTTGACACGAGTTCAGTTAAAATAAATACCAAGTGAAAACAATTTTACATAAAAGTAGCTAAGAAGCATTTAGGACCTCGACAATCACGGAGGTACAGACTAATCGTTTTTGAGCGGAATACATAAAAATGTCTTTAACTAGTAACTCTAATCACAATTAGTTTTAGTCATCAAATAGGGGTGAGTGACTCCTATAAATATAACATCTGGACGTCTTAATGTTTCATGCCTCATCACCAGATGCTGCATTTTGAAGAAAAATCAGTTCAGACCTTAAAGTACCGCAATTGTTCAACTTCGTTATATTAAAGCTATTTACGGTTCTGTAGAACATTCAGTGATTTTTTTATTGTTAAAATATTGAGAGCACGTAGAAGGAATTAACGTTTTAGCTGATTTCCCTTAAGTTGTACTCATGACGTAATTTTCGAAAAATTTCCGACCGCTCTACCGGCCGCAATTGTTGTTTTACTGTTACGAAACTCCATATTTAATCGTTTTATGTAAAAATAAAGATGAAGTTCGTTAACAGCAGAAATCGGATCGTAGGGGGAGTATTCCAAAATTTCTCCGTTTTTAAAAGCCGGATCGCATAGAACTAAATTATAAAAGTGTATAAAAGTTATCTTATTGTAAATGTAATTATCTGTACATGTTGTTATAATACATATTTTCTCTAAGATTCATATTAACCGAGATATTAGGAATTTCTAGTTTTCAGCCTTCATTAAACCCTCCACTCCTACTCTTGTCCTAATATCAATAAGCTGTTACAACATAAACCTCTTTATTCTAAGCTTAATTTCAAAATATTGTTTCCATGGGACCTTTATTATGCGAGATACATTCACATTCGTCGTGAGATAATGCCATCAATTAAGGTTTTACGCTCTTGTTTCGAGAATGTTCATTTGATTTATACCATATTCGATATGTAACCGTATGTAGAATCAGTCTTGTTAAACTATTAAAGCTCTACTATTGTTTTTTTTTTCTATGCATTTTTTCGTAACTCAAGTACTAAGCAAGTTATTTGTGCTTTATTGTTATCAGTCTTCAGAACTCCCCTCCTAATCATCGGTTTTTTCATAGAAATAGAGAATACGGATAATGTGAGATCACGTGTGTCATAGCAGCATGTGGGGGAAATCTGCTTAGTTTACGCAGCTCCTGCGTTACGGACGTTTTATTAATTGAAGCTTCTGTGTTTAGGCTTAAACAATATCTAATTAGAATTTAGTGGCTTTCCGGTACTTCTTACTAGTTCTTTCTCAGAGACATTAGGACTGTATACGTTGGCTTGAATTTGTGAATGTATCCAGAAACTGTGGTATCTCCAAAAGAAGGTAATGCGCCTCTGGACGGGGTTGCCTGAAGTTGATCCGAGAGGGAAGACCTGCTGATAGGATGGACGGAGGATGGTGTATTGTGTTCAGCCGAGGTATTCAGAGGGCATTGTCTTCTCTGCTATGGCGGTCAGCTTGCTCTGAAGTCTGCCTAGGCCGGGATACATCAAGTGATTTCACTTTAATGCAACTGAAAATAAACATGTTTAAACAGCTGTTGGTTGAATATATAAACAGTGATTCGATACCATCCTAGCTTATAAATGAATTCAATTGTAGAATATTTTTTTCCCTACTATTCTGTACGTTAGGATTCGACCTGATGTATTCCTGATTACGAGTATAATAGATTGTGAACACCCATTTAAATGTCTTTATTGTGAGAAGACTGGCACCTCTGGAAGCATACGACTACTATTCCCTAAAGGGAAGCCCAATGTCTTACCGGCCTTAATAAGTACAGGAAGAAGAATGAACTGATTTCATTAAGCTATGTCTTATTAACAGACAGTAATACAAGATTGCAATAAAGACACATGTATTTAACCGGTGTTGAAGTTTTATGGTGTCATCCTCATCATCATGTTCCATTTCCAGCATCGCATCACAACATGTTCTGCTGCTGTAAAGCACCATGCATTTTTGAAATCAGTTCATTCTTTTTGAATGACTCTGTATAATAATGTTGAGTATATAAGAGAGGGTGTAATTAATTACTTATTGCATCAGAGTTTGGTTTGTTTTTAATTTTATTAAATTTTAATTGATGTTATTAGTGAATTATTTGGTTTATGGCAACTCAGGCATAAATAAAGGCCATTTTTCATTCATTCATTGTAATCATTTAGTTAATTGTAAACACCTCATTTAACACGTTTGGACTACCTCATTATAACCCAGGATTACGAATACCGCCTTAAAACTCAGGATTGAGAATACCTCGTTAGAATTCGGGATTTCCAACACCTTGTTAAAACTCAGGATTGAGAATACCTCGTTAGAATTCGGGATTTCGAACACCCCGTTAAAACTCAGGATTGAGAATACATCTTTAGAATTCAGGATTACGACCACCCCGTTAAAACTCAGGATTGGGAATACCTCATTAGAACTCATGAATGAGAACTTTTCATTAATACATCTTAATTACTAATTCCTCTTTAATAACCATTAAAACAATCGTTTGCAAACGAATAATAGTTGAATTTTAATTTCTGACACCACATTAAAACCCCTGATTGTGAACAATTTTGATAGTGAACTCTTCATGAATACTCACGATTTAGATCCCTTCATTGACATGTTTCAATTGCGAAAAACTCATCAATAATCATTAAATTTCCTGGTTGTGGACTCTTAATTGTTATGTGTTCACAGCTCATTAGTAAGCAATAAGCCTGATAATATCACTCACAGGACCCTTCTTAATTGCGAACAATTTTGATCACAAATACATAATATTCTTAATACAAGATAAAGGGTGCCTTTTAATATTTCATTCTGCCGAACAATTATGTCTACACTCTCGCCCTAGTATTTTTAATGAGGCCCACTAATGGCAGGAAAAAAGTAGCGAGTGGTCTTATTTAATGACAATAAGATTCCAATTTATCTTTTGGGGGACTTTTTTTCAAGTCAGCGCCCGTTTTCTCTGACAAGGGCTCTTATTGTCTCGCCATTGTGTCTTCTGTCAGTCTTTATATCTTTTTAACGAGTCGACGTAAATTCACGAAATCCCGTTGGAATTGGGCTTGAAACATTGGGGTTCCAAGTTGCATAAGTGCTTACATCTTGTTCGTTGGCAACCCTTATATTGTTATAGATAATTGAAGAGCTCTCGCGTACATACTTGATCTTGTCGAAATTACTATTGCACTTTTTGTACCACTTTAGAAGGACAAAATACTCCTCTCTCTCTCTCTCTCTCTCTCTCTCTCTCTCTCTCTCTCTCTCTCTCTCTCTCTCTCTCTCTCTCTCTCTCTCTCTCTCTCTCTCTCTCTCTCTCTCTCTCTCTCTCTCTCGCTCTCTCTCTCTCTCTCTCTCTCTCTCTCTCTCTCTCTCTCTTTCCCCCCCCCTCTCTCTCGCAACTATCGAGCTAATGTCAAAAGCCTGAAATCTGGCCAGGGGAAGAGGGGGGGGGTTAGAGACGGAATTTCGTAAATTCGAAATATCTCGGTAATTACCTACCCGTCGGATTGAAACATTGTGTAGAACCATTCTTGTGCGTGGGAAATCTGCTGAGTTTAAGCAGCATCTGGGTGACTGTCTTTTTAACAATTTTATTTGGCGTTTGAATATTCCAATACAACACCAGTTTAGAAATCTATTTCACAATTTATTTTGAATCAGTTCCATTTACAACATGAAAATGCCTACAAAAATAATTGTGTTCAATGCAACCAAAGTGATACCGAGAATTACCATTTCATTCTCTGAGCATATCCACTGAAATAGGATTATAAATCGAGGATTTCCAAGTTAGATATTTAGTTTCATTCTGTAACTGATATTTGTAAGAGGCTTAGAGAGCTTAACGGGTTATAATAGAACACTATTTCATGGTTCAAAGTTAATTCCTATAAGTTCCATGATTGTTGTCGACTATTTACGACGGGTTTTATTTTATTTTAAATAGCATGAATAATTTGTTACCTATTACGATAATAATTTGTATAAAAATGAAGTTGGATAAACTAAATAACAGTTGTACAGTAAGTAAAGATTGAAAATATGTTTAAATCGTGTGAAACTATTTAACAACTCAGATTTTTTTTTGTTTTGTTTTAATTTCTTAATCCTTGACATGGCTTCTGCTTCACGCCACTTTTTTGTCCACGTCTATGGCTGTTCCTGTTGATTGTTGATATTGTTCCTAGTACTTTGTATCTATTGTACCTAGCAGTCTGGAAGGTGTCGGCTGATCTTTTCGTTTTCCTGTTTTTCTTCTTCGATTGAATCCCTCCCTTCTTCAGGACAAGCTTGTTGCACGAGGGGGTCAGTTCTCATCTGTAAGATCTTCATTTATAACGCTTGTTACGTCCACATCAGCCAGCCATTCCTTAATGTCAGAAGACTGGATAACACTTTGAATGGATTCCAGATCACTGGCTTATTCCGATTTGCGCAGTGTCTGACTAAGGACTGTCTGGAGTTTCTGGCGACTGGATTAGGCTTGAACAAACCTTCTTCCACGAGCTAAGTAAATTGTTTCTTTAACGTTTAGGCTTTTCATCGCTTCGAAAAGATCACAATCCCTCTTCTGTTTTCTCTAATAGAGCACTGACATATTTTCTCATCAACATGTTCGGTTATGCCTGGTAGTCGGATAATCGAGGTGCCACTATAGGTACTTGTGAAAATGGCATGAGATGGTGGAAACTAATTAAAGGTAGGAATACAAATATATGTGTCAATATTCTAGCTAGGACGTGGAACAACAATTATAGTTCATTACTTTATTAATCAATTTGAACGTATAACATTTTTCGTCCCGGTCCATGATGACGGATTTACACGATCATGTATTAAAATACATTTACAGAGTAAACTCCCTCCCTAATCTGATTATTTCAAATTGAAGGGCATTCAATGCCAAAGTAATTTTTCTTATTTTCCTTCGACCGAGTAGGGGTGAAGATAATCTTCTTGCAGCACATGATCCCCTAGGGGACTGGCAATAGTGTTGCCAAAGCAAACAGATTTGTAATTTGTTAGCGCCTAGAAAAGAATTGCTTCTAAAGTCCCCCCGAATCCCTTTGCCCTTGGGACTTGGAGCGTCTTGAGGGAACGAGGTCTCCCCTCCAGAAATGTGGCGTCCCTGAAAAGAAGATTCGATTACGTTTCGTGCTGTAGACAACATAAAATATAGTTTCTTACTCAAACCCGACACTCCATATTGAAGACGCCCGCTCTTATTGATTCAATTCTTGGAATACTTCTCTGACTAGATCCCCTTCACAGTTTGCTATTTTTGTTGCATATAGGTCTCCGTCAGTGGTGTGTCTGTTTTGAATTAAGTTTTTCAAAGATCCAATCGGTTTTGAACATTGAATTGTGGAAGATTTGTTTGTTATTGAAAAGATATTGGCGGTAGATACTATATCGTAATTTAGCTTATAATTGAGGCTCGATTATTTGTAGATAATCCACAGAATTAAATGTTACCTCTCAGATCTCTTGGGCCCAGCAGTTATGGGCCAAATATTGTATAATATGTACTTATATAGAATTTTCCACCACAAATTTTCCTTTTAGGTTTTCCAATGTAATTAGCATAGTGTGATTAAAGATTTGTAAGGATTTTGAGGAGTGATTTTTTGATGTGGCCTCTGCTCTCGGAGATGGTCTCTTATTGATTTCATCCATCAGTACTAGTGGTTCTTAAAATATGGCTATTTAATATTAGGTATTAATGCATTATGTTATGTTATTCGAGTTTCGAACTTACTAAATTAGCTAGAGAATACAGTTGGTAACCTGTAGGTAACGCGCTCGACATTAACGAAGGACGTTGATTAATAACGTTTAATGTTATTAGAAACCAAATTATAATAATTGGAACCGGGTAATGCACCCATGTGTTCAATCCACCCATGAGTTAAGTGGATAATGTGCCAGTGGCTGAACTCATCACATGCGGAATAGCTACCGCTAGAAATCACTCTTGCGACGCTTCCAATCATTGGCAGTTAACGATGTTTCATTGAGGCAATGGCTGTGTATTGGTAAGCACGTGGCTACCACGCTATTTTGATTAATCACACTTGAAATTATTTCATTTCAGCGTGAGTATATTCGGAGTTTTCTCTAATCACCCCTCTTCCACAAAAACCTTGCTTGGGAGAGTCCTTTCGTCGTTTTACAAGGCTATCTTCAGTCTAGGAATGGTGCTGAATCTTCAACAGTTCAATTGGCACTTGTGCAAAGTTCGTCAAAGAGGACGCAGCTGAGTTCTGCTTGACACTCTCTCTGAATTCGTCACTTTAAATGGGTGAAAGTATTATCCTTGCCAACGTGTTTGTGGAAGAGCATCCATTTCACTCATTTCTATTCAAATGAAATCAATCGCTGAAGCCTCAATGAAACCTAAAGATCCGGATTTTTGTTATGCGAAACGAGCAATACAGTAATCTTTTGAAGTCTTAAGTTCACGAGTCAAGACTTTATCTCCTTCCAAAACTTGAATACGATTTGACCCTACCCTAATGGTCTAGGGAGTTGTGGTTGGAGCTGACCTCCTTTGTGACCTGCCGGCAGCCACTTCTCCCTTTGTTCTGCCTTCTGTCTGGCCTTACTGCCAAGGTTATCCCCGACTCATCCTCAAATTGTGCTCTGCTATTGAATTAAAACTGCTTATGTGATTTTATTTTTTTAAAAAAAGACAATCTCAGACATAACAATAGAAAGCAAACAAAATCATCAATAAAACCGTTTGTTATTATAAGCATTTTCCTTATTGTCTTTGAGAGGGATCATTCACAATAGCAGTAGGTTTGCGAGATACCATAAAAAAATATAATATTTAGAGGTTTTTACTATTAAAAATTTGTTTCAACGAGCTGGGACTCGATCCTAGGTTCCCCAGTTAGGCCAGAAAAGCCAAAGGCAGTACTTTGTCAGTTAAGCCACACACATACTTCTATGTAGACTAATTCAAACATTATTTATTTATTTATTTATTTGAAGAGCTCCGCAACTATGCGATGACGCTCTGCACCATTTATTTGAATTCTCTAAATTAAAATTTAAAAATTTATAGTCAATAACTGAATGTCCACAAAAAAAAAAAAAAAAAAGAAAAAAAAATTCAAACATTATCCTCCGCCAGTAAAATCTCATTAGTTAGTGGTTTAAAGAGGAACCACATAATTACCTAAACGTAAGTCATTTTATGTGGAGTACTCCCACCAAGTTTAAACTCATTGTTTTTAATTAACACAATGTAATCAGTAAATATTGTAGTGGTACTCCTGTCAGTAGTAATAATTAAATGTATTCCCTTCAACGACTAATCGTGTGCTTTGCTTATGGGAAGATTGGGGTGAAATATATATAACTAATTTATTCAAAGGAATTTTTACTAGTTCGTAGCGTACCCAAGGTTTGAGCCCTGGTGGATTCATACAATTTTTCTCTTAAAAATCCTAATATTTGCTGACGGTGTACTCCGTACATAAAAATTATTTAGAGTCATTCCATTAATTACTACATTTTTAATTTTCGTTGATGATATTGCTGTCATAATTCATTTTCCCATTAGACACTATGTAAAAGAGTTTTTTTGAGCTGCCATTAAAATGTCCAGTGATATCTTCTGAACAGCCATTAACCTCCAATGCCTATATTAGAAACAGATTGACATACTCCCCCAGGAGTCATTCTTTTTTAAATCTCTTCTCGCATTTTCGAATGATTGCAGTTACAGCTCCCAACAAGAACCAAGTTAGCTTCCTGAAAACCAGGTTAGGGGATCGTCATAAGATCTGTAGTTCGAGACACTGTAATCTAGGATGATGTAAACAATTACGAAGGCTCGAGATGCCTCATAAACCAGGATATGCTCCTTTCAAAAGACGGCATGCGGAAAGTAGTATTGAATAAGTGAGAAAGCAGATGTAAAAGAGACATAGTCTGCCCATTAGTTCTGCAGGTCTGCTCTTGGAAATTAAAGCTTCTTATGGGTCTTTTAATCATTATTGAGCAATTCATTAGACGTATTTGATGAATTGTTTGCTTTAAACGCCTTCCCAAGAGAAAAAATATTTATACCGATTTTACCTTCTTTGTTTAAAATAAATATGTATTACATGTGCGAGGAAATATTTCATATCTGTTGGAGTAGGAAGCCCGAACGGAAATCTTTGGTAGAAATTGCTGGCCAAATCCCCCAACCCTATATTCTAGGATTAGCTCTAGCTCTCCAAGTATTGCTGACTCGTCTCTCTTTCACCAATATCGTCCCGTCTTGCTTTCCTACACAGAAATATCTACCCTCTGTCTTCGGACTTGTTAAAGACCATGCTATAAGAGTAGCCTCTGTCTCATTAATAGCAAAAATAAGCCCCTTGATTCAACTTAATAATGGAATGGCATTAGCATTTTTATGTCTAAAACTAGATTTACAGTTAGGGTTAAAGATCAATACATTCTGAAAATCATTTACACTTTGATTTAAAACCTCGTCAACTTCAGCCAGTATCTGAGGATTTGTTCCTGCGAAGGTCTTGTTCCTTTGATATTCTTTGTATATCCGTTATAACTCTCTCTTTAGAACAAAGTTAATTATCTAGGAAGTCATGTTTTATGAGGTTCTTGAAGAAATTGGAAGGCTACTGAGCGATTTTATCTATTATAGCGTGTTTACCAAAACGGGCGTTTTTACGTTGGCTCTGTTGCTGAATGTTTCAGTCGACAAATTAGTTGTTCTATGCCTTAGCATATAATGGGAAGTGGATGTAAGTATTCACCAGCAAGAATCAGCAATTAAATGAAGATGTTCTAATATAGGTTAGTCATTATAAAAGCTTTAGAGAAAGTCTAAAGTTTCTCGATCAGGGAAAAGAGAAAGAATTCGAGTAAGTCATTTTTTAAGTGAAACTATTCTTAGATAGCAGTATATATGATATGCTAATACAAAAATAGTAACTTCCTGCAGAACTTATTGGTTTACCAATGTGGTGTAACCTTTATATGATGATGATAATGGAAAAGGAATTCCTTTTGACGGAATCATCGCCTGGGATACAGAGTTCCCATCATTAGATCATCCACTTGAGAACACTTACCAATTAACCTTATTTACATATTGCAACTTATGCATACAGCATAAGTTATACAAACTTACTGGTTTTTTTTAGGAACTTTAGCTTTGATTATAATTCTACATATTTCTACACAGTTTTTGAGGCTTCTACTGTGGTCTTAACACGGTAGTCTTGCCGCTACATTACCAACCTCACCTATGCTTCTGTAAAAATAATTGGTACGTAATATAACATTTCCTCTGCGTTCCAGTATCTACTGGACGTAGGCTTCAATTTCATTTGGAAGCAGGGAATGAAAGTATCACGAATCACCATGAAAACTAATGGGTTAAAAAAGAAAAATCTCTTTTAGTTTTTGAATTTTCGGCAGAAAAATGCTTCTGTTATACATCTGAGGGATTCTTTGTATTACTCCAAAAAGGACAAGGTTGGAAAGCTGCCAAATCCATTCCCTTGTTTGTCGCTAGACATTTGTGCGATGCTAAATAACACCCCTAGAACAGAAGGTCAAAGAACGGCCTCCAGTTATGCTTATTCACTGTGGAATTGTCGGATTGGACGTAGTATGCTTTAGCCATTGATATTGTGCTTATATTGAAGTTTTCCGTGATTTCCTCAAGAGGTTCTCCAATTCTATCTCAAAGATAAAAAAAAAAAAAAATAAGCTCAGTCCATAATTAAATATATAAGTGTCGTGATGAACATGCTGAGACCCTGCTCGCTTGGAGCTACAACGTTCGCGCATCCGGGCGATTATATATATATATATATATATATATATATATATATATATATATATATATATATATATATATATATATATATAGTTACCAGCCTCTCAAGTAAACGGCAATTCTGCTCTCTACTTTTTGAAATATGCCAAAATATCGAAAAAGGCTCATGCCCAATTGGAATAAGGCGTGACAAATCGGCAATTTATGATAATATCCATTTGACATCACCTTCGTTGATTGATCTCTATTCTTTTCTATTTGGATTGTCCTTTGGAAATCTAAAAATACTTGCTATTGTAAAATTGAACATTGGAAAGCTACCTAATGTACACACCTCCGGATTGGGGATAATTTTATTTTATTTTTTTTGACACCTCTTTAGATAAAATCATGTATAAAGTTGTTTTTTATGCTGTTCCGAGTCCTAAAAGATTACCACTGCAAAAAAGTGCAAAATGAATTCATAATGTTTGATAAATAATAAAATTGGCATTGATCTTGTGAAAATATTTACCGATCATTTAGCTCTTACTTTTAGTCCTGCTTACTGCTTTCTTATACTGGAATCTAATTTTGATATACATTTATCCAGGTTTAAATTAGCTACTCTACAGTTTGTCGTCATTTAATGTAATAACAGTATATTAATAATTAATTTGTAATTTACTGTACGCCTCCAGGAATTGCTTCTGTATAATATTAATTTTATCGTTATTAAAACTGTTCAATATTTGAATTGCATGATTAAGTATTTGTTTATTTTCACTATTGTTTAAATTTCGAACACAACGTTTTATTTTGTTGTGTTAAATTTGTAATCATTCTCCAATATATAGCAAATGAATATATAAATGATTTCTAGGTATTCCATTGGTTTGTAATTTATCTTATTTGTACTGCTTGTTTCACAAATATTATCCTTTTTAATGACTTTATATAAAAAATAAAATATTTTATTTAGACCATTAGGGCAAAGACATTGGACAGTCAAAGTTTTCTTTTGTCCCATCATTTATTATTGTCAATAGCTGTAAATATAACTTATTATATACGTTGACAAATTTTCGGGGTTATTTTTTTTTATTATCTCGGAAAGCTTTTAATTTTAAATGTGTGGATTTATTTATTTTATTTGCTTGTATTCCCATCGAACCGATAGATGCAGTTATAAGCATCTTTAGCCTAAGTATTACTTCTGAGTACTCGATTGATTCATTACAATATCTTAAATAGAATTTTAAATGAAACTACTTCATCGTAAAATTATTCTGCTTGCTTTTAATAAATTATTATTATTATAAATACCGTATTTATTTATTTTATTTTTTAAATAAGTTTTTAAGTATGTTACATTTATGTGAGTTCATGAGAGTATGTCATATGGTTATGGTTTTAACGTACTTATAAAGGAAGTGATTTGTAATAAAAAAATATATAGATAGTTTAATAATACAATTATTAATTATAGAAATGTCTGATTTACTAAAACCCAAAAAAAGAATCCAATATGATTTTTTCTAAAGTATTTCAGAATTTTGGGGAAGACATTTTTCGCTTTTTAGAACTTACTGAGTGCTGACATCAAAATTAGAATTCTTGTCTGGCCTGTCTATAGGTCTTCTGGTACATTGCAATCCCGAACTATTGAATAAATAATGGGGGTCTTCCTTCTTCAAGGGTGGGTCGGGGGGATGACCCCCCCAATCTCGTTAAACAAAGTATGCTCAGTTGTTCTATGCATTTTTTTCGTAACTCAAGTATTCAGCGAGTTATTCCTACTTCCTTGTTTTAAGCCTTCAATAACCCCCGCCCGCTCCATTCTACTAATTTGTTTTTTTTATTTTATATATATATATATATATATATATATATATATATATATATATATATATATATATATATATACAATTAAGGAGTATGTTGTGAAACGAGATCATAAGTGTGTTTATACCAGCGCGTGGGAAATCGTGCAACACGTGTCTGACTTTTTTTTCTCAGACCTCTTGAGATAGTGTGCTAGTCGCCCATATGGGCAAAGGACTAATATTTCTGCCATTGGCGATGTAAACGACAGAATAACAGTATCTTTTTGGGAAGCAGTGGTATGGTGGAACGGTGGGCTTGAGTTTTGACAACTCGATTCGTGGAACGAGATGCAGGTGAGGCGCAGGGATGTAAGTAGGTTTCTGAACCAATGAAGTACTTAAGATATAACTATTTTTGATCCGTATTCCATCGTGACCAGTGAATATTTCAGATTCAAAAGATGGATCAAATCAAACAGTCAATGCGCTGAATGTCATACACAGCCGGAAAACGCTCGGAAGGCACTGGAAGAAACTCTTGAGTTGGCTAATGGCTGGGACGATGAAATTGTTCTGGAATGGATATGGAACGATAGTAGAATTCGCTCTATACATCTGACTGATCTGATGTTTACAAAGAGGTTATAAAGGCCGGTTCGTATCTAGCTGGCACACCTTCAGCAACTTACTTATCTCTTTTCCCTTGTATTTGCTTGAGGTATTCTTGGCCGCAGTTCACCACTCCTTATTACAGCTATGACATCAGGCTTCAGCCATCTTTGCATCATCTGTATTGTAATTGTGGCTTCATCTCTCATCCTCCCCCACTACCTGACCACCTTCTCGCAAACTAGGTAGTCAAGGATAATACTCGTTACTCACAGTTCCGAGTAATTTTAATCATCACATCCTTACGTGTTATTTTCGTATTGTTTGTTAATCTTATATTCGTTATGCGGAAATACAAAATTATCAAAATTAACTGCGGGCAACAATCTGTATTTTGTGGTTAAATGATGTTTTTGACAACATTTACTAAGGGCAAACGAGACTGAGGGCATGGATATCGGATCTCAAGAGGTAATTTAAAATTTATTTGTGCCATTTTAAAACAAAAAAACACTAATCTGTAAACTATGTATTACGATTTGATGTTACTTACGAAAACACCATGCGATCCTTAATTACTTGTTATAATTTTACTTCTTAGGTCAATTAAACCCCTTCATTAGATCCACCAAGAGAACACTTTCCAAATAATCTTATTTACATACTGCAACTAATGCTGTATAACTTACTGTTTTTTAGAACTTAGCTTTGATTATAGTTATACATATTTCTACACCGTTGTTATAGCTTCTAATATGGTCTTAACTAGGACAAAAGACTTGCCGCTACCTTACCAACCTAACCTATGGACCTGTGCTTCTTTGAAAAGCCCCTCAAGCAGGTGCTGTGTTAACTAAGCATATTTCCTTCCTCCAGCCGTATTTGAATTTGCATGTCAAAAAGTAAAAGTAAAATAAGAACAATGTTTTGTATTTAACCTTCAAATAAAGTGCTTGTGATATAATAGCTTATTGTTAATTCGACATGAGTAGGAGTAGGGGTATTCCGTATATTTGTATATCGCAAAGGACCCTTGAACAATCTTTGTCTAGTAAAGGTGAATCTAATAGCAGATTTCCCTTAAGGGAAATCTGCTATTGAGGTCGTACTCATGACGTGATTTTCGAAAAATATCTTCATATGTCCATCGATCCTACCCGGAAAATGACGAAAATGAGTTCCGTTCAAAATTATATATATATATATATATATATATATATATATATATATATTTGTCTGTTAACGCACTAGCGGTCACAAGTTTTGTTTGATCGTTACCGAACTAGATATTTTAAAGTTTTATGAAAAAGACAGATCAAGTTCGGTAATTGCTCAAATCGGACCAGTGGGCGGGGGGGTTGAGAAGGGCGATTTTCGAAAATTCGAAATATCTCCGTTACCATACGTTGGATCAAAAATTGTATTGAGTCAATCTTATTGGAAATTAAAATCACTATAAATATTGTACTATACATTTATTCTATATCTTGAATATTAACCGAAATATTCGCATTTTTATTAAATATGGACCGGGGGATCAGGTTAGCCATGTGAGTTAAAGCGTTGACCTTTATCTCATATGGTAAACCTAGAGTGGCGAGATCGATTCTCGCCTGGGCAAAGGAAATTATTTAGTGACGAAACTCATTAAATAACATCCTAAAATCCCACCCTGGCTAGAAAAGGGTGGTAACCTGTAGATATCCCGTCCCAATTAGCCTGAGTTGCAAAAAGCGGACGTTAATAAATAATAATAAATGTGGGCCGATAACGGACGAGGGAGTTTCCCGCCAAAAGCTAGTTCGGCCGTAACTGCTCGGCTCTCGTATGGAGATTTCTCTATTGTTTAACTTCACGTGGGAAATCTGCTTAGTTTACGCAGCCCCTGCGTGACGGACTTTTAAATTACTTTTATTATTTATTAACGTCCACTTTTTGCAATTAAGGCTAATTGGGACGGGTTGCCTACAGGTTATCACCCTTTTCTAGCCAGGATGGGGCTAAGGATTTTATTTAATAATGAATTCCGTCACTAAATAAATTCCTCTACCCAGGCAGGAATCGAACTCGCCACTCTAGGTCTACCATGTGAGATTAAGGTCAACGCTTAACTCACATGACTAACCTGAGCTCCTTACTAATAATCATGATAGTGGAAAAACGTATATAACAACAGTTATAGACCATTCAATTTGAAATAAGATTTGTTTTATACACTATGTCGATACGACATATAACGACAGATATATTTCAAATTTTCGTGGGTCTCTTCTGTCGTGTTATAATTTAAAAGAGGAGTTCAGATTAGCCATGTGAGTTAAAGCGTGGACCTTAATCTCACATGGTAAACCTAGAGTTGTGAGTTCGTCGATTCTCGCCTGGGCAAAGGAAATTATTTAGTGACGGAATTCATTAAATAACATTCTAAGTCCCACCCTGGCTCGAAAAGGGTGGTAACCTGTAGATAACCCGTCCCAATTAGCCTTGGTTGAAAAAAGTGGACGTTAATAAATAATAATTTAAAAGATTCACCTTTATTAGACAAATATTGTTCATGGATCCTTTGCGATTTACAGATATATGGAATACAATTGTCTTCATATTTGGACAGCATAATATTTTCATGAAACTAGTTAATTACAGCCTGGTTAGAGAGAATTTATCTGTTTGTTCCCCCCTTGGTGTGTGTGACTGTCACTTGGTTTATTTAACTGGATATAGGATAAGCTAGTTATGAAAGTTTTCTGGAATTAGTTTATCGTGCGACCTATAACTCGGCTCTTGTTGTGTTAAATATTTCACCGGAGTACATTCAAGTTGTGCCTCTTCAAACTCCAGCCACTGAATAGTTAAAGCGCCCCCCTAGTGCTCTAGCCCGGCGCTTTCATTCAGCCAAATCCACATTAATGAAGTTGTATTGTTAGCCAGTTGTGAAT
The DNA here is from genome assembly GCA_019009955.1 of Riptortus pedestris. Taxonomy (NCBI): domain Eukaryota; kingdom Metazoa; phylum Arthropoda; class Insecta; order Hemiptera; family Alydidae; genus Riptortus; species Riptortus pedestris. The sequence goes on from CM032229.1 coordinate 157,153,924, forward strand.
GAATAAGGACTCTGCCTCCTTGCCTCTAGTAATAGTAAGGAGCTCATTGAGGAATGTCTATTATTGACAGATCTGCATCCCATTCCCCGATCAGAAGGAACAATGGTGGCCCAAAACATTTTTAGAAATCGATTTACACGGGTTGGCGATTAATCCAGGAATTTTATTTTATTATAATAGCCATTCGTTTCACATTTTATTTTATGTATCATATGTGTATGGGCATCTTAAGAGATTCGGTAATTAAAACTATAATGCTTATAAGATACCATATTTACAAACTTATTAATAGTGTTTCTTCTTTACTAAGTACCTAATTTAAACAATGCAATGAATTTTAATGTGAAAATATTATTTATTTAGCCATTTTATTATACTAAAAAATAGCAATACTGACGATTATATTTGTGCTACAAGTAGGTTACAACAATTATTAATGGATCAAGATGAGGGCCTTTACATTTTTAGCAGATTTTCCTTAAGGGAAATCTGCTATTGAGGTAGTTCTCATCAAAAATTTCCTCAAATCTCTATTGGATTCTTACTAGAAGATGACGAAAATGAGGTCCGTTCAAGCATTTTATAAATATATATATATATATATATATATATATATATATATGTGTATATATATATATATATATATATCGCAATTTTGTTTTGATCTATACCAAACTCGATATTTAATTGTTTTATGTTTAGAGAGGGGATTTTCGAGAATTCAAAATATCTCCGTTACTATACGTCGGATCGAACAATTGTATAGAATCAATCTTATTTCAAATTAAATTTACTATAAATATTGTCATATACGTTTATTCTCTATCTTGAATATTAACCGAGATATTTGCATTTTTATTAAGTGTAACGGACGAGCTATGGTTCCCGCCGAAGCTGGTTCGGTCGTTTCCGTAACTGTCGGCTCTCATATGGAGATTTCTCTATTGTATATCTTTGTATGGGAAATCTGCTTAGTTTACGCAGGCCCTGCTTGACGGACTTTTTTCTCCATGTTGTTATATATTTACATATTTTCTCTATCTTTAATATTATTATATAACCGAAATATTTAGATTTATTAGTTTTCAGTTTTTATTAAACCCCATACTCCTACTCATGTCATATTAACAAGGAGCTGTTATATCACGTGCCACATTTTTGGAAGCCGGATTTTAAAATTTTATTGAACCAATCTTGTTAAGCTATTGGTGCTCTACAATTGTTGTTCTATGGATTTTTTCGTAACTTTAGTATTAAGCAAGTTATCCCCGTGTTTTCTTGTTTTCACCCTTCTCAGTAACCTCCCCCTCCCCGCATTGGTTTTTTTTTTTTTTTACATAGAAATAAGAAATATGTGGACCCGTCGGGGTGCAAAGATGTAAAGAAAAGAGAGTTCATTTAAAACTAGAGATCTTTGAATGTAGCCTTTTGTCTAGAGAACTCGAAATTTGTGTTCTCTTGTAACAGAAAAATTTAAATTCGGCTTTTTAAAACAAGAAACCTACACTTTGTAAGTTTAAGATTCCACAGGGATTTAGTGCTGGCTCTTGAATTTCTGAAAGTACCGTTGAAGTGCTGACCTTAATGCGCTATGTGAGCAATTTTATTCAAATGCAAATTTTCGTAAATCTGAAATAATGATCAAACTTCCATCATCCACCTTTAGCAGTAATGTTGTAAGAATGTATTTTGGATATGGACTATATTTGTTTACCCCTGCAGATGTAATGGAGAAAAAACCCCACATATTTCCCTTTCGCTGGTATTAGTGATGTAGAGGGTTATTTTCCATTAAAGTGAGAATATTGGGATAACATATTTGCAGGAGTTATGAACGAGCGAGCATATATTAAATTCCCCAGGAGTTGGTGAGTATTTCAAATAAATATTAACTACTGCTCAAGAATTCGACTTCATATGTGGACGCTGCTACATTTCTGGATCTTTGGAATTTATCAACAATTTTCCGACTAATCTAACAATACTTATAAAAGAGCATACCATTATTTGTAGAATTAACCAGTGGATTCACAGATTAGTGGCATTTCATGAGGAGAAAAATGTTTGGATGGCTATGCGAATGCAAGGACGTGCTAAGAGACCGCCTGTATATTTAAACCCTGTGGGGTTGCGAGTGCAATATTATTTTGTTTTTCTTTTAACTATTTTCAAATACTAAATTAATTCCAAAGAAGTTATGTTTATGTTCATTGATATAAAATAATTTCATATTCCACAAAATATTAAAAAAATAGTCTGCGTAAAATAAGGATGTTTCTCACTAGCCCGCGTGGGCACGCTTCTGATCTAACACAGTCTATATCATTTTCATCAAATTTTCCTAAGGGGAATCAGCTATTGAGGTCGTACTTATGATACGAAAAATTTTCGAAATTTTTCTTCAAATGTCCATCGATCCTACCTAGTACATGACGAAAATGAGGTCCGTTCAAAACTGTGTGTGTGTGTGTGTGTGTGTGTGTGTGTGTATATATATATATTATGTTTGTTTGATCGTTACCAAACTCGATATTTAGTCGTTTTATGTAAAAAGAAAGATAAGTTCGTTAATGGCTGAAATTTGACCAGGGTTTGACCAGGTTACTATAAGTCGGATCGAAAAAGTGTATAGGATAAATCGTATTGCAAATTAAATTTACTATACCTAAATATTGTTCTATACATATTTCTCGTATAATAAGTATTATAGATGATTGTGTTTTATAGTTTTCCGCTTTCAGTAAACCCTCACTCCTACTTTTGTGATATTAATAAGAAGCTGTTATATCATGAACTACTTCATTACAAGATTAAATACCAAATATTGTTTTCAACAAACCGTTATTGCACGAAATACAAACTAGCACGTTCTGTTGACCCCCCCCCCACTATTTGTTCTCGAATTACGAAAATTTGACTGATTGAGATAAAAATCATTCTGATTCATTAAAAATTACAGCACTAGCTTTAGTAAATTGTTTTCAATAAAATTAATATGTTATATTCAGATTTATGTCATTAATTATTTTTCTTTTCGGTCTATCTACCTATTCAGCGCTACGAGGTTGGCTGACCTGTTTTTTTACAATTCAGCCCCTTTCCGTTGTAGAGATTAAGTAATGTATATTAATGTAATTTTACTGAAAGATTTTTTATTTGTATTTATTCACTTAACATTCACGGTAGTGTTATCAGTATGTAGATTTATTTATTGTAAACCTTCCCTTGGGAAATCTTCTTAGTTTACGTAGCCCTTGCGTGACGGACTTTTTTTTAAAGCTGTTGAGGTCGGGATAGGTAAGGGGTCGGTTAAGGCCTGACGACCAGGTACTCCTTCACTGCTTCTATTCTCTTCTGTAGCTTACACGCGTGACCGAACCCGATAACTACTTCGTTTAATTCGAGTTCGAACAGACGTACGAGTGGGAGTTGGAGGAGTAAATTGGGTTTAACTAACAAATTGCTCGATATCTTCCGTGTCTAGACTCGCTGTTTAAATTTTGATCACGCCTTTTAGAACTATTATCGTGTAAACAAAACGCCGAGGCAGACGTGTCCTGCATTTAATATGTCTTTGCTCATTGGTAAACATGCCCATTTCTGCCATTGCTGCTCAGAAAACAGTGTGCTTTGCCACTTACTTTTATGCACTCAAGATCGACTAATTGCATTTGCTGATTTCAGTTTGCAAGAGATCTGTGTATTGCACTTATGATCTTGTTGTAAAATCGTTTGTCATTATTTTCTCAGAGTTTTCAACTGTGAGTAACCTTTTTACATTTCGTGTGTTTAACCTGCGGTTTCAAGGACTTATTTTTATTTTTTAAAAAGTCTCAAACTGATCTGCTCTCAGGTAACAGTAAACGTGTAAGATTACTTTATATATATAATTCTACTGTACGTGTGTGTGTCACTCAACTTCTCCTAAACGGTTGGACCGATTTGAATGAATTTTTTTGTACGCGATTGGGTGATGCCCTGGATGGTTTAGAGTCAAACATCAGCCCCGCAGATGGAGCAGGAGTGGGGGTTGTACGGGAGGCCTAAAATTAAAAACAGCGATATTTCGTTTTCAATTGGTTTTTCGGTAAATATGCACATTATAAAAATTGTTTATTGTGTTATTTAGAGTAACTTTTGTTATATATACATACATACACACACATACATATATATAAAATCAATATATTCTTCAAGTATGGTATTTTATATATTTCCAAAATCTTATTTGTTTCGTATGATTACATGTTACATTTATTGCCTATGATTGTTTCTTAAACATTATATATCCTGTTTCTAATTCCTCATACATTTAGTAATAAAAAATTGAATTGCTTGTAGTTAAAAGTTTATTGCGTAACCTGAGCCCTAAATGTATTCCACTTTTGCAAGTCCCTACTGGAGATTTGATCATAGTATGTTGATAATTCGATATAAGTACATTTTCTCACAGATAAGATGACTTTCTTCCCCTTCAGTGGGTGGTGGACTACAGCTTGAGCCTGCATCAGGCTCTTCTGGTAGAATTTCTAAATCTGAACGATTTATTTATTTAGGAGCACCTGCAACTATGTGATTTTGGTAAAACTTCGACTATGCCAAATAAAAACAAAATTACTGAAAATTGAATGGAACAAGTAACTATTAAAAACAAGTAATATGCAGAATAATTAAAATTAAACACAAATAAACATTAATAAAAAGTAATAAATACAACAAATAATCATGAAACACAACCATTTAAAATGGTTTTAAAAAAGTAAATTATGTTATTGCTATATTCTAAAGTATTTATATTATTTAAAATTGTTCAGAATTATACTAAATTTCTCACAAAATCAAAAAGGGAAGAAACTAAATTTTGTAAAACAAATTCAATTTTTAAGATGATTTTTTATATTTGTATGTTGCCAATATGTGGGCTCTACCTGCTTTTAAGAAGTTAGTACATGTTATGTGGAGTCTAAGTATTCAATGTTCCTGCAGTCAGTAAGTGAATAATGGTTAATGATTCATAGCATGTTCTGCATAGAGGTCTTTCCTTTCTTTTTTAGAACAATTAGTTATTGAAAACATAATGAGTGAATTGAAAAGATAATGTGATTATTGCTCTTGATGAAATGTGTATGCTATAATTTCACAAAAAGCATATTTGAGTAAGCCTTTGAATTTACACATATATCATGAATAAAATTCTTAATTTAAATTTTATTATTAAGTCTAACTGAAACTCGAGAGTCTGTGACTATGTAAGATGACCAGTCACTCGCGGTTTTGACGAGGGAGAAAAATGCCCTTCAAATTATTTCTATACCATATTTGTAACTTGTAAATTTCATTCAGATATGTATACCAGTTAAAAAATAAGTATAGCCTCAAAGGAGGGGTGATTGAGAAAGAACTTCAATTACTACTGCTTAATAAGGAAAATAATAATATACTTTTGTTGTATATTAATTATTTCAACAGGTTTACTTGTCGTTCATTTATATATTTGAAAATTGAATCGGAAGACTTCAAGTACCCATTTTAACTAAGCATAAGGATAGAATATAGTTATAATATTTGCTTAAATAAATCCCTTAATATGTTTTCTTTAAAAATAAAGAATTCTTTGTTACTGGCATAAACGAACTTCTTGAAACCCTATAGACTAGCTGTATATAAAGTTGTTTCTGCCATATAAAAGTTCTGGTTTAGTACAGTAAAGAAACACCCTTATCTTTTGAACAGTTGGGAAAATGATACAATCACTCCTAGAATAAAATTCTCAAAAAAATAAAAGTTATTGTTGTTTATAGTACATTTCATAATACTTTATGGTCATGTAGTAATTTATGGCATTTAAATATAGATTGAACAATATGATTATTTATCTGTATGTATTTAATAAATATCTTAATGAAGAAATTAGAATTTAGTATGTTTGGAATTTAAGAACTTATACACCCAACAGAATTATTCTTGTTGAGTATTATTATTGTAAAAATATTTCTCCACTGTTGATAAATACGTTACGAAACAGTTTATGTAAGTCATCATTAAATTTGCATTGAAAAATAAAATGTTTAGGCCTGTTATTTCTATTATTATTCCACTTATTTTCTCACTATTGTCATTTTTTTTTTTTTTTAATTCAGCATAATGAATGAATGAAATGATGGGTTGAGATAAGTGGTATGTAACAAGCAATTGTATTTATTGTTGTCTATTCTCATTCTAGGAGCTGAAGGAGAGCTTCAATTACGGGCTATTCTGTCCCCCTGTGAATGGGAAAGCTGGAAAGTTTCTCGATGAGGAGAGAAGACTTGGAGATTACCCTTTCAACGGGCCTGTAGGATATTTAGAGGTAAAACTGTACTGGCGTATCTATTATTTAATTTTTTTTTTGTTATGTTGGTTGGTTTTAAATTTTAGTAGAGAATGTTTGGGTATGAGCTAAAGGTAAGGTACTCAATAAGTCAATGAGATGAGTGCATTTTATTGCTTAGATTTGTCCACCGTTGGTATCCTTCTTCAGAACTATATTGTTATTGAGAGAGAGCAGGGCCAACAACCAAACTGTGTGAAAGCCACATCTTGAATTTTGTATGGAGGTCACCCTGTTCTCCCTAGACACAATATTGTTCTGAAGAAGTACTCCAATGGTGCCCAAAACTGTCAGCAATAAACTACACTCTTCTTATTGGCTGATTGAGATCGTCTTTTCAGCTGATACCCAAACATCCTTTATTAATATTGTTTTCCTTTTCTTAATTGAGGATTGGTCTGGTTTTGGTCAATACTCCATGATAAAATAGTAAATTATATATACTATTTAAAAATTAAGGCTCCCACATTGCGTATTCTGTGTTAAAACTACTCATTTACGTCTATTGACTTTTTTTTTTGTTTTATTTATTTTTATTTACATATTTAATATTTTTTCACACCTCAGTGCAAACATTTGAACCTTTCCTTCAGACTGTAAAGTTGCGACAAAGCAAGAAATCAGAGTGTAGTAGGTTTAAGTTATTTAGTGTGTCTATTTCATAATGCTTTGTTTAACTTTAAAACACCTCAAACACCTGCATTCAGTATAATAAGGGGGGGAGGGGAATACTATAAAATAATAATAATTGGTTACTTCACCATTTCATAAGAAATTCATTTATATCCTTCCTTATTATTTCTTTATATTATCTTAAATACGATATCGTAATATTTCTTTCTTTCAGTGTCAGAACAATATTGATTTTATTCTATTTTCATTTCTTCTGGTCCCCAGGTGTGAATCTTTTTGAGCTAGGTAAAGGCAGCACTGAAATGTCTTAGATTGAACATGTAAGCTGCTTTGCTTATAGCTCATTGTGTAATATGAAATTTTACCTGTATATTCTTATAATTTTTATTTGTTCCTTGCTAATATTCCATGTAAAGTAATCATAGCTCTATGACCACAAGCAAAGGAAATAGTGAGGATGAGAAATTGGTCTTTCATTGAGAAATTAGTTCGTTTTTGTTGATTTAAGTTTTATAGCTTTGACTATTCAGAATACTCAAAGAAAGACATGCTAGGTAGGGGAATAATATTTTGCAAGGTCATAATATGCTAAACACAATGTAGTTTATTTGAAAAGTCTTTGACTGCCAATTACCGAGTAATTTATGAAACATTCTTGTTAAACACAAAATTCAGCAGTATCAAATTGATGTGATTTCCTAGTTGGGAACTCCATACAGTAAATTAGTTTTGAACGATCAATGTAAAGGGGAATGTACCAATAAAATAGATTAAGAGTTTGTGGAATACATGAATAGAGCTAAAACTCATAGTATTTTATTCCAAACTAATTAAATTTGATCCACGTTTTATTCTGTATAAATCAGAAATAATTTTCTTTATATTTCCAAGATTTCAGAATGTTTATTACTAAAGGTTTTGTTCAATCCTTAATATTCCAATTTTATTCACAATTATAGTCGTGAAAGTTTGGTCTATATACATGCCACTAAATGAATTTAGACGGAGCTAGTGTATAATTCTTAAATGAAAGATTTTATGTTTAAGCCTGATCAAGAGCCCAACATTTTTTTGGGGTGTTAACCTTTGGGATGTTATCCTTGTTGTCACATAATGTCACTCCTTTGCTATAGCAATTATATGTTAAATATTTATACCCTTATTACACTATGGTTGGGAAAAAGTATAGCCTCCAATATAGAGATACGTTTAGCAAAATATAATTAGCTACCTCTTTTCACCTCATATGATCCCAAATCCACCTTTGAGGAGGGGCTCCTTTGACAAAACATGGTTCTCAGTGTCTGTTAAGAAAATCATGTGCAACCAACCATCTTAGTTTTACTAGCCGAGTAGATATATCTGGTTGTTGATAAAACTTTACATGGCAGTTTAGGCCTGGAAGTAGTGTGTAAGTCATCTCATTTAGGAGTAAGTACAATCCTGGGTTTGAACTAAGTTCTTAGGGTTTGACAATGATGCCTAGAGTCTTTAAAAGAGCTTCGGCTTTTATAGATAATTATAGAAAGACATTATGAATTGAAGAAAATTATTTTATCATTTTTATATCATTTAAAGGCAAGTGAAGGAGTTTGTATTACAATGTTTTTAATGGCTCTGAATATTATTATGTTTAAATCTCAATGATGTACATTTACACAATTTTATTCTCTATTTTCTTTACTCTTTTCTCAACCTAATCTGTCCTTAAGGGCTTATTTATGTTTGGGGAGCTCAAGACCCGCAAATGAAAATTTGTGAATTCTTAAATAGAGATTTTAGAATTTTTTAGATAATTATTTGCGTTTATTATTGTTTGTAGTTTGTAGTACTTTGATTTCTATACTCACGTTTTAATAATTTTGACTTGGCAGAGCCCTACCGCCCTCTTGCCATACCACTACTTGTCATGATGGATTTTGGTAGTGTGAATTATGGAGATATTAAAGAGCTCATTTGTATCATATTGTGAATGGAATACACATATATGCACAAAACATGTCGTTCAAGAACTATACTGTGTTTACAAAGCAGATTAGTATGTGACTCATACTAATATATCAATACATAAGCATCATTCACTTTAAGTATGATGACTCATTGTTCATAGACCTCCCCAAATTATTTTAGATTATTAGCTTGAATTCTTGGGCTGATATCTGCGTTCTTTAAAAGATTTGTCATAGAATGATTATTTCTTTATAACTGGTCCTATTAGAACTTCCAAATTTTTAAATTAAAAAATTCATTATATTCTAAAATACAATGTTTTATAACAATGTTATTCATATAAACTATTTTTATTATTCTTAGCTCAAGTATAAAAGGAGAGTCTATAAGCAATCAAACCTGGACGAAAAGCAGCTGAAGGCCCTCCATACAAGGACCAATTTAAGGAGGTTCCTTGATTATGTTACCAATGCACAGGTTGAGAAGATCACTAAAATGTGTTCCAAGGGGCTCGATCCTAACTTTCACTGCCCAGACACTGGTGGTGAGTTGTATTTTTACTTTAAATTAATTTATATTTACTCGAATTTAAAAATATATTGGCTTCTAATAAATCTAGTAGTTTATGTAAATTAACTATGGCATTGGGATTTTAATGCTTTATTTATTCATTTATAATACCAGTATAGTTTCACATCAGTTAGTCAACATTTAGATTTTAGAGCAATTTTTAGATTGTAAAAGTTGTTATTTTAATTGGGAAGTACCTCAAATTCTTGAAAATATTTTAATCTATTTATTTATTTTGTTAAGAAAGTTAACATAATGCAATATATGACATTTTATATTACATAAATACATTATATTGCAAGATGACCAAAATGAAAACTCACAAAACATTAATCAGAGAAGTCAGATGGCATTCTTTCACATGTTAAATAGTCCATAGCTGTCAAACATATATGTCCCTGATATTTTAATAACTAATTTTCCTTGATAAAGGTTATAAAAATTGCTGAAACAGTGAAAAAGCTGTTTGTTTTCCACTTCACGACTGGCAACCGCTAAAACACCACATGCTATATACATTCTTTTTTATACATGCCTATTCTAATGTACTTACAGATATGGCTATTCTTACTTTGTAAATAAATGGTGGGAAATTACTCCATTCATCTTCTTCAAAAAAGATATATAAGGAGTTATATATAAATGACATAATTTGAGGTAAAAAGATTAATTTATTAGTTTTAACTACAAACACATCATGAAAAGATACTTGACATGAAATAGAATCATCAATTACCTGGGATCAAAATATCACTAGCCATTCCATCTGTACCTTGGATTGACTGACCGATTGACATTAGCTAACACAGACATACTGGGCGAGAAATTTGACAAAGGAGGAAACAGAATTGGAAGCCGTATAAATTAGTATTGGTATATTCTAAATATCAGTATTTCAGTAGATTGGTGGAGAATACAAAAATCAATGTTTTCTTTAAACAAATGATTAGCAAATATATTTTATTTACACAAAAAAATTGCATGTAAGATTTATTTATTTTTGCCTCTTTTTTTTTTTAACCATAGTTATAATAATTATATTAAATCAAACATAATAATAGATCCCCCCGCCCAACAACATAGTAATAGATGCTATGCCCGGCTTAACAGCTTAGAAATTATGAAAGAAGGTAGACAGGTCAGAAGTAATTGAAATGTTTATAGATCGTTAATTCATGGATTTTCCCTTAATAAATGCTATTGCGTGGAAAAGTTGTTTCCCCCCCCCCTATTTTTATGATTTATGAGGCTCCAACCTCCTACACTTGAATATAATCAGGTGTGACTTGCTGTATCTGTTGCTTATTTTTCAGAAACCCCATTGAGCCTAGCTGCTGGTATAAAGAAGCCTGGTAAAGTGCTGATGGCTCTTGTGAATGGAGGTGCCCTCCTTGATTACAGAACAAAAGAAGGATGTACTGCCCTCCATAGGGCAGTGCAGGCCAATTCTCTTGAAGCTGTAACCACCCTCCTCGAACTTGGATCTTCACCTAACTATAAAGATGCCAAGGGCCTAACTCCACTTTATTGGGCTGTTGTTCAACCTACTGACCCTCTCTTGTGCGAGGGGCTTCTCCATGATAGGGCAACAATTGGCGCTCAGGACCTCCAGGGCTGGCAAGAAGTACATCAGGTAAAACATAGTCTTTTTCTAATGAAAATAGTAGTTTTTCATATATTTATAAACCTTTTATTTCTGAATGGAGGATTAGAAACAAAGATTAAATAATACTAGTTTTTTCACCTGGAATATTTTATAAGTGCATTCATTATCAATTGTGCATTAAGGTAGGTATTGAATTAATACTATTGGTAAATCAGAAGATATGGGTTCCCCGCCCCCTCTTCTTTAAGCATGGAAAGTTACTTAGTGATATCTATGCTTCTTTTCTTCCATATTTTAACAAGGAATGTACCTTTATACCGATCAGACAAGGCTAAGTTGTTAATGATATTCAGATCTTGTTTACAGTATGCACTAAACATATGTATTAATAAAATCCTATCAATATAATAGGAATGGAGTAATTTTATCTTTAGGCTGGTGAATTGCCTTATTACTTGCATATAGGTTCTACTTGGATGTCTTGGGCCTCTGCCTTTATCTTATACCTTTTAATAATAATACAATATTTAGCCACAATCTTCTACTACTACTTATTTCAACAGGTTTACTTGTCATTCAGTTATAATAGATATCAATATTTGAAAATTAAATCGGAATACTTCATGTGCCCCTTATAACTAAGCATAAGGATAGAATATAGTATAATATTTGCGTAAATAAATCCCTTAACCTGTTTTCTTTTAAAATAAAGAATTCTTTGTTACTGACATAAACTTCTTGAAACCCTATAGGTTCTACTTGGATGTCTTGGGCCTCTGCCTTTATCTTACACCATTTAATAATAATAATAATAAAATATTTAGCCATAATCTTCTAGTTTCAGACCCCTAGCCTACAAGCCCTCTCCCAGGTCACCTAGCTAACTTAGGCTAGGCCTGCCTCTCCTCTTCATCCCACTTTGTGTATCACAACATGTTCCTGGCCGGTCTTTCAGGGTTCATTCACAACCTATTTTAATAGCTTAAAAACCAGGCTCGCCAAATAAACCTATCCTTGTTGTGTCTTATTTTCCATCTGGGGTGCTTTTTTTACTGCTCCAAATATTTTACTCAACAATACTCTTATCTTCCAGACCTGTTTATTTTGGCAAAAGTTCATATTTCATGTCCATAGAGTATATTTCATGTCCTAGCTAAACTTGTTACATTTATGAAAGTTGAGCTCTCTATATTCATCAGTACTGTCAGCCTACCATTTTCATGCACTTATGGTCTTTCAAGCCCTTGCCAAAATTTTGCAAACATTTATTATCAGTTGATATGTCCATGGGCATTTTACAATTTACTCCCTTTCCTTTCAATTACATTTCAAATAATTAATAGAACTGTTATTAAAACAAGACTTACTACACTTGTGAAAGGTAGCTAATTTGCTCTCTGTGCCTCTAAAAGGCACAAAAAATAATCTAAATATTGAACCCAACATTTAATATTCTTAAAATATTGGTTTATTTTACTCTGCATTTAAAAGCACCTATAACAATTTGTTTACTAATGAAAATTAATTTGTTCTTTACATCTGTCTGTAATAGGTAGACATATTTTTATTATCATGTTTTGCCTCAGTTATTATAGGGGTAGTTCAGCACTGAAGACTAGATTCTCAAAGGGTTTAGTCTCTATAAATTGTGAACCAAGGATTTATTTTAATAACTACCTGTGTCCTTCACTTCCATTGCATCATGAGTTTTATTAATATATCATTATTATATAAAATCCACATAATGCAACTGAGGCTACTTAGGGTGGGTTACCTACCTTTTCCTCAAAGTTTTATTTAATGAGTTCATCACTAAATAAAGTCCCCTTGCTCAAACAGGAATTCATATCTCAGTGTTTCCCTAGAGCTTTAAGATCCTATGCCTTAACACAAATGGCTAATATTTGTAAATTTCCCTAAATTTATAATTAGGACAGTTCAATTTATAAGTGCATTAATTCAATTTTAAAATTATGCACATTTCTGAAATTAATGGTTTATTAAAATCACAATCCAGTGTCAACTGATGATGATTTTTCATATGTTCTTCCTGTACCAAGTATTATTTCAACTTTGTAGAACTGAATATTAAGTGGCTTCTGCTCCGAGTAATATAGTAAATGAAGGTAAAGCTTTCACTAGTAAATTGTTTACTTTAAGCTAAATAATGCTATTTCTAAATGAAAAATTGTTTACAATATAATTGGTTGTCAAGAAATTAAACCTTTTCCTTTTAGCTAGTCTGTGTATTGTTTAATTTGAAAACTGGATGATTAAAAATCAGATCTGCCCATTAAAAATATATAAATCTGCAGGGAAACTGGAAATACGTGCTTGTTTCATGCCCAGGTGGTACCCAATCATAATTTAAATGAACTGAAATTATTGTTATACTAGTGAACTCTCCTTATATTGTTTGCTTTTAAAAAATTCCATGTGTAAAGGATGAATAAACTCAAAAATATTTAGAGTGATTTCATATTGGTTTTACCTTTTAAAATTGCTATGTCAACTAAATGATTTTTTTTTTTTTTAAATTAGCTCAAAGATAAAATGAAAATTTCTAGGAAGGCCCTGCTACCTGCAGTTAGGTTTAGGACTGTAGACTGATATGATAACTGTCTCCTTGTGGGCTACCTACTCTTTTTTTTTTGTTTCACCTGTATAGTTCTTTACTATATGTTTTGCTTTCATCTTACTTAGTCTTGTATTGCTCTCTTGGAAATAAGGACAGAGGCTCTTTAGGATTTTCAGGAAAATCATTTAAGATTGTAAGGTATATGATTTTGGTAAAATGAAAATTTATTTTGTTTTTAATTTCAACGTTCACTTACCTTAATTCTTAAGCCTGATGTAAAAAGCTTGGACGGCACAATGGTTGAAAAATTTTGAATACTATTAAGTTACCAAGAACATTCGTTTATATCTAACATTCATTTTTCCTGGAATAGGTTATAGATTGAATGATATCTAGTTTTTAATAAATCCTATCAATTCAGTTTATTACTTTTATTTACCACGCTGTGTAAGAATAACTAGCTAAATTTATGTTCTCATGTTTGTTAAGGCTTGTCGACTTGGCCTCACACAGCATTTAGAACAACTGTTGTTTTACGGGGCTGATATGAATGCTAGGAATGCATCTGGAAATACACCCCTCCATGTTTGTGCGGTTAATTCGCAAGACTCGTGTGCACGTCTCCTCCTATTCAGAGGTTGCCAGCGAGATGCCCTCAACTATGCCAACCAGACACCTTACCAGGTGGCAGTAATTGCAGGAAACCTAGAGCTCGCTGATGTTATCCAAAACCATCGGCCTGAGAATGTTGGTAAGTAGCTGCATGTTAGTTACCCGTCTTCTGCCTCTACTAACTTTTTTCTTCCTCTTTTTTTCTCACCCCATAAATATCAATTCTATAAACTTCATTTTAAAGCGACAGTCACTTGTCATAGACAAAAGAAATAAACTTTTCAACTACTTTAGTCTTTAAAGAAAAGTATATCTATAATTTCTTTAATTAAAATTAATATTTCAAAAGCTATTGCTTTTATTTGGTGGATTTGTCTAAATAAATTCCAATACCCAAGTGGAAACCGAACTTTCGGCTGTATAGAACCTCCTTTTGTTTATATATATATATATATATATATATATATATATATATATATATATATTATAAATTTTACTTTTGAGGTAACTAATCAACATTATTATTACGTCCTTAAAGTGGACGTAAATAAATTTAAAAAATCAACATTAAAATTGAGCGCTCTAAAATAATTCCATTTAAGGCCTAAAGTATACATAAAGGCTATATTTTTAAGAAGAAAAATCTTCTCATGATTGAGGTCTTTAGTGGGTACACCATATGGTGGGCAACCACCGACCCGCAGTAAGGTTTGATCCGGCTCACGAGATATTTTGAAAAACCCAATCACACCAAAATATTACACTACTTACTCAAGATGAGGAGAAATTTGTGTGTACTTATAAATGCAAACAGTTCTTTTCATTGATGAAAGTAAATTAATCAAAACATCATACAATGCTGACTGAGGATAATCTGGAAAATTCTTTACGTCTTTGCATCAGTGGAATTGATCCAAGCATCCTTGGATTAGTTTTCCAAATTCAAGCTCAAGTGTCTCATTGATTTCGGTGTCGCTATTTAACTTTCGTTGTTTGTAATAATTCCAAATTTTACAATTTAAGTATAATGTTGTACCTATTTTGTTCATTTCATTTTGTTATTTTAATAAATTGTATTATAATTACATTGTCGTATAATTTGATATCTATCGTTAAAAATTATGAACACTACTTTAAAATGCACTACTTTTAAAAACGGCCCTTGAACGTATTTGCACACTAAAGTCTGGCCCACATCATGTCAAAGGTTGCCCATACCTGGGGTACACCATTCACTTGTTCCAATCTTCTACTATATCCGATTATCTAAAAGTTTAGAAATACCATTAAAATATACTATAAGTTATTCAATAGAGTACAATCATTTATTAAATAATATTTTGTAATTTCTTGAAGCTATTTTTATTTTCTGCATTATATGAGTAGGGGACAAATATTTTGCCATTTTCCGGCAGTCAAGTTAATTAATTTTATCTTATTGAATTTATTTAAATTTCATTTTGTTAAGAAGAATTTTCACATAGTTCAGGTGTGATGTATTCACATTTTGCCCCCATCTTACTAAATCTACTTCCAGTGCATATTAACTAAATGTGGAAACTGTGCAAAATTAAACTAAATATGAAAATATTGTTACTAATAATGTAGAAAATTATTTGATAAGACACGAGTTATTGAGTGTTGTTGTTCATTATAAATTTCTTCCCTATTAACTTTTTATTTATCGTATTTTTTCCTTACCCTTAGATGTTTATAAAACTAGTTTTGATATTGTTCAGTGAATTCAATTCACTACTTTAAATATTTTTAGTTAGTCATTTGTTAGTTGAGTTTCTAATTAAGATATACCTGTTAAAGAATATAAAATCACTACATCAGTGTTTACTTGAAATGCAAGGTAATGGAATTTCCTCAGTTTTCAAAGTTATAAATTAATACACATATGAAATCTTGCAAGTCTTTCCTTTAATCCTTCTGCAATTCACCTTACATTAATCGAAGAAATGAAAGAAATGACTCGCATGACTACTAATGAGCTTGCTTGTTTTTATGAATAGCTGAATTTAAATCTACTAACAGTCTTTCAAACTTAACCTTTTAGGCATTTATACAAGTTTTTGAATGCATTCACCTTTTCTATTTTGTTACACCAGCATGATATTTATTACTAAAAAAAAACAGTATTTTTTTTTTCCTTGGATGGTCATTGTGTGGTGGAGGTTTTTGTGGTGGTGGTTTTTGGTGGTGGTAATTTTCAACTTAAGTATCATGAGGCTAACTTTATGACAAATTGTTATTATTTTTTTTAAATAGTAATATAAAAGTATTTATTGATTGTCATTTAAGCATGATTTATTCACACTTATATTTTGTTAAATTGATACCACAGATATGATTAAATTTCACCTTTGGAACACAACTCCCAGAATTTTATTCACAGTACTTGTGTGAGCACTACAAAAGTTCTTGTAATAATATTTTAGTTTAAACTTTTATTTATTTTTTAAAATTTTTAAAACAGTAGCGATATTGAAACTAGGGACAAACCTGAGACTAACTGAGTCGCTTTTATTCACGTCTTGTTGCTGCTATTGACTACTTACATTGTTCGAACAGCTTATGGATGGCTGTATAAAATTTATCTATAGAAATATACTCCACATCTTATATTTCGCTGGGTGAAGTTATTTTATATTACTTTGCTTAAGAACACTCTTTCAAAACGTACTTAACATTTGAACTTTGCATGATAATTTAGACATCAAAAATAACATAGCTGTTCAACTTTTTAATCTCTCATTTTTTGAAAATATTAACTTTTGGATTTACAATTACATAATAATTAGAGTTCTGGCTATATTATTAGGACTACAGGAAACTGATCTTGAGCATTTCTAATAAAACATGACCAAGTTATGCTCATTTTATTAGAGTTTGTTGTCTTCTATAATGTCATTTTAGCCCCATCATTGTGTTTATCTATCTGATATTCTTTGTACATTGGTTACAAGTAAAATCAATAAATCAGCATGCATATTTATATTGTTATTCTTGATCGTTCTTTGTAAAATTTGTTTAAATTGTGAGGAGGGATATTAGAATTGTTTTTTATTTGCAATCCCAAATTGTAATATATATATAGTTGAAAAGGTCTCACTCTTTAGAAATAAACAAATTCAAATTTTTAAGTTCCAATTGGCTTAGATGAAACCACTGTTCAATTGGTCATGAATCCTACCATGTTCTGTCATATCTAATGTTTCTTAGAATAAATTAAATTTCAAATAAGGTAAAACTTGTTTTGTACAATTTTATATAGGAAATATTCTGAACTTAGTTAATTTAATTATGAACATGCAAGGTAACGTACCATCCTTTGCGGAATGGTGCAGTCCATGTTAGCCGCCTTATAGTTTCCTCTCCTCCAACCTCACCTGTCAAGTGATCTGCTCTAATTTAGTGTTTGTGAAATTCATATTTTTTTTTTCTTTGTGTACAGTAACAAAACATGATAATATAAGTCACTTGGACATATATCTTTGAAAGAGGTCAATCTTTCATTTTAAAACAATTTCTTTGGCTAAAAGTAGGTACACTTTTGGAGTGCAAATACAATGGATGAATTCTCTTTAATACATTTGCACTTAACTCTAGACAACTTTGTTGCTTAGTTTAAAATGATTAACTTAGTAAATTGTAATATAATATTTAATGTTTCGAAATTGAAATGATCATGCTGGTATTTTTTTGTTTTGAAAAAAAAAAATCAAAATACGCACTATAAGTCATCCTCTCAATTATCCTCATAACCATCGCAATGAAAGATTCATTTAAAAGAATTAAATTTAAAAAATGCTGAAATGTGATGTATTATTTATTTCTAATATAAAGGATCAAAACCTTGCTATCAAATAAACACTATCAAGTAGATATTTTCTAATTTTCCTCCTTAAATTGTTCGACATATTTTTATATATTTGCTCATTATTAGAAAACTATATAATTTAAAAATCAGCACTAAAAATCATTTATAGCTGTTTTTTAATTCTCATAGAATTAATATAGCCTTTACTCTTTAATTATAGTTTTGGCAAAAATTTGAAGCAATTTTTACGAACCCCATAATTTTAAGTTGCCAAGACAGCCTTTGAATTTGTTTCTATTTAATTTCACTTAAACTGTAAAACAAGTTCCTTGGTGCTAGAAATTTAAAGGACAATACTAGAAGTATGTGTGCAATTTTTTTATTAAAATTGAATGTTCCCTTTCTCTTTTCACTTCTAATATTTAAAAAAAATATAAAGTAATATCATAAATATCGGCAGAAAAACCAAATTTCTAAAAATAATACTTCAAGATGCGAAGGAGGCTATACACATAACACACAATTTGCTATTCCTTTATTTCTTTATTCTTGGACATCTAAGGTAGATCCTGATACAATTTTTTATGTTTCTGCTGAAAGTAGCTTGGTTTTTGTCAAATAATAAAATTCTAGTTTATTTTTCTATTTTAAGTAAAAAGAAAGTTTTAAAACGAGGAAAGGTGTTTAAAACTATCAATAAACTTAGTGAGGGTACATGTTTTGAGGACTATAATTTTTATTAACAAGCCCAAAAAAAAAATGTTTATCGATTTGTAAAATGGTTTTGTTGAAACCACTCTGGAATTTTTGTGGTTCTTTTCTCACTGCTTTAATGAGTGCGTACAACTCTCTAAATGTTCACAACTTGGCTGTACCTCATGTAATCCACAATTTTTAATATCCAAATTTTAAATTTTATTAGTTTAATGTTTAAATATTCTATTGTATATGCTATACTAGAATGTCTAATAAAACAACATTAATGATTATTAATTTCATTATTCCATTTATTTTATATATATTTAATTTCAAAATATTTAGCATTAACTACTATTGGGCTATACTATTCATTTCTAAAAAAATTATATCCTCTGAAAATAATATTTTTTGCACTGAAGATGTAACGGTTCTCCCCGAAAGTACTCTGCATTTAATAAATAATGTATTAAGAGTGGAGGTCTTTTGATCTTGTTACCCTTCCATTGATGATGGACCTCCACCAGCCAGCCCAAATCCCGAATAAATTTTAACTTTAAAGTAGGAATTGGGTAGGAAGATTACAAAACCATAGTGTGTCCACTCATTCTGAGCAAATACTTTGATATTCCAGTTTTTTTTTCAATTTTTGAGGATATTGCAACACAATTAATCTTAATTATAACCAACATGCCATCAAATTATGAAGACTTTTAATTGGCGATAAAGTGGTAATTTACCCTTCATGGGTCTGATTGATTAATAACAATTCATTTTTTAGTATGATGTTACTGCCATCCAAAGCAATATAATTCATAATATTCATAATAATTTAATCCATAATTCATATTTTATCATAAAATCAAAATAAATAGGGAAACTATCGTGCAAGACAAGTTATCAACTCTTCTATAAATACAATTCATCACTATTCTTATGAAGACAAGTTTGTTTTAGAAACTCAGTTGTAAAATATTTCTTTCATGACTGACTGACTTAGTAAGTTGTATAAAACAATTAACACTTCAACATGGTATTATGATTTTTTTATTTGATTTCGTTTATTTTGTTGTGTGTGCTCTTTTTTTTTGTTTTGTTTTTATTTTTACCTGAGATAGGGATTGTGTATTTTGCAGTCCCATTTCGGGAAGCCCCTCGCTACAACCCGAGGCGAAGATCAACGCTGTTTGCCCCATCTTCACTCCCTTCACCCCGATCCCCGCCTAGCCCCTCTCCTTCCGATAGGTCCCTAGCCCCGTTTTCATCAGCGTCTTCCTCTCTCAGTGACGGCAGCTCGGCGAGCAACAAGATCATTGAGGATACGGCCAGCTATGTCACAGGTACACCACATCAACCTCCACTCATTTTTGACCATCTCATTTTTATACATAGTCACATTTATGTTTTAATTGCTTTCATAACTTTTAACTTTAATGTTAAATGCTTTTATGTCTTCTTAATGTATAAATTCAATAGCATTACTAGTCTTCTTCTGTCATTCTCCTACTTCAGTATATTTTTATATTTATTATTTTTTTAACTATGTTTTAGAATATTAAGGAAATTGGGGTTCAGGTTGGCCATGTGGGTTAGGGCGTTGGTCTTAATCTCATATGGTAAACCTAGAGTGGCGGGTTCGATTCCCGCCCTGGGCAGTAGAAATTTATTTGGTGACGGACTCATTAAATAAATTCCTTAGTCCCACCCTGGCTAGGAAAGGGAGGTAACCTGTAGATAACCTGTCCAAATTACCCAAAGCAGTAGCATAAAGTGGACATAAATAAATAAATATTAAGAAAAGGTAATTTTATTTAATTTAGTTAATCACTGTACGTATTGTTTGAAGACTATGAAAATTCTTAACCTGCTTGCCTTACTAGTCTCATATAAATTAAGTATAGTTGATTGTATTATACTTCAAATTTCAAAAATATTTCCCAAGATTTTAAGTAATAGTTATACATTTTTTTCTATTATTTGGATTATTGTTTCTTTTATAATTTTTGCACTATATGCCCTCCTTATTACAAGTAGTAAGCTGATGAAATACCATAGACATTTCCTCCTCAATAATGACTTTTTGAGGCTATAGTCTCATCATCAGAATTTTAATGTGATCGTGCTTTTATTATTATTGCCATACTTACCACAAAAGTTGTTCTAGATTATAAGCATCGGTATAATAAAATGTTGTCAACGATTTTGTAGTTCTTGGATACAAGGGCGCTTACCCCTCTTAATACTTATCATATTGTCAATCAAGTTACAAATAAGGCATTACGTTTTTGAAACTTACTTTTACAGTTTCAATTATTATAACTTTTTTTTTTAATCAATGAGAAGCATTTCAAAGTTTTTTGATGAAACTATTTCATTGATAGGTATGTTAATTTATTGCTGATTAAATAAAATAAATTTATTGTAGTGTTACATCCAAATACATTATATTATTAATGTAGTCCAATATGAATAGATCGGCAGAAGGTCATTTTACAAAAAAACACTCACTTCTCTTCTTGAACATATTTATTAATCATCTCTACGTGCTACAGTTCCTCAAAAGCGTTTTGGGGTGATTACACTACTTAACATATACCTATACTACCTCACGCTCTGAGAACCATATCAATAATGAGGGATGATTAAGAAATGTGTTGTAGAAGAGAAATGAGGGTTTAACTACAAAATGACTTTCTGCTGGCATATTCATCATTTTTTACATATATTATATAAGAAAATTAAAATAAAAATAGTAAAAAAATATTACCTTAGACTTGTAAAATAAAGGTACTTGAACTGAATAAATGTAATCTACTTTATGTAAATTAAAGACAATTGTTTTGTCTTCAAAATGCCTTGGGGCTTATCATTGAGTTTACGAAGGTGTCTGCAATAGAACATATTTGAGCTAGCTTGTATCTTAGCCAGTTGGCAGGATATTCATCTGGAATGAAGAGAGTTTGGATTCACATCCAGTCTCACTATTTTTTTTTTTTTAATTCAAAAATAATCTATAAAAATGCAATTTTCTTATGTCTTAATTCTGTCCATGTCTAATTCATTGTCAGAATGGAATGAAAAATGAATGATATGTTTCATGAGTATGTCAAGAGTTAATGAAATTGGCTCTTAATGTTTAAAGCATCTTGTGACGTGCTTGAAAATCTCTGTTTCTTTTGCATGAATTTTGCACTTACAATTTCAAATTTACTATTATTTTCCCTTTTTTACAATTTTTAGGTTCTCATATAGTGTGGATTAAAATTGAACCATATGCTCACTTTATATAGCTTCAATTGGCTGTTTTATAGTATTTTTTTTCAGTAATGCTGGGAATATATTATTTTCTAATTTGTACTAGTAGGATATTGGCAATAAGCATACTTTGTTATTGTTCATCTTTCCTAATTTCATTTATTTAACATCACTTGCACAATTTCCGTAGTAGCTCAAGTTATCCCTTTAAATTAATGTACAATTCTATTATTAAGACACCTGTTAAACCTTGCTCTGGTTCAAATCTGAAATGCAAGCCAATCAACCATATGCCTGAATCATGGAACATGTTGCACTAAAATTCCTAATATACTAATACCTAAAAATCTTTGATTGATGTAGGATTTTGATATCATTTGTAAGTAAACATTGGAGACAATGCCATGTATCCTTAACATTATTCTAAATATCTCATATTTACATCAGCCTTTATGCTCGATTTTAATCGAAAGTATGCTCCATAGTCTATAATTAAAGGAACTATTTTTTTTTATTTTGCCTAATTCAGAACTGAAATATGTGTTTGCTTGTATTACTTGATTCTTCAAGTGGTCATAAATGCTTGTATGATGAGAATTCAGTATTTTGGGTACATGTTATGTAAGTAATGGAAATAATAGGCAAGCATCCCCGTGTGTTTAAGAAAATGTCATATATTTCCTTACAACTTTTCTACATTAAGAGAACAAGGTTATGTAATATCTTGTTTGGTTTTGAGATGTTTTTAATTTACAGTTATTTTAAAACTGTGGTTTATGACAAAAGTTTATGTTGATCATCGTCCACTTAACTCACATAGGTACATTTCTGACGCAGTATTTGTACATGTTTAATTGTAATACCTAAAATGGGCAGTTGTATTACCTACTCATGAAAAACTAATATATATATATATATATATATATATATATATATATATATATAAATGTAGTTTGTACAATTAAGTATTATTTTTATGTTCTAGTTATAAAATTTATCAATATTTGATTTGTGGAAATCATTCTTTATTTTGCTCTGGTTTTGCAGACAAAAGCCTTGGTGATACTAGTGATATAATCAGCGACAGTTCTGGAGTTGGAACTGCCAACAGTGACACAACTACTTCTGTGTTCCTTCCTGGAACTACTGTTGTCTGCATTGAAAATTATAGTTCCACTCAGCCGGGTTATCTTCGCATATCACAGGGTGATATTATTGAAGGTAATTGCAAATAATGCCTTTAATATTTTAACCAAAAATGGTACCTTTCTATCATCTCTGTTGCAATGCCATTACATCAGTTCCTGGAAAGCAAAATTATTCAAAGATTTTTAGGATTATTCGTCAAAGTGGGGAACTGGAATCTTGAAAATGAATATAATTGCTTCATGCCATATTCTGTTAATGACTAGTGGATATAGTAGAAACAAATAATGGTTTGAGAACAAAGATAACTAATTTTAGTAATATAGAAATTATAATAAAATATGAGGGAGTGACATTTGGCAGATTTCTTCTCCATAAGTATCAAATGTGTTTCAGTTTTGATAACCACAAAAACTTGACAAGGTCTGACTAAAAAAACATTGTGTGACTCATTGGTGCTTATCTGGAAATTTAATGGAGATTCAAACAACATTAAAGCCATTTCTCTATATTATACATAAGAAGTTTCTAGATAGAAAGCCTCAGTTAGTCCCACTGTGCATCCCGATTGGTCATAGTAGCATAAAATAGACATAAATAAATAAAAGGTTTTGAAATATTTTAGACAATTGTAGATGTCATAATATCCAAATGTTTTTACTAAATCAATAGTTTAATTTAAAGGGAGGGAATCAGAAGCCGCCAGACCATGGCTTCATTGTGATGAAAGAGCACTTCTGTTGTGGTATTGTGTGTTTTGAAATATTTGTTTTATTGCCTCTTTCAGCTATAGACATAATCAAACGGCATTATTACTTGTTTTATAATTTATAAATATGTAGTTCTAACAGTACCCATTGTTTATGTTTATTTTAACTGCCGACACAAAGAATATAGCTTATCTAAACTCATTCATTTCTTTTGAAAGTCCCTCTCTATTCTCCAGTGTGGCAATGGACAATTATTATTTCAGTTTTGCATATTTCAATTAGGACCTCTTTTCTAACTGGTCTAACTTGCTTAAGTAATCAATTCATTTGAAAGAAGTGCCATTGTTTAGTTCTCTTTGACTTGATTACTCATTCATTGTTAATTCATTTTATGTTTTCTTTACTTTGATCTTGTAATTTTATTGTACTTCTTTTATCATTCCGATAACCTGTTCATGTGTAGCCTTTGATTGTTCAAGAATAATTTCAAAGGTCTGTTATTGTTTATCATAATCTGAGGCAAAATGTATGCTATGACTATGAATAACCTTGAACGATACATACAAACAGGTATATTTTTCTCTTTACTTCAAAGTGATTTAATTTACTCTTCATTTGTTGTGATCCTAACCTCAAAAAAATGTTTTGACTATCATTGTCGAGTATAATAAGTTTCTTGACGTTGGCAATGTTCGCAACAATTAACAAGGCACACTTATTCAGTTTTTATAATATGCTTGGTGTGACATTTAAATAACCAGACTAATGTTAAAAATTAGCTTTATTGAAAACATTATACAAATACCTTTTAGTTCCCTTCAACATACTCCACTTTCCTATCAATACATCAAGTTGTACTAACATTTGGAATCATAACATGATTACCATTTGCTATACATCCAAGGTTATGTACTAATAAAAAATAAATAAATAAAAAATACAAAGTAAAATTATGTATTTATTGCGGAGCGTTTGCTGCGAGACAATATTGCTCATAAAAAAAAACACCAATGGATATAAACCAAATAAAGAATGGAAACATGAACAGAAAAAATTTAAACAAAATTAGAACAGAACAAACTAAGAACGCAACCAAATACAAATACAACCAAATAACAAAAGACAACCGAAGAGACACAAAAAAAAACAAAAATGAAACATTAAATTTACCAAAAAAAAATCTTATAATGAAACAAGATAATTAAAAACTATAAAGACGACGTTAAATTTATCTTTGAATTTTGTATTACTAACTATTATTTGGAAATGGACTTAATATTAAAGGATATAATTACAGGTGTTCTTTTATTTTCAGTGACTGGTGCTACAGATTCAGGTTTTCTTGAAGGGAACTTACGTAGTGAATCTGGGCTCTTTCCTGCTCACTGTGTTCAGGAAGCACCTCCCACTATTATTCAAACAACAAGGCGAAGACCAAGTACAAGAGTGACCGGCAGGCGGGAAGCTCTCCCAGCTCCGACCCTCAAACATTTTGCCACTGCTCCTAGAAACAAGAAACAGTAAGCCTTGATGAGCTCATCTTTGTATTTTCAGTGTTATCAGCAGATTTCCCTCAAGCAATTGAGCTTGTGCCCATGAAATGATTTTCAAAAACTTTCCTTATATGTTCATCGGTACCTAAAATATGACGAAAAAGAAGTCTGTTCAAAATTATATA
The DNA here is from genome assembly GCA_019009955.1 of Riptortus pedestris. Lineage (NCBI taxonomy): Eukaryota > Metazoa > Arthropoda > Insecta > Hemiptera > Alydidae > Riptortus > Riptortus pedestris. The sequence goes on from CM032229.1 coordinate 157,179,554, forward strand.
TATATATATATATATATATATATATATATATATATATATATATTATTTTAAAGAATTATACTTTATACAAAATTGGACAGTTAAAGGGTTACTGTTTGGATCGAGAGGAGTCATACCCAAGTCGACTGCGAAATACCTTCATGATCTGAATATAAAGACTGAAGAAATAAGACATATGTCAACTATTATTCTAAAAGCATCCATCAGAATAGTGTATTTCCATTTATACCATAATAAAGTTTGACTTAAGCTGTTCCCTTAGCAGCATCGCCAACAGAAAAAGATATTTATATAAGAAAGACTCAAAATGGAAATAATTACCTTAAATAAGGCAGATAAGGAGGCTGAACTTGATAGGTACCCCAAAAAATGGGGCAGTTTAATTTATTTGTTTATATATATATATATATATATATATATATATATACTAGCTCAGATACCCGGCTTTTGAGGCTGAATGGTGATGGTATTTTTTAGCAGGCTTTAATTGCACAATATTTTGACATTTACCCGTCCCAGTGTTTATGATTGATACCCGTCGTTGCCGGTGATTTGCTAATAATAGAATTATTTGTTCGATAATTCTTCACAGTCGTCGATATTTTTATATTTCCCGTCTCATACATGTAAATATGGTGAATTTTTATTTCAGGCCACCATTATAACCCACCCACCCCCGTTCAAACCTAAAAATTTTAATATAACTTATAATCATGGAAGAACTAATGCTAATTGACATACCGAGTTTTGTTAAGTTCGGTTCAGCCATTAGTGCCCGCTAAAGTTTTAACGTATAACTCATTTATACTTAGGTATACGGCAAAAGTGCATATAACAAACGTTACTCTAAATATAAAAATAAACAACTTTTGTTATGTGCATATTTGCTGAAAAAGCAATAGGAAACGAAATATCGCTATTTTTAATTTCAGGCCTTCCTTATAACCCCCACTCCTGCCCGTCCCTAGAAATGTTAGTATGGCTTATTATAAGGAAATCGTTAGTATTAATTCACATAGCGAGTTTGATTTATTTCGGTTGAGTCATTTGTGCCAAATAAAATTGTGGACTCCCGCAATAGTTTTTAGCGTATAACTCATTTATACTCCCGTATACGGCAAAAGTGCATATAATAAAAGTTACTCTAAATAACAAAATAAACAACTTTTGATATGTTTATATTTGTGGAAAAACCAATAGGAAACGAAATATCGCTATTTTTAATTTCAGGCTTCCCTTATAATCCCCACTCCTGTTCGTCTCAGAGAAAATTAATATAGCCTAAAGTCTAAGTTGGGTTAGTAGTAATATACATACCAAGTTTCATAAAATTCGGTTCAGTTGTTTATGCGTGAAAAGGTAACAAACAAACAAACATACACGAAAGAAACAAAATGCAGATATGGTGTCTATGACATGTGAAACGAAAAGTTATCGTGAAATTTCGTGAAAAAAATCAATGTACAGACAGAGGTTACAATTTTATATATATATATATATATATATATATATATAGAGAGAGAGAGAGAGAGAGAGAGAGAGAGAGAGATGCTTTGGATGCCTCTGCTTCTATCAGAGATAAATTATAAAAGTTCCATGTGATGTATTTATTCTGTGTAGAGGGAGTGAACTATTTGGCATGAGGAACAGGGCCTTCCAAACTGATGACAACTGGCATTCAGTAGTCAAATGTGATTTTTGATGATGAAAAATCAATTTTTCTAGAATATTTCAAAATTTATTTAGAAAGCTGATCAGTCATTATGGGGGCTGATTTTGTTTTGTTCCCCTGCCATTGCTATGGAAACATGCTTGTGCTTAGACAATTATATAACATTCAGGGGCTTTTATTTTTCTTGTGAGGGGTTCAGGTTGGCCATGTGAGTTAAAGCATTGACCTTAATCTCGCATTGTAAACCTAGAGTGGCGAGTTCAATTCTCGCCTGGGCAAAGGAAATTAGTTAGTGACGACATTCATTAAATAACATTCTAAAATCCCACCCTGGCTAGAAAAGGGTGGTAACCTGTAGATAACCCGTCTCAATTAGCCTAAGTTGCAAAAAGTGGACGTTAATAAATAATAATAATAATAATATTTTTGTTGTACCACTATCCTGCTGCTTTGGATGACCTTATTTTATCTAATTAATTTTTATCAATTGTGTGCTGTTTGTTTAGTACCCTGCAGATAGCAATGATAAATCACTATGTTTCCTTATGACTCTGCTCCTTTATATATACCCATGAAAATTAGGATTCTGTGTCAATGGTAACTGGTAGAATACTAGCCAGTGGGCATATATTAAAAAGATTTTCAAATGGAATAATTTTTATTTAACAGGTTACCAGCCGAGCCTAGGACAGTTGTACTGCATCGGGGGAGGAGGGGATTCGGATTTGTATTGCGAGGAGCCAAAGCAACCTCGCCTCTCATGGAACTAACTCCATCTCATCGATGTCCAGCTCTTCAGTATTTAGATGATGTCGATGAAGGTGGTGTCGCAGATATGGCCGGCCTAAAGAAAGGAGACTACCTTTTAGCTGTAAGTTAATTTATTTATTTATTTTTTTGTTAAAATTATATACAAATTAAGTATTCCCTAGTTGATTAGTACTCTTAATTTTGTCTAAGAAGATAATAAAAAAAATAATGTTATCTAAATTTATTTGGCATTTTCCATGACACAGCAGCAACTCTTCAGAATAGTACAACATTAACCAATTTAAATTAGATGAGTGCTCACAATGTTTTCAAGAAGTCTTAATCTGCCCACCACAGCTGCTGATGGTGTTGGAAAGATTGGCCAAATTAAAATTATGTAAGAATAGTGCTATGTGGTTCTGAAGTGAGACAACATAAAACATATCAAGCGAATTAAATAAATGATGAATAGAGAATCATTATTTTTATTTTGCAACATTATGCCTTCATGGAGTATATTAATGTATTTTGAAATATTTTATTAAATAGACATCTTGTTCTTAATGCTAGGAGAGGTTTTTTATTTTTACTGTTTGGTTAATAAAATAAGTGAAGGAAATAATATCCTATAAAAGCCAGCAAAATTATACTATATGCCACACTTCTATAATCGGAATATTATTTACTTTTTTTTTAAATTGAAAAAAAACAAAAAACAGCTGAATATTTAATGGAAACTGTAATGGAGCTGGAAATTCAGTTGTTTCTTTTTAACATTTACCATTTACAAATTTTATTTTATCATTATCTACTGCATATAGAAATGAAATTTTGACAGGATTTAAGAAAATTTTCTTAGTGTGAACAAACAGACAATGGCCCGAGTTGCAAACACTTTAAGAAAAAGAAAAAAAAGAAGGATATGTTCAAAATTTGGACTCCATTATTCAAACCAAAAAAAATATCAATAGTTAAGAATTTAAGGGGTTTGTTGCATTCCTTTTGTATGAAAAAAAAAAATACATATATTTTAAAATTGGGGGATCTGAGTGTGGATCGGAACTTCAAAAGTGACTAATTGAACTGTTAAATATTGACACGAAATTTTATAGTCTGAAAGCCCTGCCAAATATGAGAAATTTTCAATGGAGAATGATAAAAAATGTTGTCACTTGCATAACAATGTGAACAGATATAGGGGTGTGAAGTCTGATCAATCTGTGAATCCCAGTTATTGCTGAAAGATGTTCTAGATAGTCAGTAGAGGCAACATACACAGATGAATGGAGGAATGATTAAAGAGGTGGATACAGATTTAATATGCCACTCTTACAAACCACTCTGTCCTCAGACAAAACGATGAAAAGGCTTATGACTAGCCAAATATTGAATGGATATGGTTGAAATCATCAAGATGTGGTTGAACCTCAGTGCTTTCATATTAATGTCCTGAATCTTGGAAGTCTGAAAAGACATTAAAGAAGGCTAAAAGGCCAAACAGTAAGCCTGTGGAATCTGACTTCAATTAGGTAGAAATTTCTTAGTTAATTTTACACATAATATAATTTGTTAACTTTATATTTATTATTATACTTACAATACTATTTTTTATTCTTCCGTTGACAATTTTTGTTATTCAAAATGTCTATTGCTTTGTTTTAGATAAATGGTGAAAATGTAACTGCTGCTTCCCATGAGCATGTTGTTGATCTTATTCGAAGGTCAGGTGATCTGGTATCAATGACTGTTATTTCAGCTCCTCAGGCTGGTATGGCAGAACCTAATCCGAGGCATTATGCTACCCTCCCACGGAAACTCAGCTCTTCTGCAACACTTGGTATAATATAATTTTCAAGTTTTGTTCTGAATTTATTTAGAAAATATTACAAATTACCAGAGGGATGAAAACATGGTGTACAAATTTCTTCTGAAAAATTTTTAATCTCACTTTTTAATGATTTCGTTTCTTACTTTTAAAGTGTAACATTATTTCCTCTGATTCCCATCTGTATGAATCTGTAGCTCAACTGTTAGGTATACAATATATTTGAATATGTATAGATGCATTCTTTCTCCAGAAACCTAATCATAATAATAATCTTTAAAAAATATCCCTTTAGAATATCCGAAAGCTTTCAATATCTAGGCTTTAAGATGGTTTTATACATTTTTTCAAATATCATAGAATACTTGTCTTATATACTTCTGTTTATTTATAAACTTAACATTCCAGAAAAAAAATGAAGATTAATATTTAGTAAGTACACATTCTAACGGTCAACAGAGATTGTAAGTGTCTGTGTTTAAAATTGTATCTCTCTATTCTCTCCTGCCCATTAGTCAAGGAAAATTATATTCTTGGGAGGGTATATATTTCATACTTGTTTATTACTCTGAGATTTTACCTATGCTACATTTGTTTATTTCTTGATATTAATATGTTATGTCAAGGAATTATAAATTAATTATTTTCAGTCATATTATATAGAGAATTAATGTAATTTAATTTGAATCTTAAAACCTTGAATTAATTGAAGACTTCAATGAATTGACCCATTGCTTTTTAAGATGTTCTTATATTTTCAGAAGACTATTTGCCAATATATGAATTGCTTATTTTTTTTTTTACTGTGTCATTCCTTAAATTATCTCTTGATGTAATGCACTTTTTGGTTTCTTAGAAGTTGATGTTATACTAACTTTCCTCAGATCTTTTGAGTCACCTGATAAGTATATTGGATGTTGAGTAATTAAGTTAATATAATGTGAGATACTGTCTTAAAATGTAAAAAGCACTAGGGTTTGAATGTTAGTCCAATTTCTTACTTAAGAAAAAACAAAAATACACATTATATATCAATCTATATATTTAAAGGTAGAAAAAAATAATTCTCTACATTGAACTACAAAAATATAAAATACAAACACAAATATAAATGAGTATATTTTCAGGTCGATCTCCAGCACCTTTGCCTCCAAGGCGAGACCCTAAAACAACTCTTAGTGTTGGAAGAGCTAGAGCTCGTTCAATGGTCGTTGGTGGTGAGTATAATCTATTGTATAATTCTTTTTATATTGTTTTTCTGGCTTATAAGTGGTGTACAGAAAGTCTAAGCATTTCAGTGTTTTAGAATTTTCAGATTACTTGACTGGTGGAAAGGAATATTTTTCTAAGTTTGTATAAATGACTTTGTTAGCATCATCCCCTCAAACCACAGTTTATCTCTTTGTAAGGGTGTTGTAAACATCTTTAGTATTATTAAGTTATCTGGGAAAGGAGAACTTTTAAACTGCTAATCGGTTTATACAGGCTGTCAATTCCACACTTTCTTCCTTCACTGTCAAAGAAGGAAACAGAAACAAACTACATAACATCACTTTCCCTTCCAATAAAGATTAAATTGTGGTCACGCTTACTGATATTTCCATCACTGGTGCAATAGGGAAAATACTTTTATCTTCATCACCGCCATGTCCTCTCCATTTGCTTTAGTACGTTTCATTCTAACTATGGCCTTTAAATTGTTTTTTTATTCAGTATCACATCACAAAACACTGAAGGGCTAATTTTAAAATCTGTGTTTCCTAATAATTTTATAAATCCTTGTTTGATGTGATCATTTTTAATCATTATTATTTTTTCTGCTTTTGATAAAAGTCATTTCAAATTCTTACAACATTCTTTAAATTTAATGGACTGTATTTATTTACCTAGAAAAATTTGTTTCCTTGGAACAATTTGTAATTTTTCAGTTTATTCGACATTCATTTTTATTGGTTTATGGGGGCCAATAATTAGTTTTCATCAAACTCCCTTAAGATGTCCATTTCTTTCTAATTTCACTTATGGCTGTACCAATGGATTTTGTGTCAATGTCTTCAAAGTCCTCCAGTCAGGAGATGTTGAAAATGAGAATAGTTCAGAATTATATTCCATAAAACAGATATAGGTGTAGGAGTTGCAACTTCAGAAAATTAAGCAGCTTTTTGAATGAAGTAGTTGGCTCTTCAAACGCAGAAATGGTCATGTGAACTCTTTTCATTTCACCAGATACAATGTCTTTTCCTAGCCTGGCCATTGAGCCAAAAATTTCTATTACATTAAATTTGAACAAATCCTTACTAGTGTTTGGTTCTGTTTAGAAACTTCATGGAAGTTCATTGAGGATAAAAAACTATAGCAAAAGGGGCTCAGGTTAGTCATGTGAGTTAAAGCGTTGACCTTTATCTCACTTGGTAAACTTAGAGTGGCGAGTTCAATTCCCACCTGGACAAAGGAATTTATTTAGTGAGGAATTCATTAAATGAAATCCTTAGTTGCCAAAAGTAGTCGTTAATAAGTAAATAAAAAAATATGATGTATTATTCTATTTATATTGAATATGACAAGCTTAGAACTTTCTGTATGTCTCTTGTATTAGTAGAAAATGACTTTATTTAGCAAGATGGAGGGTGATCTTTATTTTATTTTTATTTATTATAAGTATGTTATTTTCTGTATCATTTTGTGGAGGATGAAGAGATAAATAGTTAACTGGCTTAATTATCATTAACATGATATTCCTGATTGATCCAAGTGGCCTATAAGCTTGGAAACAAAATAGTGAAGGTGTTGGGATTATCATTACATTCAGTAAATTTATTATGAAAGGCACTGTATATAAAAGAACATTGTATTTGATTAATGGACAAATTTTGAACTACAAAGAATACAAAAGAGTAATTGGCATATGTTCATGAAATATTAATTTGATTATTGATTAAAATAATTTCATGAGCAATGCTTAATGTAAATAATTCCTAACATTAAATTAATAAAGTATATTTTAATTTGAATGGTTGAAAGAATAATTTTTTTTCTATTTTAGATACCCAAGGCAATATTAATTATTCCACGTTTAGATTACAGAAATTTCAACACTATGGTAATTTATACTTTTTTTTTTACTTTATATATTTTAACTGTTTTAAGTTTATGTTTTAACTTATAAATTAGTTGGTCATAATTGTGTTGGACTTCTATATTTTAATTTTTCTGACCTGGTACTTCCAAAAGATTGCTCATCCTGCTAGGAGTCTTTACAGTTTAATTTATTATTATTTACTTTTTTTAGCAATGGCTTGTTGATTAAAATTTTAGTTGAAGTTTGGCTAGATCTTAGTCATTTCATAATTTCTGATTAATTTTAAGAACATCTGGCATTAGAAGTCTACACATTGAACATGTTTATGAAATTTCGGGATTTTCTTACAAACATCAATTATAGTCCGCAAATTTTATTGGCTAGTGTGAATCCTTCACTAAGGTGTCTGCTTAAATGCCGGGTTAATTTATTATCAATTAATGAATTACATAAACCATTAGTATCCCAATTGTATTAAAAATTGGGTATATTTTTCCTTGCAGCATCTTCAGGCACAGGCCATTCTTTCAATTAGAGACTTTGTCTTTTAAGATTTATATTCAAGGCGTGTATGCTGACCATGGCCATGTGCTTTCATTATTATGTCATTTGTGTATCCAGTTTATATGTAATTCTACAAATGAGGAGATTAAAAAAAACATAAATTTATTTTATACAAGGCCATTCGCTCATGGCTAATCATGACTGTGTCCTTAGACAGGTTATATATGACCATGTGAAAGATCACCATAAACAAGTAAAAATGATGTAGATAATACTTTCTGAAACATTATTCTCATTAAAGATAATGCTAAATAAAAAAATATTATAATATTACAAAACATTGCTATATTTTAATTGGTTTGTTTATTTGTAGTTTAAAGATGTTACTTATAGTAAATATTAAGATATAAAATATTTACATCTATTATAATGATGATAATAAGTATATGCCATTGATGATTATTCTTATCAGTTAACTACAAATTATAAATTTTATTGTATAGAGTTGAAGAGTATTATATACTGAGTATAAACAGAAAACATACTTATTTTGTTAATATTTAATGTAAAGTAGGTTTTTAAAAATAAATATGAAGAATATCTTCTTCATTGCTTCAAAAAAAAGGGTAATCCTGATAAACAAAAATATTAATGCATAATAGTCACAAATGTTTAAAGAAATAAAATTTTTCATCATAATCGGGTTTGTAATTCAATTATAAGGTGGGCCTTGTAGGTGTGTTTTTAATACTTGTTACATTTTATACTGTGTTTGTATCCTTTTCCCTTCCACACTCCTTTCATCTTCCTCAGAGAGGGAACTGTCTTTGTTGAAATTTGGAGATGTTCGATGGCAAAGATAGATATTGTGCCCTTTCTCATAAGTTCATTCAGTAGCCGCAACACTGGGGTTTTAGCAGATTTCCCTTAAGGGAAATCATCTATTGAGGTCGTACTCATGATTCGATCACAAACATTTTCTTCAAATGTTCATCGATCCTACCTAATAGATGACGAAAATGAGGTCCGTTCAAAATTATATATATTTGTCTGTTAATGCTCTCGCGGTCGTAATTTTTGCTTTATCGTTATCAAACTCCATATTTAAACGTTTTTATGTAAAAAGAAAGATCAAGTTCATTAATAGCTGAAATTGGACCAGTTGGGGGGGGGGGGTTTAGAGGAGAGGATTTTCGAAAATTCAAAATATCTCTGTTACTACACGTGTCGGATCGAAAAATTGTATAGAATCAATCTTATTGCAAATTAAATTTACTATAAATATTGTTATATACATTTATTCTCTATCTTGAATTTTAACTATATTTGCATTTTTATTAAGTGTGTGTGGATTACGGATGAGATGATATCGGCTGACTTCGGTTCTAGTTGTGAGTTTCCATCAAAAGCTAGTTCGGTTGTTTCCGTAACTGTTCACTCATGTGAAATTTCTTTATTGTAAAACTTCATATGGGAAATCTGCTTAGTTTACGCAGTCCCTGTGTGACGGACTTGTAAGATGTATACCTAAATTTCATCGTATAATCTGTTCTTGAAAGGACATATATAACTTGGGAATTTATTCCATCAATATTCAACACATGGTAAAATAACCATATATCTCTTTTTGTGTGTTTCTCTAAGTGTTCTCCTCTTTTTGCAAACTTTAAATTTTCCGATGGAAAAAAGATATCCTGACCCTGTATTATTTTGCATTTGTCCCTCAAACCTCCCTCAGAAGAATGAAGTTCTTGTCGGAAGGCAGGATATCTTTGAGTTTGATGAGATTTAGACCTAGGTTTATTATTTATTTAGAAACTAATGTTGGTTCAAGTCCAAACAGAAATTTAGAAAAAAAGGAAGAAGAGTAATGATGTTCTTTCAAAAACAAAAATGAATAATGTACCAACCGATAGTCCAATAAAAAATTGGACTCCAACAGGCACACGAGGCATGAAATGGTCCACAAGCAATTGTGACAATACTCCAGGGTTCTCGTGGAGAGAGGAAGATAGGGGAGGAAGTTGGTAAGAAAGGTTAGCTGAACAAATATCTGGGACTAACACAAAGTCAGATCACTTTAACATGTTTGACAGCCTGAAAACCAAGGTCCTAGCACACAGTTCCCCAACATGTGTGCTGCAGGGTTTGAGTATCAACACTATTACAAATATAATATGAGTTCAATTCAGTCCTACATTTATTCAATACATGGTAAACCTAGAGTGGCGAGTTCGTTTCCCGCCTGGGCAGAGGAATTTATTTGTGACAGAATTCATTAAATATTAGCCTTAGTTGCAAAAACTGGACATTAATAAATAATTTAATTTAATACAAGATATTGCTAATTGAATAACTGGCCATAAAATTGCTAATTTGTTTTTAGTTGAGGGTGATGATGAATGTGGAAAGAGCTCGAGTGCAGAGAGTATACCTACAGGAGGTGGTCCTATGCAGCCAAGAACTGCATCAATACGTGCAAGGCCTACTTCAAGCAGAATCACTGCTGCTGAACTTGAAGAACTCTTTCAGAGACAAGCTGCACCGGGTCTAGGTGTCAGTAATTTCCAGGTTAGTAAACTCAAAATTATTTAAGGAATTATGGCATTCATCTATTTGTGTTTTTGAACATAGTCTTTGTTGAAAATTATTTGATCATTTAATTCTGCATTTTAGGGTAACATGTCTCAACCATCATCTCCTGCTAGAACACCCAGAGTATATGCTAGTGTTGCAGAAATGAAACGAAGTAAAGGAAAGGTGAGTTAACTTTCTGATCCTTTCTTTTAATTTAAGATATCAAACGCACATACAAGGTCTTTCAAAAAGAATTAACCGATTTCATTAAGCTATATCTTATTAACAATAAAGACACATGTATTTAACCGGTGTTGAAGTTTTGTTACCTCTCACAAGTGTCCCATAACTGTACAAACCAAGGTCGGGTGTTCTTGACAGAGGGCCTGTACTGCCGTTGAACCTCCTACGGAAAGCACGTTGCACTGTGACAACAGAATTGGTCTTCGCGAACTCAATAGCACAGAACGATTTTTGTACAGGTGTAGCCATTGCGCGGGAACTGCTGTGAGTAGGGATTACGACAGAGCACTAGAGAAGTATCGATAGAGCACACTACCGGCAACCATTCGAAACTTACAACTACGCTCTTTGTAATGGCATGCAACGTGTTTTGCTGCGATGCTGGTGTAAAGAACCATAAAGCATTGAAATCAGTTGATTCTTCTTGAAAGACCCTGTATTATTATTGGGAGTCTGGTTATTTGTATGAATGATAACTGGAATGAGGAATAGTATTCCTTAACTAAGGAGAAATAAGCTATTGAGATTGTAGTCATGATGCTATTTTAGAAAAGTGTTCTCAAATTTAGAACCAATTCTATTGCAAATTTAATTTTCTATAATTGTTGTTTTATACATTTTTTCTTTACGTCGAATATTTACATTTTTAGTTTTCATCCTTCAGTAATTCCCCACTTCTACTCATCTCGCATTAACAATAAGTTGATATATCGTGAATTGTCTTATTCCTAGCTTAAAAATCAAGTATTGTGGATTCTTAAACTTTCCTGCTAGGCTGGATGTTCTTCTCCAAACCAAGTTTCTGCTCCAGTGGTCTTTTGTCAGACTTCATTGTGCGAATTTTCAGTAGCTCTATACCTACCTTCCTGAGGCTATACATCGCCACTGTTGTTCTGGATGGGTCACAGAGTTGTCCTCTTGGTGCACCACCTGTTCCGTGTCGACTCTTTGGTGCTTATCGAAGTCCGGTATCCAAACCTCAGCTACAGGTCAACCTTCTTCATCATTAAGTTGATAAGCTCTGCCAAAATTTCCAGAGCCTCTTGTATAACCCTTTTATCAGGCTGCGCCTCCCTCATCAAAAACCTAATCTTGTCAAATTTTATTTGCTTGCCGCAAACCTCCATGTGTCTGGCCACCACTGAGCTTTTAGTCCTGTTGTGCTTTTATAATTGATAATATTGTGGCGGTTATTAAAAAAAAAAAAAAAAAAAAAAAAAAAAAAAAAAAAAAAAAAAAAACATATGTTCAATTAGTATTATAGTCAGTGCTTGGTTACTGCATTCTCGATCAATGTGCATCTCGCGAGTGCCTCTTTCTAAAAACATTTTAAAAAACTGTTTTCGCGACCGCTTCGACTTATGAACAATAGTGAACGGAGTGGAATAATTACAGTGACCGCACGTGTTAACCACGGCCAGGACCCAAAAGCGTGAGTTACATTACATAATTGAAATTGAATTAAGTGACAAAGGCCAACACATGTTTATGTTTTTATTTTATAGGTTGAATTCGTTTCAAAACATAATAACTTAACAATATATTTAGAGGACCATGTCATTGCCTTCTTGCACATTTGACCAATGTAGAACTTCCCCCTGTAACAGTCTGACTAGAACACTGGAGCAGAAACCTGGTTTGAAGAAGAAGAAAATCTGTGTGGGATAATATTATTTTTTTTCTTAATGCGAAAATCAGCTGATGATGTTTCAACATTCTTGTGCTGTATCCCTGTATACAAACACACATTGTATGAACATTCTATAATTTTTAATTTGAATTAGTGATACAGCTAATAATTTATTTCGGCTGTTGACAAATATGTGTTTTTTTAGCAGAGTGGTGGTAGAGTGCGATTCAGCACAATGGGAGGAGGGGAACTGCATCGAGACTTCCATTCTACTCCTGACCTAGCTGCAGCAGTGACCTCAGGGCTAGCAAGGACTCCACGCACTCACCGGAGCCAAGAAGAGCTGAGACCTCCTCTACCTCCTCCTAGCCACCCGCCACCTCCTCCTCCTTCCCACATTGTCAAAGTTGAACTCAATACTGAATCAGAATATGGATCGGTTAGCAAAACTGAAGTAGCCTCTGGTATGTAGAGACTTTTTTTATTATGAACATTTTTGTTTTCAAGTTTTTCTTTAACCATCCATTAAGGAAAAATGATTTTTTTCTTTAAATCATTCTTTAATTAGTTCTAATAAGAGTGTAATATTCTTTCCTAATATTGACAATTAATATTAAATAAACAACGTTGACAAACTCGCCAAACATGCAACCTAGAGACAATCTTCTGACTTTGTCTTACTGTCTCTTCCAGACTTACATTTACAAATACTTCAGACAACATTAAATGAATAGCAAAAATTTTGGTACAGAACATCAGAAAATCATCTGCGAGATAGAAAGGCTTATCGGCGAGTGTCCATCCAGTAAAGGTGACAATAGATGAGACGAAGTTGTACTAACGAGACTTAGGATAGGACACTCACATTTAACACACTCATACCAGAGACTCCACAAAACGTGTATACACTTCTTACAGACAGGAGCTCACATATCGACAATACACTAAACCACCTTAGAATATTTTATTTGTTTTACAAAATTTAACTGCTCTCCATTTCAATTTTGACTAAGTGAAAAATTTAATATAATTTTGAACAATTTTAGAAAATATAAATGTACTAGTATTAGTGTTTTTTTTTTATTTGTTAGTACAGTATTTTGTTGTTTTTCTATAATTTTGTTTTTATTTTATTTAGTTAAATTTTGGGCCAAATCACCTAGTTGTAGGTGCTCCTGTATAAATAAATATAATAAAAAATATCTTTCCTAATAGGGCTAATCAACAGTTGTTTTGGTATATGCATAGTATACATTATTAATTTTATATTGCCTTAATACACTTGGTAAACCTAAAGTAATGGGTTCGATTCCCTCATGGGCAAAAGGAATTTATTTAATGACTAGCTAAGGTACCCGGCTTCGCTCGGCAAATCATTTGAGGCTGAATGATGATAGTATTTTTTTTTTGAGCAAGGCTTCAATGTTTACTACACTTGCATTGTTTTCCCGTGAGGGCCAGGCAGGCGACTTACAGAAAAAAAAATTGTATTTCAAGCATAAATGAAAATAAGCCCCTAATCATTGTTTCCCGTGAGGGTCAGGCTGGCGACGTATAGATGAGAAATTTTAATTTTGAAGAATAAGTAAAAATGTGTTCCTGATTTATCTCTCTCCACTTTTTAACTCACCTTTTTGAATACTTCAAACCATAATCGTGGATAGCATTTATTAAAATTAAATATCCTCCTAATGAAACTTATTTCCTGTCAAAAACTAATCCGAGCTCATATAGTTTAAGCATAGTTTTGTAATTAGATTATATTCGTAATAGTAGAGCTTAGTGGAAATCATTTCACAGGAAATAAGTTAACTCAATTAACTGTTTAGGCTCCGGTCTCCTTCCGCTACAGCATCTCCTTCGTTTTCCTTAAAATATCGATTCAAAGTATTATTTTAATAATTTATCTACCTGATGGAATTAAATAATAGTATTACCCTAAAAATAATTTGATTTATATTCAAAAATATAGGTGAGGCGAAGAGAACGTAGCCCTCCTTGCAAAATAAGTAATACTTTAAATCATATCAAATTTAAATGGATATTGTCTTTTTTCATAATAACATTACTATTAACGTCTAATTGTTATGATGGTACATATTTGTTTCAATAACATCAAGGTATCGGAAATAAGATAATATATTAGCAGAACCAAAGAGTTTGATCCCCATAACTTCCGCTATCACTCTTTGGGCCAATTCAGCATGACTTAGTTTAAAAAATACATTATGCAAATTAAATAACGGAAATGCTCTTATAGTTTACATTTCTATTGGAAATAAATAGCAATGTTATTTTCTAGGAGAAATAAATAAATGAGAAGGGGACGACGGAGATATATAACCTCACTAATCCGAATCATATATAGAGTTATCTATATGTGACTAAAACATAAAATCATTTGTCATAATATTCATTCATTAAAATCACTTAAATAAGCACTAATAAAAGTAATGACTCCCACTATAGTTTTAGCGTATATCCCGTGTTTACTTCATTTTACGAACATAGTGAATGCAACAAAAGTTACACTAAATAATAAAATAAACAACTTTTATGTGCATGTTTGCCGAGAATCTTATAGGAAACGAAATATCACAATTTTTCATTTCAGGCCTCCCTCATAACCCCCACTCCCGTTGGGACGTAAAAATTTAAATATAACTTATAATCATGGAAGAATTAATGCTAATTCACGTACCGAGTTTTGCTAATTTCGGTTCAATTGCTAGTGCCCAACAAAATTGTTGGCTCCCGCTTTATTATTTAGTGTATATCTCGTTTATATACTTTGTCATGGGCATATTTGAAGAAAACCCAATGGAAAACGAAATACCGCTATTTTTTATTTCAGGTCTCCCTTACAACCCCCACTCCTGCCCGTCCATAGAAATGTTGGTATGGCTTGTTGTAATGCAGGCGTTTGTTCTAATACACGTACCGAGTTTTATTTAGTTCAGTTGATTCTTTTGTGCCAAATAAAATTGTTGACTCCCGCTATAATTTTTAGCTTATAACTCATTTATACTTAGGTATACGACGAAAGTGTATATAACAAAAGTTACTCTAAATAATTAAATGAATAACTTTTGCTATGTGCATATTTGCCGAAAAACCAATAGGAAACGAAATATCGCTATTTTTAATTTCAGGCTTCCCTTATAACCCCCACTCCTGTTCGTCTCAGCGAATATTAGTATAGCCTAAAGTCTAAGTTGGGCTAGTAGTAATATACATACCAAGTTTCATAAAATTCGATTCAGCCGTTTATGCGTGAAAAGGTAACAAACAAACAAACAAACAGACACGAAAGAAACGAAAAGTAATTGTGAAATTTCGCGAAAAAAATCAATGTACAGACAGAGGTTATAATTTTATATATATATAGATGAACTCATTAATTAAAAAATCCTTATTCTTTGAAAGGGTGGTAACCTGTAGAAAATTTGTCCCAAATAACCATAGTAGCATAAAATGGATAAGTACAATTTTAATTCTATATTGTTTCCATTTCATGCAATAAAACATAAATAAATAAATTAGAAGATTGATCACCTGGAATTTTCTTTGTTAATGAAAAACAACTCCAGGTTCTTATGGCCCAATTCATTACCTTATTTTCTATATGAAAATTGGGACTTCTTGTTTATGAAAACAAGAAAGAGTAGCCTTTTTACATAAAGTCATGAGGATTTTCATAAAATGTTTTGCTTTGCTGGCCAAATAGCTAAACTATTATTCAGTAGGCACAGCATGAGAACCTTGGTTCAAAATACTTCCCAGATGAAACAATTTTCATCTTATATAAAAATATTAGAAATTGTATTTAATACTAAGGATTTATTTCAGCCTTCAAAATCATAAACAAAGAAACTGTTATATCTGTTGTACCAGTGAATAAGTGGTTAAGTCTCCCTTACTCACTGGTGGACTTAACCACTTATTCACTGGGGTTACAGATATATTACTGCTTAAATCATGAGGCAACGAATCCAAATCATGAATACAATTTTTCTAAGTTGTCCACAAGGTGAACATAGCAGGCTGAAAATTTTACACAAACAAAATAACAGACATCGTCTTCATATATTTACATATATTGTTTTACTATTTTAAGACTTTTTCTTCCCTTTCAAATGTTCAAATTTGGTGTTACAGTACCAACAGCAGTGGTAGCTGATGGCATAATGTCAAGCTTTAAACCCGCAAGCAGTGCAAAACTGTATGCTTCACCAGAAGATGTAAAAACCGTTGGCTACAGGTCCAGATCTCTTCCTGGTCATGGGAGTAGACCACAGGTAATTAGTCTAATTAATTAATGTTTATATTAAAATTAAATTCATCATCAGTAATCATGTCAAATTCATTGGTACCCAATGAAGCATCTGATGAATTATCGAATAAACAAAGAGAAACTTCTTTTCATTTGAGAATATAATATAAAATTTACTTACTTTAATTTTATAAAACTTGGTTCATCTCACTTTATATAATTAGTCTTTCTCATATAATTGAGGTGGAGGAAATATACGTAGGGCACTAGGAAAGTTTTGCAATAGGACTTTATTTTTTACAATTTTTCAAAATACTTTCCACCGCATAAAATACACTTCTACATCCTCCTAAACCAGTCTTCAAAGTAGCCCTGCCACGTTTCTTCTGGGATCTGGGCACACTCGAAGTCCCAGGTCCTCAATAGGTCCTCATCGCTTGAGAAATGCCTCCCTTTCAGCCTGTTTTTCACGTGAGGGAAAAGCGTGAAATCACAGGGAGCTAGTAGATCTGGGCTGTAGGGAGGGTGCTCTAACAGTTTTATTCCAGTACTGGCCAAATATTCTGTGCAAACTCTGGAACGATGCGCTGGAGCATTCTCCACCATGTGTCCATTCTAGAGTTTGGCCGAATTTTTTTCAGAGCTTGAACTACTTTAGGGAGGCATTCCTCGGTGTACCACCTGCCTGTGACAGTTTTCTGAGTTTCTAGCACCACTCGCTCCACAACGCCCCTCCTACTAAAAAATACCGCCGCCATTCTTTTCTTAACAGATCTGGATTTCCGGACATTGACGGGGGTGTCCTCATCTTCAAACACCCACACTTTGCTCTGAGATTTAGTTGGGACATCATAATAGTAAAGCCAGGTTTCATCACCCGTTACTACGCTGTTTACATTGGAGGCTTTCCCATTTTTGAATTTCTTGAGCATTTCACGGCACCACGAGACCCGATTCGCCATCTGACCTTCAGTCAAGCTATGGGGCACCCAAAGAGTACAAAGCTTCCTGACATGAAGATGAACATGCAAAATGCTACGAATCGCTGGTGGATTTATACCGAAGGACTCCTCTATCTGCAGGTAGGTAGCCCCCCTTCTGCCTCTAGCAATTTCCGAACAGCATCAATGTTCTCTTCGGTCACTGATAAAGCTGGACGACCTGACCTTGGAGCGTCCTCAAGCTCAAAATTTATTCTTTTAAACTCTTGGTACCACCTAAATATCGTTGTACGGTGTGGGCAATCCTCTCCAAGCACTGGCAGCATTTCTTCTAAACACTCATCCACAGTTAACCCACGTGCAAAGTTGTAGCGTAAAATCGCTCTGCACTCAACTCTAGACCAGGATGACATTTCTCACACCTTTCACTAGCACTGTCAAAAGGAAAATGACTTTAGCCCGGTGACTCAGCTAGCTACTGTGCAGGCTTGAACAGGTCTACGTGTGTGCCAACTCGTCCTGCGATCCCATCCCTCATATTGCAAAACTTTCCTAGTGCCCTACGTATATTAACCTACAGACATCCCACATTATTTTAAACTGTTTTGGTCTGGGTGTACACAATAGGCCTGTTTCCCTCTACAATACGTTTATTTTGGCAGAGTGCACTTTCAGAGCAACAGCTCCATCTTGTGTGCCTTTTTTTGAAAAAGGTGTGGAGCAAGCTAGTTCTCTCTAATGCTCTTTAAAAAAAGTCACTGAAGATGGAGCTGTTGCTCTGGAATGGCACTCTGTGAAAATAAATGTATTGTAGAGGAAAACAGGCGAACTGTGTGCATCCAGACTAATTCGTTCCCCTGCCTCCCATCTTCCCTAGAAGAAATAAATCTTTTTTCACAACGTAATATTAAAATCTCAGATCTCATGGCCTAACCCAATTGTCTCGAACTACAATTGTAGTATTTTTTTTTTTTGGCATTATACTATTACATTCTAGTGACAAATATTGTTGTTTTTCCTTGGCTTATTTCAAGAATTGAATTCCCAAAATATAAATATTTAAGTATAGTCTTAGGAAATTTAAAATACCTTCATTGCCTCTAGTTCTAGAAAGGTTGTGTCGTTAAAATTTATTAGTCATCATCAGTTTGTTATAAATAAGTACCTTAAATTGATATTATCAAGATACTGAATGAAGTATTATTTCATTATCAAAAGAAATCATTAGAACTGTGAACAGTTCACTTCACATGAAGATGTGAACTTAAAAGTTCTGGAGATATTTCCACTTACAAGTACATCTTCAGTATATCGGTTTTGAGTCAAATAACTATAAAACTGATGAAACTCAAAGAAAATCAGTTGGTGGTATCATTTAGGTACTTTCTAAACAAATTTCTTTATTGGAAATAGGTATTTTCATTGCTTTTTGGTTATCCACTGTATGGCTATTTTCTTATTAATTTGTGAAGCTGTTATTGATGGCTCAGCTGAAAATGCAATTATCTTTCTGAATAGAAATTGAAGTAAATCAAACACAATATTAACACAATTAGTTTATCTGTACATAGCTAATTTAACAGTATAATATAATACTTATCCAACACGTTGTTTCGATGTACCTGATAATCCCTTAACACATAATTTATTAATGTAGTGGCTGATTGAAAACGTTTTATTTATTTTTAATTTTATAGATAAGAAAGTCACAGAGCTTAAGATCTCCGTCATCAACATTCAAGCCAAACCAAACAACACTTATGGTTGGTTCAAACCCTTACGCGCAGCCTTTCAGGGGTGGAAATAGACCGAAGTCAGCGTCTATTCCACCTATCCCAGATCCAGATTACAGCCTGAGTGAGGGAGAGAGCGACACAGAGAGAGAGAAGACTGTCATTCGTGTTGGTGCTAACAATGTCACTGAGGGAAGTGGTGGCTCCAGCACAAGCTCCGGCTCTCTCCCCCACTCTTTCAGCGTTGACGAAATTCAGAAAGTCAGAACTCAGCTCAAATCTTCCAAATCCTACCCAAATGACTTTCATGAAGATGGTGACAATTCTTCAAGTGGTGTTAGCTCTGACCAGGAGGTTCCTCCTCAAGATCAGAAGGTACGTAATTCAGTAATCCAAAATACTGTATGTATGTATTTGATTACCCCTCTCCCATAATATTCAATTCTACTTATATCTTTGAATCAGCCTCCACTACGATCAATAGAATAAAAATACAAAAATGTTTGCATAAAAATATACCGAAATTACTGTTTTGCAAATTTCATAAAGTCTCCTATAATCTTTATTGTGCTGCTTTCAGAAAAGATAAATAGTTGCTTGTAGGAAGTAAGTTTATTTGTCAAGGCTTAATATTCAAAATTATGCAAAAGGCATTCCTTTTTAAATTATTGTATAGTAATGTATAACACTAGCAAACTGGTCATAACACAAGGAGTCCTGTATGCTAAGGTGTTTTTTTTTAATGAGTCATTAAAATAAAATTATGAATTTAATCATCTTGGCTAACAGTAACAACCTAAATGTAAATCTGTTAAAAATGAGTATATTATTTTCAGGAATATTATTCTCAACACAATACACACTGATAACATTACAGCACACGATCATATTAAACTTATTAAAATAGAGGTCAGTGTAAAGTAGGAAGTGGAATGGCATCAGAAACGCACAAAAGTACGAGAAATAAAAGATATTATTTGTGAGTGGGTGTCAAGTAATCTGAACACTAGAAGAGAAGATGTAGTTCTTGCTCGTTTGTGACATGACCATTCACAGATAACATACCTACACCTGATGACTAGGATTGATCCACCTTTATGTATACTATGTAATACAGAACTACTTCACGACAACAGCCCATACATCACAATCATGAAACCCCTCTATGAAACACAATTTTTCAAACAAATTTAACACTTAGATGGAATCGTAGACTTAATGAATTGGCTTTCTACTCCCAGTAATATCCACTGGAGAAAACGTAACCACGATTTTACATAGGACTGTATATATTTTAACATTATTAGCAGAGTTCCCTTAAGGTAAATCAGCTATTGAGGCCGTACTCATAATGCGATTTTCGAAAAATTTCTTCAAATGTCCATCAATCCCACCCGGGAGATGACGAAAATGAGGTCCGTTCAAAATTATATATATATATATATATATATATAATGTCTGTTAACACTCTAGCAGTCACAATTTTTGTTTAGTCATTACCAAACTCGGTATTTAATTGTTTTATGTAAAAAAGAAAGAAAGATCAAGTTCATTAATGACTGAAATCGGTACCAGTGGGAAGGGGGAATTTTGAAAATTCGATATATCTCCATTACTAAACGTCGGATCGAAAAATTGTATAGAACCAATCTTATTGTAAATGTAATTCTTAATCAATATTGTTATGTATGTTTTTACTCGAATGTGATTATTAAGCGAGATATTTGCATTTTTATTAAGTATTTGTGCATAATGGACGAGATGGGATCAGCTGATGTCGACTCTATTCGTGAGTTTCTGAGAAAGCTAGTTCATTTCTCATGAAATTGGTTTAGAGATTCGTTACTACTACTGTTACTAGTATGCAGATTTCTCTATTGTAAAACTTCATGTGGGAAATCTGCTTAGTTTACGCTCCCCCTGCGTGACGGACTATTTTTATTAATAAGGTGGCTATACCAACTTTCTGTTATATAATATGAGTCAGTGTGAATCGCTAAAATTGTGGCACGCCTAAGTTAGTAAATAAATAAATAAATTTTCAGGAGATAGCTGCAGCTCCAGGAGCGAATCGCTGCCAGCAGAGAGCAGCCCTTACACGAAATGCGGTTTCATTGGCCCAGCTGCCGCCACCATTAGAGTCAGACACCGAGGAGGTTGTCCCACCACCACCTGGGTTCACGGAAGGAGATGTCCTAGCTCCCCCTCCCCAGTTCTCGGACAATCGCCTCAACGTCACGACCGTCCGAATTGTTGGCGCTCTCCCCAAGAACAACGGCAGGCTCCACTCCCAGTAACTCCTCAGGCTTCTACCCCGAAGTCCCATTTCGAGGCAGGTTATTCCAAGGTCCTTAATCTAATGTCAACATTTGTATACTGCACTGCACTCATTATGTCAGTCAATAACTACTCTAAGCTCATAATTATTCTACTGTCAATTCTACATTTTTCTAAAATTTCAAGAAGTTTTTTTTTTCTCGAGTTTATTCCAAGTTTTATTGATTTTGATTAATCTTGTTATACAGGAAGTGATTGTATTATATGTATATTTATTTTTAGTGAAACTTGTTTTCATGGTCATTGCAAATATTGTAAATTTCTTGTATTGTTTATTTGCTTTATCGAATAATGTTTTAACATTCCTGTATCTTAGAAAATTTTTATTTTAAAAATTATTAGTTTTATAATTACCTATTACTAATAAAAAAATCATTTGATGTTCCTTTTTTCATTAAAAGATATATAGGTTTTTATGCAAGGGCATATAGTTTTTTACTATGTAGTTATATTATATAAATCTATTAAATAAAATATGGTTATAGTTATAAGAAGAGTAAATGTGTGCCAATATATGTATTAAGTTGCATTTGTTTTTGTTAATTATGAATTTAATAGTTAATTTTATGTATATATGTATGTCTATTTAAACAGTATTATGTATGAATACCATTAATTTATGAAGGTTATGTTTATTGGCTATTTATTGAATTATCGAACGAAGAAATTAGGCTTCCAAGCTTAATATTTACAACTTTTGTTTTCCAACGTGAACTATGTGTTAGTATATATCATCCATGTACATGTTTATGCATACAGTTCATTTTGGAATGTATTATTGAATGTTTTCTCTCAAATGATATCCATATATGCTGTTTATACTATAATTTACATAGTGCATCTTATATTAAAAGCACTATTACAAATGTATACATACAAGTCTAATGCATATATTCTGGCTAGCTCTGTAATTGTCTTCTTCCATTTGGATGACAGTTATTGAACACTTGCTCATAGAATATCGCCTGGTTTTCAATGTATGTAGGATAATTCTGATTCCTGCCATTTGTACATACACAGTTTTGTGTTTGTTTTCATTTATTTGGTTTTTCTTTTATTTTACTTTTTAAATTCATCTTTGTGAGGTTCGTATTAGTAAATTTTGAGAGAATATATTAGTTGTCACAAATTAAATTGTGATCATACTGTTATATGTCACTTGCTTTTATACATTCATGAATAGAAAAATGAAAGGTGTTGTAGAAGTACCTTTGCAAGATCTGCTATCCCATTTTGGATCATACTGTGTATTGGTCAGAGTTTTGATAAAATGTTTTAATAAAATGCTTTCAGTAACTGAAAAAATGTAAGCGATTAACCCCAGTTTTTAATGATTTCCAAGTATTTTTAAGAAAAGATTGTTGAAAATTTTGGGTAATATTTAATTTATCATTTGATCGTTTAAATAAACTGATCGTTGGATTATAATAGTCAGCAATTTTAAACAGGTAAACAAACAAAATATCCTTGCCTTCATTATAGATTCCAAAATGTTAAAATTGAAGTAGTACATAACTAAGTATACAATGAAGCACATTTTAATTTTTTTTAATGAATATTATTGCCTCAATATATATAGAAGGTAAAAAAAAAATAAGGAATATGTGTATATAAGGGGTAATTTAGGCAAATTGTGTTTGTTAAATTTATTTCTAAATTAGCTGACTAGATGTTTATAAACTGTACACAATTGCTTAATGATTCCACAATATTGTTTGTTTATTATTGTTATATATAAATAGATTAAACGTTAATTGAACATTGTACTACTAATAAAAATATTCATTAAAAAAGGTTTAGTTTTTATTCCATTCCATTATACAGCAGAGTCCCGCTAAACCAAACCCAGGCAATATTCACATCAAGTTCGGTTTATCCAAACAAGGTAAACATTTTTGTAAGTATAAAAAATGATAGAAGAGTTAAAACAAAAGTTCATGAAAATAATTAACAGTTTAGTTTCAAGTAACAGCAGCTACTTATTCAACACCAGTTAGCTTTTCCAAACTTGCACCACCCTTCCATGCCATCCATTCGTCTATATCTCCTTTACTAGTTTCTTCGTATCCAGGGATTGTCTGTACCATTTTAAACTGGGTTGTCCTTAAATTAATGATATCTCCACAGTTTTCTCCAAGAATTTCTCAAAGTGTTGTCTAACATATTCTGCCATGTTCAGTGACCTGACAAATACCATACTTCACATTAATTTTTTGTTGTCAACTGAAGGAATGCTTTTTATTACCTTGGATCAGTGTTTTGAACATTTTTTTTCTGTAAATTAGTTTTAATGTACACCCTGTTTAATCCGCTTAGCAGTGGTTTAACATTCAGCTGTAATACTTCACCACAATTTCGCTATCACCTAATTCCTCAGTTACGGGGTGAGATGGCGCGTCAGGTCAATCAAAATGATAGCAAGGGGAGGGAAATCATTTTCTCTTCGAAATCATTAGAGAATGAACTGGCTGTGATATAATTTTTTTGACAGTTTACCGTCCGTTTAGAACATTTTCTTCTGTTCTTGCCAATCTGAATAAGGTCCGGTCTTAATTAGACCGGATTAGCAGGACTCTACTCTACATTGTTCATTACACAATTATATTTAATTAAAAGTCATTTACTGGCATACTATTACTAAACCCCTGAAGACTATGACCCAATCAATCTTGTCTTATCTTTATTATCCCTCTTATTAATCTTCATAATATCATAATTATTGAGTCTCACCTTTTTTTAAAAAAGTCCGTCACGCAGGGGCTGCGTAAACTAAGTAAATTTCCCACAAGAAGTTTTACAATAGATAAATCTGCTTAATAACAACTGTAGTAGTAAGAAACCTCTAAACCTAAAACATTATTTAGGGCGTAATAACCCAGTAGTTTCTAGCCCCAAAAAACAGTTAACCTAACCTCTAAACCTATTCACGAGGGACAAATAGTTATAGAAACGGCCGCCAGAGCTCTCGGCGGAAAGTCCGAACATAGCCTACTGGTGACCACACGCAGAATACAAATGCAAATATCTCGGTTAATATTCAAGATACAGAATAAATGTATAGAACAATATTTATAGTAAATTTAATTTGCAATACGATTTATTCTATACAATTTTTCGATCCGACGCATAATAACAGAGATATTTTGAATTTTCAAAAATCCCCCCTCTAAACCCCCCTCCCACTGGTCCGATTTGATCCATTAACGAACTTGATTTTCCTTTTTACATAAAACGATTAAATTTCGAGTTTGGTAACGATCAAACAAAAATTACGACCGCTAGACCGTTAACAGACAAATATATATATATATATATATATAGAGAGAGAGAGAGATAATTTTGAACGGACCTCATTTTCGTCATCTCCTGTATAGGATCGATGGACATTTGAAGAAATGTTTCGAAACTCGCATCATGAGTACGACCTCAATAGCTGATTTCCCTTAAGGGAAATCTGCTAAAATGTTATTTTAATAAATATGAAGTTTATGAATATAAATAATGTTTGTGGGATAATTAAAGGCAAATATTTTTTTTTTTTTTAAAAAAAGGAATGGAAGTATGGGTGGAATAAATAAAATAATAATATTCTAGTAAATCTGAGAGCAATAGAACATGGAAACATAAAAAATAAATTACTTGAAGGCAGATCTTGTAAAAAATGTGATAAAATAGACCACGATAGGAAAGAAGGAAACGGAGGAATTTGGGATATATGGCCTATACCTTATGAATCGAAAACACACAATTTTGAAAAGAGATGAAGGAAAACTCATGAAATACGTTTCTAAAGAGAATACTGGAAAATGCATGGTGTGGAAACACAAATATGGTGGCCTGGCAAGAGAGCTCAGAAGGGAATCGCCACCCAGTGCTGGAGAAGCTAACTGGACAACCAACTGCCTGGACCAGCCCATGGCTATCATCAGCTAAATAATGGGAACTTACTCCAGGTTAGAAATTTAATTTCAAAACATTGGCCAATATTAAAATGATATTAACTCAAATAATGTATGCCCATGGAGAGTTTTTTCTTTGCATTAATTCACTTAGGCTGTTTTTTATGTTTCAATTTACTTATGTTACCACATCTAGACATTATATTATTGACATTTACACCTCTCATGCATCAGCTACGGCAATAGGCAGTGGACGCTGTAAGAGATGATAAATCCCACAACCAAATCAAAAAATTTAGTAAGGATTCACCAACAATTGACTCTAATCAAAATTTAAATATATACAAATTTATTTATAATTAAATCTTCACCAGTAATAAATATAAAATGAAAATGAAAAGCCACCTTTTAATAATATAATGGGGGACACTTATCTCTGATTATACTCTATTACAATTAAAGCACTTAGCTGTTTTTTAGAAGTTCTCTACAGGCTCTATGGTGAGAGATAGTACAGGCAAGAACTAGTCTGGCTGGAGCCAGGAGGATTAGAGTGTCCTGGACCGAGGTCTCCTGACTAGAGTGTCTGAGATATGAATGTCTTTAATCCTTCGCCAAACGCACCTATCCGTTCAAAACTGTATATATATATATATATATATATATATATATATATATATATATATATATTTGTCTGTTACCGCTCTCGCGGTCGCTATTTTTGTTTGATCGTTACCAAACTCGATATAAATAAAACAGAAGAGTACAACAACAAAAAAAAGCCTCAAACATAGTTGTTTAAAAAAAAATATATCGTGAACATAAATATACTCATCAAAATAAAAAAAAGTCTGTCACGCAAGGGACTGAGCAAACTAAGCAGATTTCCCACTTGAAGTTTCACAGTAGAGAAATCTGTCCAAGAACTTATTTAGAGGGACGAACAGTTACGGAAACGGCCACCAGAGCTCTCGGCGGAAACTACCTAACATAGCCGACTCCTGCTGTCCACGCACAGAATACAAATGCGAATATCTCTGTTAATATTCAAGATACAGAATAAATGTAAAGAACGATATTTATAGTAAATTTAATTTGCAATAAGATTGATTCTATACAATTTTGATCCGACGTATAATAACGGAGATATTTTGAATTTTAATAAGATTGATTCTATTTTTTTGGTCAAACAAAAATTACGACCGCTAGAGTGTTAACAGACTTAATTAATTATATATATATATATATATATATATATATATATATATATATATATATATATATATCTAATTTTGAACGGACCTCATTTTCGTCATCTCCTGGGTAGAATCGATGGACATTTGAAGAAATTTTTTGAAACTCACGTCATGGGTACGACCTCAATAGCTGATTTTCCTTAAGGGAAATCTGCTAATATGTATATATTTGTCTGTTAACGCTCTAGCGGGAGCAATTTTTGCTTGATCGTAACCAAACTCGATATTTAAAAGTTTTATGCAAAAAGACAGATCAAGTTCGTTAATGGTTGAAATCGAACCATTGGGAGAGGGGTTTAGGGGGAGGGATTTTCGAAATATCTCCGTTACCATATTCGGATCAAAAATTTGAATAGAACCAATCTTATTGTAAATTAAATTTACTATAAATAATGTTCTATACGTTCATTCTAAGTATGTTGTATTCTTTAAGTAGGTTGTATTTCTAGGAGTAATGTTTTGTCTTTTGGTTTTATATTACTTTTATTTTGATGAGTATATTTATGTTCACGATGTATTATTTTTAAACAACTATGTTTGAGGCTTTTTTTTGTTGTTGTTCTCTTCTGTTTTATTTATTTTTTTTTTATTTTTTTTGTTAGAGATACGTGTTAGGTTAAGGCAGGGGTCTCCAAACTTTCCACCCTTAGGGCCATACTGCTTACTCCAGTAAGTTCCGAGGGCCAAAACCATATTATCATTGTTGCCTAATTTGTTAGTTATTATATACTGAAGTTAAATTTTCTGCATATTATACATGTCTTTACTCATTACAATTCTCTGTTTCTTTATCCAACTTATCACAAAAACAATAAGCCTACAACAATGTAGATGTCATATTAATAATTATTCAACATAAAATTAGAATACTTCAGTAAACTAAATTTAATTTGCTATAAAAAATATGTTCTCTAAAAGAAGTTTTCAAGTATGCTAGCTCTCCGCGGGCCGGACAAAATCTGTCCGCGGGCCGGATGTGGCCCTGGGGTCGTAGTTTGGAGACCCCTGGGTTAAGGCAAAGAACTCTTTTTTTTTGGGTGCTAGCACCTTTTTTATAATGTCCTTTAGGGACATCCAAGGGGTTAGGGACCCCCTTATTAATTGTGTATTTTATAAAGTGTTATAGGCTAGGTGAATTATGTTGTTGTTATTAGTACTTTATTATTCTAATTTGTGAAATGTATTTAAAACCCAAATACATATACAAGTAAAAATGTAGTGATTAAATCACTAAAGTTTGTATATTTAATTTTGCAATTCAAACGAAGCCTAATAATCAACGATTATTATTTTGGAAATAAACGTAACTGTATTTAAAAAAAAAAAAATAGGAATTCCATCTAGGCAAATCTCTTAGAACAATAATGAATTCTATTTCGTTCCCGAAAGTCAGAATGCGAAAATGAATAAAACTAAATAATGTTTTAGGACCTTAAAATTCATTCTAAAGACAATTCATTCTTTACATTTTCTCGACAAAATCATTATTTACGAATATATTGTTACGTTTTATTACAAACCCAGTAATAAACGTTGTGAATAAGAGTTCTTTTTGATTGCAAAATTAAATACACACAAGTTTCACAGTTTTTATCACTGCAGAATAGTTGCACAATTTAACAATGCACACACACGTCAGGGGCTCAAGGTTAGCCATTCTTTTAAAGCGTTTGACCTTTATTTGCTCACAGGTTAGGGTATACCTTAGAGTGGCGAGTTCAGATTTAAAGCGTTTGGACAAGGTAAATTACAATAGTGAACCTTCATTAATAACGGATAGTTCGATTAAAAGCTTGTACCTGGTCTAGAAAAGGGTGGTAACCTGTAGTTCAACCTCGTGACGACAATTAGCCTAAGTCATGTAAATAACGTCCAAGAATCCACCCTGGCTAATAAATATAGAGAAAAATAATAATGTAACCTGTATTGATTAAACCCGTCCCAAGTTGCTAAGTTGCAAAAAGTGGACGTTAATAAATAATAATAATAACAATACACTTCGTTAATTATTCTTAATTACTACTCACAGTATGCACTGATAGCGTCACTGTTCTTAAGATTACACAGTCCAATAATTCACTCACGGTCATTGAACTTCACATAAAGACGGCACTGCACTGTCCTTTACTTCGCGGCACTGCACTGTCTTAAACACGGCACTAAACTGTTACTTACAGTCACGGCACAACACTGTTCTTCACATAAAAACAGTTTACCGCACTGCACTAAGGCACACTGTAGCGCTGAACATCACTCGAAGACCGCGGAGCATAAAACTGACTCGGTTTATTTTTTTTTTTTTTTTTTTTTTTTATCTGAGTCCAGATTGCCTCTAACGTTAGTTGTAAAACAAGGAAATGCAGGACCTTGTAAAGCGCTGCGTGGGTTAGGGTTGGTAGTCTCCTTGTACTGAGCGATGCGCTCTATTATAAGGAGTGGTTGTGAAAGTTTTGGGGTGTAAGAGCGTAGGATAATTGTGGATGGACCTGGCATCTGGTGGGATGTATGACTCGGCTTTTATTATCTGAGACCCAGCGCTTCTTGTCTGTTGGTAGTAAGGTAGTGTGACCTACCGGGGGTGAGAAAAGATAGTTCCCCTTCTGCTGAACTACGTTCCATTATAAGGGAGGTGGTAATATTGATTGGGTGTAATGGAAAAACAAGGGTGGGAGACCCGGTAGCTGGTGATACCGGGTGGGTTGTAATAAGAATAGGAAGAAAATGAAAGAAGAGGAGAAAGGGATAGATGGAGAGGAGGTAAGAAGAAAAAGAGAAAAGATGGCCGCTACGACCAGTAAATAAACCTAAGAAGCCATAAGGCGGTAAGGGGCGCCCAAACTATCGACTAATCTAAACTAATCTAGACTAAGGAAAATTAAACTAAAATTAACCTAACTAAACTACAGGGCAATGATAGAATGTGGGACATGGGGGTTAGCCCTGTTTGTGATTTATTGGCCAGACCTCGGGCACTATGTGGATGGGTGTCAGATCGACCCCCGAGATCGACTAGGGCCTCATCGAGACCAACATGTCGCCATCTCACCGGCTGTTGAGGAGGGGGTATGGAGCGGTATAGGGGGTTGTCTATATTGTGGAGGGAATCAAAGAATTTAATGTGTCTGCGGGAGATGGGTTCAAGGGAGAGGGTTTCATGGATTGTGTGGTTGGTGGAGCGTTGGAGGGATGTGTGCTGGACTATTTTCCGGACTATTCCGTTTTGAAAATGTTGGAGGGTTTCTAAGGAGGATTTGGTGAGGTATCTGAGGACGGGGGAGCCATAGAGGAGAGCGGGCTGGATGACTCCTTTTAGGATGAGGAGTTTGAGGAGGAGGCTGAGTACCGGGGAGAGGAGAAGGTGATTGAGGGAAGTGAATTCGTTTCTGAGGTATTGTATCCGTTTGCGTACATGATCGTGAAGGTCAGGTGTCTGTCGAGTTTGATACCTAAGTATGTGATGGAGCGGGACACGGGGAGGTCGTTGTTGTCCATTCTGAAAGTGTCGGGGACAGGGGAGCGTTTGTGATATGAGAACACTAGGGCATCCTTCTTCCTAGGTTTCACATGGATGTTTAGGGGTGCGTAGGTCGTGGGATATTGCCTGGCATGCAGATTCTGCCAGGGATAGTGCGCGGGATGGGTTGAGGGAGGTGCTAACAATGACTACATCGTCCGCGTATGCGGCCACCTATGACTCGGATACTGTCAGGGTCCCTTATATATATGCCTGTCGGCAAACATCACACAGAATGGCCAGAAGGGACTAGACAAGATCCTGTAACATAGGTAGCCCTATTTAGATGCTGCCGGCGTCACTAGTCTTCGGTCGGCTCATTTCATGTCCCTCGCCGCTCCCAACACGCGGCTCTCTCACTGCCAATCCTTCACGTATTTAAGTTTTGCAACAATATGTTGTGACTTCAAAGTAAACAGAGCCCCACTCCTGAGGATGTTAATAAAGTGCCAAATCGCCCATACTAATAATACCCATACCCTTAATACATATCCATAAAATTTCCCAATTCTATTCAGGTATTTTCATGAAGTTCAAATAAGTCTTTGAGACCCGAAGTCGGAACACTGTTTATAATAGAGACACGCAATCAAAGTATTTTTAGTATTCTTCTTTTATTATATTAGTAATTATTATTAAATTAATCGTCATCAGAGTTTTGAAGACTACGGCTAGTGGTTGCCATAGGATGTTTTTTATTTATAAACTTTCTATACTCCATTTTTGAGGTGCTGGTTGGTGAAGGAATTATTATCTCAGGTAAGAAAAAACGCCTCGTTCCTTCACTATTCTTTATTCG
Source organism: Riptortus pedestris (assembly GCA_019009955.1). NCBI lineage: Eukaryota > Metazoa > Arthropoda > Insecta > Hemiptera > Alydidae > Riptortus > Riptortus pedestris. Next base: position 157,210,586 of record CM032229.1, read on the forward strand.
TTGTGACAGAGCGCTTTCAGAGCATACGCTCCATCATCAGTGCCCTGCTGGCAAACAAATACCATAAAAACGTTGTACAATATGTCATTTAATTAAACAATTTAGAAAATATATGTACATGTCAATGGTCAAGAGTTAAAACAGTGAATATTTACAAAAACAAGAAAAACTATTTTTACAGATTAAAATTAAAAATTAAAAACTTGTCAGTAGAATATATACACAATTTTAATAAATAGTTAAAATAAACAAATGAATAAAAAATGAATATTTACAGTTAAGTCTAAAATAGAATAAATAGTAAAAAGGGAATAGTCCAATTAAAATTAAAAAAACAAAAATGAAGGAACAACCACTGGAGGAGCTACAGAAAGCAATACATACAGAAAACGTAAAAGAAAAAGAAAAATAGAGAGGCAAGACAACGACTAACCTCTTCACAATGATGTGACAGGAATCAAGGATTCCCTGTGCCTGAGGCCTTGTGACCGGAGAGCAAAGAGAGAGGCTTCCGAGACATGCCTCAACCTGGTTCCCTTCTCCCATCTTATTAATATTCAGGCCTCCTTTTTCCATCCTATCTAGTTTTATGAATAGGTTTTCGGCTATACTCAGGGTCTTGCCTTTTTTTGCTTCGTAGAGCATCTCATACTTTATAACAGATTTATCATGGCCCTCCTTCTTGATGTGGGCATAGAACTCTGTGTCTCTGGTAACATGCTCTTTCAGCCGGGTTCTAATCTTTCTCCCACTCACATACATACATATTCTAATGACAAGTTTTTAATTTTTAATTTTAATCTGTAAAAATAGATTTTCTTGAATTTGAAAATATTCACTGTTTAAACTCTTGACCATTGACATGTACATATATTTTCTAAATTGTTTAATTAAATGACATACTGTACAACGTTTTTATGGTATTTGTTTGCCACCAGGGCACTGATGATGGAGCGTATACTCTGAAAGCGCTCTGTCACAACGAATAAAGAACAGTGAAGGAAAGAGGCGTTTTTTCTTACCTGAGATGAATATCTTGTACATTTTCTACCCTTTTCCAAGGTCCAATAAATTCATTTATGATGAAATTATTGTACCTAACTCAGTAAGATTCAACCTCCATACAACATGATTTTAATAAGCCTTATGTTACCTTTCGTTCAATCATAACAGATGTTGCTTCTTCCCTAAAAGCACCGAGTTAACGCTTTATTATTTTTATAGTTTTCAACCTTTATATTCATTATAATTTTTAAGTTGTAAGCTTCACAAGTTCAGATTACATATGAAGTCAGTAAATCCCTGCAGATTGTGTTGCATTTTTTTTTTTTTTATATAGTGTGTAATATATGTATTTGTTGAAGACTCGACTGTTTTGTAGGTGGTAATCATATTGTTGCAAAAATTAATACGTGAAAGATTGCCTGAAGGAGAGGAAGCCGTGCGTTTGATCTAATTAGGGCCGATCTATTTAGGGCGGCTCGCAGAATCTAATTATAGCTGCACATGTTCCAGGAAGTTGTGGACCTTTCCTTGGCTAGCCCTTTCTACAGGTATATATAAGGGACTTTCACAGAACCCCACAGTCACCACCCAACCGATGACACCCGCCATCGGTTAACATACCCTCCCTATTCCTCACCATCCCATCAATATCGAACAACAACCCCTTCAAATGAAGCCATAGACTTAGCACAAGGGGCCTATCTTCCCTCACCCCCGGCAGTCACCTGGCTGCAAACATCACAACAATCTACAACTGAATCAGCGAGGTATTAGATAAAAAAAAAAAAAAATTAAAACCACAGTCAGTTGATGCTCGACGGTCTTCGAGGGATGTTCAGCGCTACAGTGCGACTTATTGCAGTGCGGTAAATTGTTGTGCCGTGTCTGTAAGCAACAGTTTAGTGCCGTGTTTAAGACAGTGCAGTGCCGCGAAGTAAAGGACAGTGACCGTGAGTGAATTATTGGACTGTGTAATCTGAAGAACAGTGACACTATCAGTGTAATACTGTGAGTAGTAATAGTTAACCAAGAGTATTGTGCATTGTGAAATAAATTGTGCAGTGATAAACTGTGAAACTTGTGTGTGTTTAATTTTGCAATCCAAAAGAACTCTTATTAACAACGTTTATTACTGGTTTTGTAATAAAAACGTAACAATATTATTATAGTTTATCATAATAATTCGTTTTATGAATTAATACTTTTAACCGACATCTGGAAACCAAATTGATGTCACGCTAATGTCATTAGAATTATAAGAGAATGCCGAATGAAATTAAATTTAATTATTGAGTGCTGATGGCAAGAAAATGAAGATTGTTTATATGAAATGCATACAATATTTATTTCAACCAGGTAACAACAAAAAAGAAAGGGGGCTCACCTTAGCCAAGTAAGTTAAAGCGTTGACCTTAATCTCACATAGTAAACCAAGCGGCGAGTTCGATTCCCGCCTGGGCAAATTTGACTTTAGAACTATTAAGGTCTTCGGGTATTGACCGTGTTTTCATGATGTTTGGCGGCGTTTCACTAAACATGCTTCTAGCTTCCTCTGAGACTGAAGAGTTCTATTCCTTCTCAGGTATATATTCGTGTACTGAGTAAACTTTGGGAACTAGTAATTCGACCAAGAAAGAATCGTCCGACTAACAAAACACACTAGTGCGCCGGCACCAGACCAAGTAGCCGAAGACACCACCTGGAAGGGAAGACTCCGCCCAGACACGAATATATACCTGAGAAGGAATAGAACTCTTCAGTCTCCGAGAAAGTCCTGAGGAAGCTAGAAGCACGTCTAGCGAAACGTCGGCAAACATCATGAAGACACGGTCAATACCCGAAGGTCTTAATAGTTCTAATGACAATGACCGTGGAAGTCTAAGAGTACACTTAAATAGGACTTTATTTAGTGAGGAACTCATCCATCCATAGGAAATCCATAGTCCCACCCTGGTTAGAAAAGGGTGGTAATCTAAAAAAAGGTTAAAAAAAAAAATTAAAGGGAATAAAATGTATTACATACAAAGCGGTTAAGTTAATGCAATATTCATATTTTGAAGAGAAACCAATTTTATTTCAACGCTAATAATATTACTGCTAGTGTATTGATATGTATTAATGTATAATTAATTAATAAATAATATTAATATTATATAAATACAATGTATTAATATTGTACGATAATTGTATGTGAGGCAACGGCAACACTGCGGGATACACACGTGTACAGAATAGAACAGAATATAGGAAGGTTTCAATGGCGAATGTGGTGTTAGCGTCTTCTTATAATTATTACCTTATACAATACATTAAATTGGAGGCACCGGCCTTTACATTTTACAGTTTACATTTTAAAAAGAACATTACATTTAATTTTTTTACATAGTTTATTATTAAAAGTTATAAAATGCCAGAAATTGATCAATTGGTGAATAGTATAAATTTGTTAGTCGCTGCTATGGCTAAGACCCATACAGAAGAGTCCAAATCAATAGGAAATATAAAGTTTGAAAATTTCGATGAATCGGTGGAAGATTTCGACACGTACATCGAACGTTTGGATGCATACTTCAGAGCCAGGAATATTCCAGAAGATAAAAAAGGTGATATGTTTGTTACATTAATTGGCCCTAAGTTTTTTACACTTTTAAAACATTTATTACATCCAACATCATACGCTGAAAAACAATATAGTGAACTAGTTAGCATATTAAAAAAACATATTAATCCGCCACCGTTAATTATACCGTCTAGGCATACATTTATTAATCGGAAACAAGCAGAAAACGAATCAATTTCAGATTACGTGGCGCAATTGAGAAAACTAGCAACGCCTTGCAAGTATGATGGCGTTATGCTGAACACCATGCTAAGAGATGTATTCGTAAGTGGCTTGCGTTCCAAAAATATTTTAGACAGATTATTTGAAGAAGATGATCCTTCATTTGAAAAAACCTTGGAAATATATATTAGCAATCGAAAAGGCAGTAGGTGGAACTGGTAACATCCTTGGTAAAGGTAATAATTTAGAAATCAATAAAGTATCTTTTCAAACAAATAAAAATAATAATAATAATCTTACTCGTTTTAAATACGGTAAGAAAAGTCCTAAAAGAAAACCAAAATTAAAAAATTCCTAAGACAAATAAATAAAATTACAATTTGTTTCCAGACGCAACTCTAACTGTATTAAAAATTTACATTCGCCTCCGGTATACACCGAAGTTTGAGTTTTCAAGTTGCAAACTTGAAGAATACTACATTACAAGGAACTACATCCCTTTTCCCGGAGCTACAACAACAAAATTATACGTCCCCGAGGAGAAGCAATAGTCGAGGTACGTTACAAAAACATTATTAAAAATTTAAAAATGTACGTTGTGGAAGCAAGCTACTCTAATATTATGGGGAGAGACTGGATTAAGGAATTATGCGTTCTTGACATTTCTAGAGTAGATTCAATACATTCAGAGCATTCTCTAGAAGAAATACTACAAAAACACATCCAAGTTTTCAACAGCATGGTACAGCCGGTACAGGGAGTACAGGTACAAATACAATTAAAAGCGGATTCTAGGCCAGTTTTCAAAAGAGCCCGTGTCGTTCCCTTTGCTTTGAAACCCAAAGTGGAGGAGGAGATTAAAAGGATGGAAAACGAGGGCATCTTAGTCAAAACAAATACCTCTGATTGGGCCACCCCGTAGTTCGTGGTAAAACCGGATGGAACTATTCGTTTGTGTGCAGATTATTCTGTCACACTTAATCCTCAGATGGTCGTTCCACAATATCCATTCCCAGGTTTCGAAGAAGTTTCTGCTAAATTATTAAATGCTAAATTTTTTACTAAACTTGATGTCAGAACTGCATTTTTACATTTACCTGTTTCAGAGGAAGCTTCCGAGATGTTGACTATTAATACACACATTGGCTTATACAAAGTAAAAAGGCTACTTTACGGTTTAGCTTCAGCACCTGCTGAATTTGATGTCAGAACTGCATTTTTACATTTACCTGTTTCAGAGGAAGCTTCCGAGATGTTGACTGAATGGCAACGTTCCATTGACCAATTAGTCCAACAAATTACAGGAGTATGTGTGGTACATTATGACATCGTCGTTTAAGCAACGACGGTCGCCGAACACAATCAACGACTCGAACAGGTTTTAAAATTACGTGAAGATGGCAATGTACGTCTCAATAAGATCAAATGTAAATTTCTACAAAAAATATTACATATCTGGGGGTGGAAATTTCTGACAAAGCGTTGGCAAAACTCAAGAAATTATTGAAGCCATTCTCAAATGCAGGCGTCCCATAATGTTACAGAAGTAAAAGCTTTTTTGGGGCTAGTTACATTTTACGCTAAATTTACACCTAATCTTGCTACAATGGCCGAACCGTTACATAATCTCACAAGAGGTAATGTCCCGTTTGTGTGGACATCGAGACATACACAAAGTTTCAATAAAATAAAAAATGAAATTACATCACCTCGTATTTTAGTACATTACAATGCAAATTATCCACTTGTTGTTTCAGTAGATGCATCACCTACCGGATTGGGCGCGGTTCTAGCTCATATTATCAACGATGAAGAAAGGCCTATTGCATTTGCCTCTAGAACCCTGTCTAAAAGTGAACGGAACTATTCTCAGATAGATAAAGAAGCTCTAGCAATCAAATGGGGTATAGAGAAATTTTACCATTATTTATACGGCCAACATTTTACATTAATTACAGACCATCAGCCTTTGACCCGTATACTGGGCTCGAAGAATGCGTTACCCGTCATTACAGCTACAAGACTACTAAGGTACGCCTTATTCTTACAAATGTTTAACTTTACAATTAAATTTCGGAAATCCGAACAAAATGCTAATGCAGATTGTCTCTCCAGGCTTAGCTTACCATTTACATGTAACAATGAACCAGATGAGATAGAAGTTTTCCAACTACAACAACTTGCTACTCTTCCAATTACATCATCGAAGTTAGCGAAAGAAACTATTAAAGATCCAGAATTAAGAGAGTTGTTGAGAAAACTGAAAACTGGTATTTCTAATGGCGTTGACGATCCTAGATATACATTACAAAATAATTGCATATTTTTTGGCATAAGAGTTTACGTACTCAAATATTACAAGAATTACATATGGGACACATAGGAATGGTAAAAATGAAAGCTTTAGCCCGTTCGTACGTATATTGGCCTGGTATTGATAAAAATATAGAAGACTATGTTCGACATTGTACCCCTTGTTTAATGGTTGCGAAAGAACCTTCAAGAATTACAACTCATCATTGGCAACCCGCTAATGCACCGTGGGAGAGAATACATGTCGACCATATGGGACCATTCCACGGCAAATATTTTTTACTAATTATTGACGCTTATTCGAAATGGCCTGAAATCTTCATGGTACCAAATTTATCTTCATCTACGTCAATCAATATTTTAGACTCCGTGTTCTCAAGATATGGTTATCCGCAGATTTTAGTATCTGATAATGGCACAGCATTTTCCAGCATAGAGTTCAAAAACTTCATTACACAACGAGCTATTCGGCACATTACATGTGCACCGTACAACCCTTCTACAAATGGACAAGTTGAACGCTACGTATACACCGCCAAGCAGGCATTACGCAGCCTGTCTAAAGAGAACCATCGTACGTGTCAAGAGAACTTGAATACCTTCTTATTTACCTTCAGAAGAAGTCCGTCTACAGCAACTGGAGAAAGCCCCGCTCAATTATTTTTAGGAAGGAACATCAACTCTGCACTTACTCTGCTACATCGTGCTGACGCTACTCAAAAAGAAGAAATTTTGCCTCTGCGGCAGTGCCAAATCTTTCATGAGGGAGAAAGGGTCGCTGTACGCAACTACACTTCCCCCAATAGTAAATGGCAAATAGGCACCGTATTAAATAGGGATGGTGCACTACACTATACAATTCAGGTATCTGAGAAGCTAGTAAGGCGCCATGCCAGTCAGCAAGTATGTGATTCAAATTTACACAGAACATTTTCTCCCAATAATACTCCTTCACAACCATCTCCTACAATACAACCATCTCCTACAATACAATCATCTCCTACAATACAATCATCTCCTACAGCCCAACCATCTCCTACAGTACAATCATCTCCTATAGTACAATCATCTCCTACAGTACAACCATCTCCTACATTACGATCTTCTCCAACTGCACTATATCCTTTAAGTATACAAGCTTCTCCGCACATTCTTACCTCTGATACTATAGCTACAGGTACACCTGGGATTCAGTCACAACCGATTACCAGAAAGTCATCAAGGGTGCGGAAACCAACGCAAAGACTCGATTTATGAAATAAATTCATATAATATAATAAATTCAATTACGATTTTTGTAATATTGCATTAAAACAGCAATTCAGTTGTATTACAACAGTGTTTTAGTTTTGATTAATGTTTGCATTAACTTTGAATTAATTGAAAGTTCATTTAATTTCCTCACAAGTATTCATTTCATTTATTTACAAGTTTTCATTTCATTCATATACAATTTAACTTCTTTATGTACATTCATTCATGTATAAGTTTCATTTCATTTATGTTCAGGTGTTGCCTTGTCATATACTTTGCAAATTGTTTAAGGGAGAAGTTGATATGTATTAATGTATAATTAATTAATAAATAATATTAATATTATATAAATACAATGTATTAATATTGTACGATAATTGTATGTGAGGCAACGGCAACACTGGGTTATACACACGTGTACAGAATAGAACAGAATATAGGGAGGTTTTCAATGGCGAATGTGGTGTTAGCGTCTTCTTATAATTATTACATTATACAATACATTAAATGTGTGTTTATAGAAATATATGAAAATAAAAATTTATTTGGACTAAAAAGCTGCTCTGCACAATATTCGAATTAAATATAGGGAGAATATGCCTCTGAAGGGTTTAGAGCTTTCATTAGAAATGATGTCCCGAATTATTACCGATGCAGATTGGGAGAAAGTGAAAATAAAAATATATTCCACCCTGCCCGTGCCTTTTTGCTGTAATATAGCATAGCCCTCCGAAGGACGGAATTCCTTTAATCCCAGCGAGTGAAAGGACTGTAATTCTAGTAGAAGGGAAGTGTACTGGAAGAGAACTGAGGACTGAAAAGCTGTATTAAGGCATGGAAGCCCCGGGGCAAGAGTTGTCGTGAAATGCAGAGCCGATCTAGATGGACTAGGACCCCACCTCTTGGGTTACGATCCAGCAGGTGGGTTCAGACTCTATCCAATATCAGTTCCTTTACGATCCGCCCACATGTGGAAGAATTAAGCTCTCTCTCCCTCTCTCTCTCATGTTTACTGTTATAGTGAAGATAAAACAAGCCACCTTGCCCACAATATCCATCCTGCTACCTTTGATCCGACCGACGGCATCGGGGTGGGGAGGGGGAAAAAACTTCATATAAAAACCTATCTAAGGACTGGGATACGATGCCCTGATATTGCCTCTGGCAGAACTCTATAGCTCTTCCTATCCACGTCTGCTGTAAATACTCTCCGATATTAGACTTAGGATTGCCCATAATTCTATAAGTGCTCTACTTCAAAATGAACTATTCCTTCATATCGCCCATAGAATAATTTCTATTTCTATACGAGTAGCTTAGAGCACAAATAACGAGTACCACAAAAGAATTTTTAATTATATTCATTCTGGCCAAGAGGCTACAAATGGGAACTTCCAAACTCAAAATTAGCAGATTTCCCTCAAGAGAAATCAGCTATTGAGGTCGTACTCATGACGTGATTTTCGAAAAATTTCTTCAAATGTCCATCGATCCTACCCAGGAGATGACGAAAATGAGGTCCGTTCAAAATTATATATATATATATATATATATATATATATATATATATATATATATATATATATATATTTGTCTGTTAACGCTCTAGCGGTCGCAATTTTTGTTTGATCGTTACCAAACTCGATATTTAAACGTTTTATGCAAAAAGACAGATCAAGTTCGTTAATGGCTGAAATCGGACCAGTGGGAGGGGGATTTTCGAAATATCTCCGTTACCATACGTCGGATCAAAAAATTGTATAGAACCAATCTTATTGTAAATTAAATTTACTATAAATATTGTTCTATACATTTATTCTCTATCTTGAATATTAACCGAGATATTTGCATTATTATTAAATTTGGCGTAACTGTTCGTCCCTCGTAAATAAGTTTTTGGACAAATTTCTCTATTGTATAACTTCATGTGGGAAATCTGCTTAGTTTACGCAGCCCTGCGTGACGGAATTTTATTTATTTATTGCAAGAATTTTTCTTATAGTAAGGAGTGGGCCTTATACAAGGTTAGTTACTATATGTTAGCAACTTCTTAATACATAATATAAATATATACGGACTAGAATTAAGTATGCTGACTAGAATTTACATTAACATATCTAGAAAAATCCGTCACGCAGTGGTTGTGTAAACTAAGCAGATTTCCTTCATGAAGTAAAACCATAGATAAATCTATGTAATGGTAACACATTAGCATAGTCAATATCAAGTAAATAAATACAAACGATAATAAGAAACCCCGGACGGAAAGCGTCTGAAATTGTAAACAAACAGATCTGAAAACGGTTCACCGGAGAGAAAAACAATAACTAAAAGTCCGTCACGCAGGGGCTGCGTAAACTAAGCAGATTTCCCATGTGAAGTTTTACAATAGAGAAATCTGCATACTGGTAACACAATACCGTGATTAAATAAAAACGGTAATGAGAAATCTTTCAGTTAATTAAAATAAATTCCCAACTGAAACGGCTTCTGAATTGTAAGAATAATTTATATTTTAATAACTCAAATTTTTAACCAATACCACCTTGATTAAATAAAAACGGTAATGAGAAATTTTCAGTTAATTAAAAAAATTCAAGTAATGAAGGAAGGTAAGGTAAGGTTAGAAACGACAGGTTAGAAGAAACTTCCAACTGAGCCGAGAAATGACAAAGATGGCCGTCGTAATCCAAACCATACCCGACCACAGACTTCATAAAAATGCAAATATCTCGGTTAATATTCAAGATAGAGAATAAATGTATATAACAATATTTATAGTAAATTTAATTTGCAATAAGATTGGTTCTATACAATTATTCGATTCAATGTATAATAACGGAGAAATTTAGAATTTACGAAAATCCAACCTCTAAACCCCCCCCCTCCCACTGGTCTGAGTTCGGTCATTGACGAACTTCATCTGTCCTTTTACATAACACGTTTAAATATGGAGTTTCGTAATGATCAAACAAAAATTGTGACCGATAGAGCGTTAAAAGACAAATACATATATATATATATATATATATATATATATATATATATATATATATATATATATATATATATATATAATAGACATATATATATATATATATATAATTTTGACCGGACCTCATTTTCGTCATCTCCTGGGTAGGATCGATGTACATTTGCAGAAAATCTTTCGAAATTCGCGTCATGAGTACGACCTCTATAGCTGATTTCTCTTAAGGGAAATCAGCTAAAACATATCGGAATATAACATATTAATTATATTGGAAACTATGTACTATGCCTTATACTGTAATTTATAGTGAATAAGAAGATTTTTTATCTGCATTATTTTTTAAGAGAACATATTAGCAGATTTCCCCTGAGGTCGTACTCATGACGCGATTTTCGAAAATTTTCTTTAAATGTCCATCGATCCTACCCAGGAGATGACGAAAATGAGGTCCGTTCAAAATTATATATATATATATATATATATATATATATATATATATATATATATATATATATATATATGTATATATATCTATATGTATATATATATATGTATATATATTTGTCTGTTAACGCTTTAGCGGTCGCAATTTTTGTTTGATCGTTACCAAACTTGATATTCAATCGTTTTACGTAAAAGAAAGATCAAGTTCGTTAATGGCTAAAATCGGACCAGTGGGAGGGGGGGTTTAGAGGGGGGGATTTTTGAAAATTCAAAATATCTCCGTTATTATGCGTCGGATCGAAAAATTGTATAGAATCAATCTTATTGTAAATTAAATTTACTATAAATATTGTTATATACATTTATTCTGTATCTTGAATATTAACCGAGATATTTGCATTTGTATTGTGTGTATGGTCGACGGAACCCCGCCATGTTCCGGACTCTCCGCCGAGAGCTCTGGTGGCCGTTTCCAGAACTATTCGTCCCTCGTGAATAGGTTTAGAGATCCCTTCCTACTACAGCTGTTATTAGGCGGATTTCTCTATTGTAAAACTTCACAGGGGAAATCTGCATAGTTTACGCAGCCCCTGCGTGACGGACTTTTTGAATGTATCTCGTATTACAAAGGCCTCTGAAAAACAATATTTTATATTTAAGCTTCGAATACTGTGGTTTATTTTATAACAGAGTATTGTTTATGTAACATGAGTAGAAGTGGGGTTTGCTGAAGGCTTAAAACTGATAAATGCAAATATCTCGGTTAATAGTCAAGATACAGAATATATATATATATATATATATATATATATATATATATATATATATATATATAACAATATTTATAGTACATTTAATTTGCAATAAGATTCATTCCATACACTTTTTCGATCCGACTTATAGTAACGGAGATATTTCGAATTTTTAAAAATCCTCCCCCTTCTAACCCCCGCTCCTCCCCCTGGTCCGATTTCAGCCTTTAACGAACTTGATCTTTCTTTTTGCAAAACACTAAATATCGAGTTGGGCGACAATCAAACAAAAATTACGACCTCTACTTCAAATAAAGATCTTCATAATATAACAGCTTATTGCTAATATGGCATGTGTAGGAGTGGGGGTTACTGAAAAACTAAAAAATGCAAATATCTCGGTGAATATTAAAGATAGTGAAATGTCTTTTGCTGTACGTAACAGGTTTTATAGTTCATTTTCTTTGTCATTAAGATTAATTTCTATGCAACTTTGTCGCATCCGACGCTTATTAACGGATAATTTTAAGTATTTTTGAATTTCCTCGCCTCTGAAAGCTCCCTCCAGTCTGGTAGGTTTTTCTTCACATCGTAAAATCGAACTGTTTTTGATTTTTACCATTAACCGATCGTGTATCGAGTTTGGCAAATTCGAAATATACCCGTTACTAAACGTCGGATCGAAAACTTATAGTACCAACCTTATTGCAAATTAAATTTACTATAAATATTGTTATATACATTTATTCTCTATACTGAATATTAACCGATATATTTGCATTTTATTAAGTGTGTGGGAATAATAGATGAGATCGGCTATTGTCGGTATTGTTCGTGAGGTTCCGCCAAAAATTAGTTCGGCTGTTTCCGTAACTGTATTGGCTCTCGTGAAATTGGTTTTAGAGACTCGTGTAAGCTTTTATTTTGTGAGACATATGCAAATTCGTTCTGTTTTTAGTTATCGGCCTTCAGTAAACCCCCACTCCTACTCATGTCATATTAACAATAAGCTGTTATATTATGAAGTACATTATTTGAAGCCTAAATACCAAATATCCTTCTCATTGAACTTTTACGTCCTGAGATCATTGAAGTGACGCACGTGGGAAATCTGCTTAGTTATTGCGGCCCGTGACGATTTTTTTTTACAATTTGGAATGGCAAACCAATAGTTAGAAATTCCTGAAGTGAACCGGAAGTTGTGAAAAAGGCCATTTGTAACAGACTATAATTTGACATTTGGAGTCTTTCAGTCTACAGAAAGAAATTTACTTTGGTATGCTTCTAATAATGAGATAATGTGTACCAAACAAGAGTAAAACTCCTCACCAAACAAGAATTGTTTGTTAGTTAAGATTTTAGGGCGAAAAACCACTATGTTCACATTGCCCGGTAATATCTATAACTCTCGTTTAGGATAAGTACCTGCACTTTGAGAGTAATCTGTGTTTATGTAAATTGTTAATATTGTTATAACATCATTTAAATCGCTATTTAAAATTTAAGAATATAAACAAACAAGAATTGATTCCCTCGTTCAGTTGCGCGACACTCAGAAGCCGGGAGAGAAATTCATCCACTTTCCAAGGATATCAGACCATTAATTAAAAGTATTCCGACAACTGAGGATGCAGAATCTGGGAAGAAAGCTAATTTCATTAAGAACTTATGTTGAGGTGCTGGCACAAATATTATTGGATAAGCTTGATTACTACATGGACATGAGAATTTATTTGCTTGTAGATTAAGAACTGTCTGTAATCCATTACTGACTCGAAAACTGGACGATGTTCCTACCCGATTAGTCTTAGTTGAGAACAGAATAGGCTGATTAATTAATGGGGTCTGAGATGATTTGGGTTAAGAGAAAGGTCTTACTCTCTCCTACGACATTGATTTGCGTTTTCAGCATTTGTATTAAGTTAATTGTCAACAGACTCATCTAATAAAACTTTTTCCCCTAAAGGTATCCTTCATAGAAGGTAGCTTAAAGTGTGAGTAAATGATATATTATATGTTGTATATATATATATATATATATATATATATATATATATATATATATAAAATTGTAACCTCTGTCTGTACATTGATTTTTTTCGCGAAATTTCACGATAACTTTTCGTTTCACATGTCATAGACACCATAACTGCATTTTGTTTCTTTGGTGTCTGTTTGTTTGTTTGTTACCTTTTCACGCATAAACGGCTGAACCGAATTTTATGAAACTTGGTATGTATATTACTACTAACCCAACTTAGACTTTAGGCTATGTTAATTTTCTCTGAGACGAACAGGAGTGGGGGTTATAAGGAGGCCTGAAATTAAAAATAGAGATATTTCGTTTCCTATTGGGGTATTGGCAAATATGCACATTACAAAAGTTGTTTAATTTGTTATTTAGAGTAACTTTTGTTATATACATTTTTGTCGTATACCTAAGTATAAAGGCGTTATACGCTAAAAGTGATAGCGGAAGTCAACAATTTTATTTGGCACAAAAGACTCAACCGAACTAAACCAAACTCGGTATGTGAATTAGCACTAACGTCTTCCTTATAATACGCTATACTAACATTTCTAGGGACGGGCAGGAGTGGGGGTTATAAGGGAGGCCTGAAATGAAAAATAGTGATATTTCGTTTCCTATTGGGGTTTTGGCAAATATGCACATAACAAAAGTTGTTTATTTTATTATTTAGAGAAACTTTTGTCATTTACACTTTTGTCGTATACCTAATTATAAAGGCGTTATACGCCAAAAAGTGATAGCAGAAGTGAACAATTTTATTTGGCACAAAAGACTCAACTGAACTAAACCAAACTCGGTATGTGAATTAGCACTAACGTCTTCCTTATAATAAGCCGTGCTAACATTTCTGGGGAGGGGCAGGAGTCTCTAATAATCTATATATATATAAATTTGTAACCTCTGTCTGTACATTGATTTTTTCCTCGAAATTTCACGATAACTTTTCGTTTCACATGCCATAGACACCATAACTGCATTTTGTTTCTTTGGTGTCTGTTTGTTTATTTGTTTGTTTGTTTGTGTGTTTATTTGTTTGTTTGTTTATTTGTTTGTTTGTTTGTTTGTTTGTTTATTTGTTTGTTTGTTTGTTACCTTTTCACGCATAAACGGCTAAACCGAATTTTATGAAACTTAGTATGTATATTACTACTAACCCATCTTAGACTTTAGGCTATATTAATATCCTCTGAGACGAACAGGAGTGGGGGTTATAAGGGAGGCCTGAAATTAAAAATAATGAAATTTCGTTTCCTATTGTGGTTTCGGGAAATATGCACATACCAAAGTTCTTTATTTTATTATTTAGAGAAATTTGCTCAACAATTCTTTTTAACTACCAGGTACCTCACTGGGAAAAATTAATTCAAATGTATGTTAATATTTTGTGTTTAATAATTCAAATCTATGCATAATGCACAGGAAACGGGAAATATGACAATATGGAGCACAGTGAAGTCTTACATAAAAAATAATTTTATTATTAACAAATCCACAGAAACGACGGGTATTTAAACTGAATACTGGGACGGGTAAATGTCAAAATATTGTGCAAAGTAAAGCCTTGCCAAAAAAAATACCATCACCATTCAGCCTCAGATGAATTCCCGAGCGAAGCAGGGTATCTGAGCCAGTATATATATTATATACAATATATATATATATTATATATTATATATAAAATATATAATCATAACGGTACTATTTCGATTATCCATGTTAAAAAATATAAAACAACAACTAAGACAGTTTAACAATACTTTCAGGCTTAATACCAAATTAATATGCACGATTAGAGCACTGGGTAGAGTTATTAATCGAATTCAATTTTCAAGTTGATATTGTTTAACTTCATTCTATAGCAGCAACTGAAAAAGTTTTGTGAGGCTATTCGTGAATGGCTGTTAAGTAATCGGCACACTAGAGGAGAAGTAGTTCTTGGTCGTTTGAGATATGGCCATTCACGGGTAGCACACCCATACCTCATGACTAGGACTGAACCACCTTTATGTACGCTATGTAATACACAATAACTATCAAACACTTACTTACAGACTGCAGCCTAGTAACCGACAAGACCTTACCCACCAACCTATCAGAACTACCACGCATCAGCCGATACATTACAACAATCATGAAGCTCTTCAAAGAGACACAAATTTACATCCTGATTTAACATTAAATAATTAAAAAATAGACAATGCATTAGATTTCTGCTCACAATAATATCCACTGGAGAAAAAAAAAAACCCTGCTTTTACCTCCGACTGTAGATTTTTTAACTTTTTTTTTATTTTTTAGAAGGTGGCTTTACCTAAACTATTTTAGTTTTATAAGAAGGAAAAGTGTGAATCTCTTAAATAGCGATACACCTAAATAAATAAAAGTCCTAAAAGGTATGTTTATATTTTAAGGGAATGAATATTGTCAAATCATGCTTTATTTTATACTTTCCTACCTATAAACGGAGTCCTTCGTTTTTTATAGGAACAGATGTGACATGAAAGTCAAGAAATGCTTATCAATATGCTTGTTAATTTTGGTTTAGAACACTTCGTACATAAAATATACTTTTCTAGTTTAAAAGCTACTTTATAACATGCAATTCGTAATGATTGCTTGTACATTCCGGCCATCATCATCACCATCATGATCTTTAGTTGTAACTATTGTGCTCTTTAGTTGTAACTATTGTGCTCTTTAGTTGTAACTATTGTGCTCTTTAGTTGTAACTATTGTGCTCTTTAGTTGTAACTATTGTGCTCTTTAGTTGTGCTATTGTGCTCTTTAGTTGTAACTATTGTGCTCTTTAGTGAGAACTATTGTGCTCTTTCAGAAACTCCTCTTTTCATATTACTAAACAATGTGATGTTATATTCATATTATATTTCCTATGTGATAGATGGTGTTGTGCATAGTTTGTACGAAGTTACATTTCACAGTTCATATGACCCAATTCTTTATATTTTATTGAATTTAATTTGCTTTGATGAGATATCAACAGGTTACCCCTTTCTTGGGACTAGGGATTTTATTCAGTGAGTCCATAACTAGATATATTCTCTTTGGGCAAGGCAAGAATCGAACCTACGACTCAAAGTGAAAAATATCAAGATTAGCAGTTATTGAAGAGGGGTGGGGTTGAACTTAATAAAGATTTTCTTTCAAAGATTATTGAAAAAGTAGGGATTAAGAAAGAGGGGGGAAAGACAGAAAAAAAAAGAAAAAAAGAAAGAGCTTTCAGAAGATTCCTTTATTAAGTATGTTTAAACGTCCGGGATGGGAGAGCTGGAATAGGGCATGGAATTAAGATTGTAGTGGGGGGGGGCGCTATAGGTGCCAGGTGGCCACACCCGAAAATTCTTAAAGGAATAAAAAAGTCTGAGAACTAAAGAAAACGGAGCAAAGTGAGGGGGAACCCTCTATAGGAAAATGAATTGCCTTGCCAACAACTCCATGTGCTCCAAATTACTCCTCTCGAGTCGATCATGAATTATGGCGACGAAAATTAAACTTGAATGAAAAATGAATTATTGAATTATAAGGGAGGCGAGTGTATTTGCCGAAATTAAAAGAGCTCGAGGAGTCTCGACGAGGGGGGATCGGAGTGGGG
Source organism: Riptortus pedestris (assembly GCA_019009955.1). Taxonomy (NCBI): domain Eukaryota; kingdom Metazoa; phylum Arthropoda; class Insecta; order Hemiptera; family Alydidae; genus Riptortus; species Riptortus pedestris. Next base: position 157,227,770 of record CM032229.1, read on the forward strand.
GGAGGGGGGGGGTCATTAGGAAAAATTTCAGCGACGGACTGTGAGGGGGGGCTTTATTTTTATATTCCTCTTTCCGGACGGTCTTGTTTTAATTAGAACAGAGGATTGGAAAATCGTTTGTCATTCGGATCAAACAAAGATCTAATTGGGCAGAGTCGTCAATAAAGTCGTTGGATTGTTTTTTATCGGCGATTCCTTTTCTTTAAAGGATCTTTTGTCGAAACCGGATTAAATAGTAGTTCTCCGAGATGGATAAAGGGTTCTTTTATAATTATTAATTTAGCGGACAATGCTATTGCTACAGATATTCTATCTTCTAAGAACTCCACCTCCATCTACGTATATATACAGCGATCGAAAGATCAAATGAAGCAAATTAAACAGAGACCATACATGGAAAGGCTGAAAAAGGTAGTAGGTATAGATAACCCGTCCCCAGTAGCCATTGGTAGCATAAAATGAACGTTAATAAATAACTTTACAAAATGGTATAAACAAAGATAAAACAGATTCATCCTTACTTAATAATGAATAAGCATGACCAAGGGAAAATTCAAGAGACAATTAGCCTTCTTGAAAAATAGTGTGACAAAATTGGCTTGACTTTTTCGTCAGCAAAAACTAAAACTACACTATTTACCCGGGATGTTGCAAGGATGAAATTTTGCAAAACCATTCATTGCACTATTCGACAACAAACCCTCACATATCCATCCTTTTGCTATCAGATATAGTGAAAGTGCAGGCCTATTTGGTATCCGAAGCGAGAATATATTCCCACTAAGATTACCTGAAACACCTCCTTGGCTTATAAAGTACTTTGTAGCCCCTATTTGTAACTAAGTTTAAAAAATCAGACACACTATGTTTCAAAAATTACTTCGATTCATTTTTAGTAATGAAAAGCTTCAGTTTTGTTTGGAAAACCGATGTCAAATTCGGATCTCCAGCAATGACGGAAATAGAGATTTTCAGAAAAGTTACCATCTCACAACAGCATACTTGAAGTTGAACTCCACGCAAGTTGGTTGGCGATTACATGACACCTACACCATCACAGCCCAAACACAAACTAATTAGTTCAGATTCACTAAGTTCATTATTAACTCCGAGACATTCACACCACTCACCCAGTAGCAAAACATAATAGAATAAATTTATAAACAACAAACATGACAAAATACAATTACCCTATATTGGCTGCCAGGACACGAGGACCTTGGACTTAGTACAACAGCAGACTACCAGGTTAAACTAATTACCCGACAAACATCAATGCATACAATCAAACCTACTATTAGAAGACAGTGAGACAAATACGACACCGAATCCTAGAGAAATGGCAATCAGAATGGACGAAAGTAAAGAGCCACCTCCGCAGTATCAAAAGTACAATTAAGGAGTGGCCAACGCGGCATTGGAGTACTAGACGGGAGGAAGTTGCTCTTGCCAGACTCAGGATCGGCCACACACATACCTGACACATAGACACTTAATAACAAGGACAGACAGCCTTATATGCAAATACTGCAACAAGCGCCTAACGACAAAACACATACTGGCAGACTGCATTCAACGGAAAAACCTTGACATACCCCACGATATGACAGAACTACCAACTGACAGTCAATATATTCCAAACAAACCAACACATCTAAGACATATAAAAATTTACTAATACATATAGAATAAAATTACAATAGGTCTAAGACATATTTACGAAGATTTAAAAGGGATAACTTTTATTATATTCTAATGGGCAAATTACAGATATGATAAAACCCCAGATATTTAACGAATAGTTTCCATACTATATAAATAAAATGCAATATCAAGGTTTACATGAAGGGATAAATATATTATTCTAAACAGAGATCATGTCCCTCACCTTTGATGTGAGGCATAAACCAAATAAATAATCTTTAAATCAAGTTAGCTTTTGATTGTTCACTGTGAGTCAGCTGATTCTTGTTAAGTGAAGAGATATACGTTTGTCTAGCTTCGAATCGATAAGGGAAGAATGTAAAAGAGGAATCCTTGCGAGAGAATACAGATTGTAGTAGGTGTGGAAAACAATAGCTCGATTTGTACTCTTTTGCAATATATAAAGAAAGAAGGATGATAGAGGGTGGGTAGTCCCCGCGGCGGCCGCCTCCTATATTCAAGGATTACTATGTGTTTGGTGTGGATATTGTTGGGGATAGCCACATGTGGTCAGTCGCCCCCTCTCGCTCTCTCTCTTGATGCATTTTCCATATGCGAAAACAGGAGGAGGGTTCGGGGGATCTCATAAGTCCGGCCCCACGGGGAGCTGGGAAGGGGTGGGGAGCCGAATAAAATTGCAAAAGAGGAAACCCACCGCCTCCCCACCGCCCCCGAAGGACGTGATGGGAAAGATATCTGTGGGAAGGAGCGATAATGCCCTGAATCATAGCCTCCCATACACCTGGACAATGATTGATACTAGACCTACCATCTATCAATGTATCCACGCACCCCTGCGCATCCAATCACTTTTCTATATTAATACCAACGAAAAAAAATTAATACTGACAAAACATACTAATATATCCATGAAACTCTAATTAAAATTAGAAAAAAACTATACGCTAAAGAATTGTCCCATTTCAGGGCCAATCCATTTACAAGAGGTGTTTCACCAACGACCCAACAACTCTGATCTGACATCACTTGTAGGCAAACCGGCAGAATTTATTGAAACACAATTACTTCTTCATTCAGGTTATTAATATTCTACGTTTCACGTTCTATACTTCAGCACCTCATCCGAAGCACATATCTTCCATTGCCTAAAGAGACACCCTTTCTCTACACCAGCTTCGTCTGTCGAAAAAGGATGTCTCTCAAGTCCGTTTTTTTAGTAGATTCCCATAAGGGAAATCAGCAATTAAGATTATACTCTTGACGCGATTTCGAAGAACTTCTATATAAACTTTTTTACTTGTTTATTTGGGGTTTAAATACATAAAATACTAACAACAGCTCCTCCAACCTATAATTCTTAAAATACACAATTAATAAGGGGTTCCCTAACTCCTTGAAAGTCCATAGAGGGCATTATAAAAAAAAGAAAAGAAAAAAAAAAGAAAAGTTGCTAGCACCCAAAAGGAGTCCTTAGCCTTAACCTAACACAAAGAAAATAAAATAAAACAAAAGACAAACAAATAATCAGAAGAGAATTACAACAAAAAACGCCTTATGCAATGTTGTCTAAAAGCAATACATCTTTACCATCAATATACTCATAAAAATGAAAATAAAAAAAACAATACATTCCCCCTAGTGATACAACCTACTTAACACTAAAACCAAAAACAGAAATATAAAAAAAAAAACAAGAGAAAAAAAATTACAATATGAAAAGCCATCTTAGCAATTAACAAAACGCATACTTAAATAAATAACTTGTTGACCGAAGCGTCGCTCCACCGTCTTCGTCCTGAAATGAGCACACCATAGATTCGGGACACTTCCACCATAGTTGCCGAGCCTATCCTACGCCTTCTCTTGGTCTGCCAGCTGCCCTGAAGCCTCGAGGAAAGGTACTGAACTTGGCCCACACGAGCCAGGTTCCACTGAGCACTTTGATGGTGATCCACTCCAGTGTAGCCTGACTCCTCCCAGCTCTCGTAGCCCATCTGCACTCTTCTTGCACCAAACGCCTTTGTATGACAGGGTTACCGGCAGAACCCTCACCAAGCCTGGCTCCACATCAGCGAGCTTGGCTACAGCCATCTTCAACTCCAGCTGATATTTGCTTCTCTTCCTAAAGAAGCTATCTTCCGAGGATCCTACCGTGGTGACCACGAATACATAATTAATAGCGGCCTAGACCTTTATACTCCACGACCACATCCGGCCTAAATTTACCCTGCGGGGTCATAAAAACGTTTTCATGCCACGTGTGTCACCCTCTCATCATGGAACCCCGCCTTAAAAATCTCACTATCTCGTCGTGCCGCGAATATATTCTCCTTAGCCTGCGAATATATGGTCAGATGTTGATGATGTGGGCCATCGTGTCCAGCTCGGTGGTGTGGCAATCCACCTACGCTCCCGGCTGTATATATTATCTAATTATTATTTGTGTTTGTTACGTCAAGGAGCGCTGACGATGTGGTAAGTTGCTCCGTAATCATACTGCCTCAAATACTGGACCATGTCAGCTGATTGACCCTTCGAAATCCTACTGTTGATCTATCTCGTCGGGAGTTTAACAATGACTGCAAGATTTCTTATTACCGTTTTTATTTATTCACCTTATATTCACGGTGGTGTTGTGTTTGTAGATGTATCTATTGCCATGCTTCACGGCGTAAATCTGCTTAGTTTACGCAGCCCCTGGGTGACGGAATTTCTGTTGTACATACTGTTCTCCTGGACGTGAAGGCCTTCCAAGTTTTGATCGGTGAAAAGCATAAAGAATTGAAGTGACCTTTAAATCTGGTTGTTGTCAGTTGGAACTAGCGGAAGCGGCAGCGTGAGGCGGACATTGCACATGGAGTGCTTCTATGAACTACTATATGATGAGCATTTTTGATATCAATAACTTCAGTAAAGTACCTTTACAGCATTCATAAATTGGGCATAGGTATTGAGTAACTCCAGACCGATTCGTTTACTTCCATGAGGAGTGACTCGGGCATCGTTGCAACACTGTGTTCCTTTTGCATACTTATCCCTGGTTACCAGTGTTAAAATAAGAATCGTTTGGGTAGCTTCAGTATCTATAAAAAAAAACATTTCAAGATTGACTATGGCAACATCTAACTGAATGAATATTCTCCTCTGTTGATACCATGGAAGTTGCTACCGACTTTAGGGTTCAGATGTCAAGGATGTGTAAAACACTTGAGCTTGAGAAAATTAATTCCTTTAAGAAGTTCAAACATAAATTCCGCACTACTAGAGTTAAGTGATCTATTTCTCACGTGCTAAAACGACTCAGAAATGACCTTATGTCATATTCTCTCTCTCTGATTCTCTCTTATTCACATAACTATGTACAAGAGAATTTAAATTTATGCAGAGCATAAGATACACAGAGTTAAAATAACTTTATGTGAATATCACTAGAGTATGTAGTAGTGGGCGTATACTGAAGGCTAAAAATACAAAATACAACAAACGAAATTTACATTTTTCTCAGAGACACAAACATTTACATTTGATAGTTGAAAGTGGTATACAAAGACATTCGGAGGACATTTATACAAAAAAAACACTTGCCAAACATATATAAATGCAAAAGTAAACAGAATCGTCAGCTCTCTTGTGTCGACGATTAAATCTACGCCTTGAGAAAAACGTCATGAATCGTAAACAACTACTATCTGACATGGACTTGTATACAACTGTTTAATACAACTGAAGGCTAGCTTGAAAATGGCACCATTGGATAGAAAGTGTTTGCCATGTGTAGGTAGGTGTTACTATAGCGATGTTGTATTTCTTCGATTAATAGAAATTTACAGGAATAGTTGATCTATTTTAATTTTAATTCCTTTCCAGAAATGGTTGCACAATTCAAACGGGACCCTATTGGGTTCACATAAAACCTATGGACGTTGCTTAAAAAATGTCTGCGATCCTAGATTAAGAAGTAACGTCTAGCAACGATAGATATAGATATAGATTGATACTGTAGTTTAACAATGATTTGGTAGATACCAAAATGTTTTTATAAGCCTACTTAATAATTCTTAATAACAGCTGATATTTATAAATAATTATATTAACCTTCGTTGTGTGAAGTTTAGTGAGAATTTCAATCACTTTTGAAATTGCATTAAATTATGAAATGGATTCTTTAATTTGTATTTTCCATCCTAAGGTAAAAATGTATGGAACTTTAGTACTTGGAGCCGTTTATCGAGTTTGTAAGAACTTTCGCTATTGAAATTAAGTAAGGAGCCTGGAGGAAGGAATGTTGCGAAGAAAGAAAGACATTTAACACTCGACATTCCAATAAAGAGATGTTTATGCTAAAAGGCCACGATGGAAGAAAAGTGTTCTTTTCCAGTTGGCCCCCTAACTAATAAACAACTGGAATAAATCGACAACTGCTTTGGATTTACAGCCCTGGCTGAGAGGACTCAACTGCTCAACTTGCCTATTAGGAAGTCGTTCTCTTCTCAAAACTGTGTTCAAACCTTGCGAGTTTTACTCCTGCTAATTGTGTAATGTGTTTGGAGTCGTGCCACTCCCTTTATTGGATCAACTTCTCCCGCTCTTGTTCGACAGATGAAAAGGGCCTTTGTACATCCGTTTTTACGAGGGTGCCCTTCGGTTTTTTTTTTTTTATCCCTCGCCCTCTGCTCCCAACACCCAACCTCTCCGATGCTGAAATACGCTTCGGGATAATTGAGTTTCCCTTCGACTTTTCACGTTCGCCGAATGCTTTCGAACCGATGAGGGTTGTTAGGGCCTTTTGCAAGAGCGGCAGCACTTTTAACTTTATCGTCTCTTATTCGACTGTAGGAGGTTATTGAAAAATGTAAGTACGTAACTTCTATATTAATGTTTTCCTGCAATTTCAAACTTTTCGTGGTGGGACTACACGTAACTAAAATGATATTGCAATTCCATATGTGTTACGCTTGATAGTAATTACCTAAAATTATCTCAAAACCACATATTGTCGCAATGTAACAATACTTATATACCTGAAATATCAAATGACTTGAAAAATTATATTTCGTTCGACGAAGAAATAATACTATTTCTAATTGTTAACGCTCATAATGATTTTCATATTTACACAATTTTTAATATTTCTTACATGACAAAAAGACACGGACACGGACATCATAATTTGCACTGACTCTCTTACTCATTACATTCATTAAAAAACAAATATAGTTCACATCCACTCATCTCGCACATATTACACAAAATCCAGGCATTAAACAAAAGAATAACTATGTACTGGTTACCCGAACATGCCGACATTAGACAAAGCACACAAGTAGACGAACTTGCCAAATCAGCTACTCAAAAAAGAACTCACGACATCACATACTGTACACGTAAAGATATTCAAGCCCAAGCAATAACATATGATACTCGATTCATGGCAGAAATCATGGTTTTCCACAACGGATGACAAGCTTCGAGAACTGAAACATATACTTGGTGAATGGCCTTCCTCAAAAAGGCTAATTAGAAGAGAATAAGTGGCTTAAGAATTGGCCATTCACGACTGACTCACTCTTACTTACTGAAGAAGAGGAACCCTACTGCCAACACTGTAACTGTAGACTTACTATAAAACATATACTGACTGCTATTTAAGGACTCACATAGACCTACCATACACTTCGACTGAATTACTGACCGTAGCCAGTATATAGATTACACTACTTGAAGAATAACAAAAGCTTCAAAAAATTATGATGTTGGGCAATACTGAACATATTTGAAGAAATGCGCATACTTACGTAAATATAATAAAGTGATAATAGGAATTTAACTGATTCGTCGCTAAATCGCCCCAGTCGCGAAATGTGATAATTGTAAGAATAATAATAATATAATGCATTACAAGAATACAAATGTTTTAGTCGACAGGGATTCGATCTAGGATCTCTTTGCCAGGTGTTCATTCTAGGATCTCTTTGGAATATGTTACAATTTTATCAAAGCAAGTTAGGAGGACGGCAGAAATAGAAAATGTCAGGACAAGCCTGTAGTAAGAGTCGTTCGTAAATTAAGCGGATTCTGTTGAAATTTTTCATTTGACACACACGTGTATTCTTTTGCATAATTTTACATTGTGATTGTGAGCTATAGAACAGGTGCCATGGACAGGGCTGGCCCCCGGCCACAACAGCTAAAATAAAAGCGATTGAACGAATTCAACTGTGATTTTATTGATCAACAAATGTTTAAGTTTTATTTCGAATTAATTCAAGCGCCCTTTTGGAGAATCCTCTGGGCGCAGATTCGTATTTTCCCCGTGGACCAGTCCGGGGCTAGTCATGAAACATTCACTGAAGTGTCAACTTTAATGTTCACATTCTGTCTTTCAATCAGAGCATGGATTTAAAAGTTACTATAATTTAGTAATGATTATTTTGCTTTATCATATACTTATACCATATGTTTGAGCAAAAGGAGTCCAATATTGAGATAGAGAAAGGAAACAAAAATTATTCATAAGAGCGTATTCATGTAATATGCACAAAGCATACGTAGATGGTAGGAATTCTATTCACATTTTCTTATGCTGGTGTAATAAATATTCCCATGATTTCTAATCAAGCTCTGTCTATTCACATATATCAATTTGGTGAAAATAATTTTTTTATTAAATGCTTCATCAATTTATTTATTTACCAATACACTTAAAGTATATTAAAAAATCAACTCTCGGTCATACCAATTACTGACTAGGGGCTCAGGTTAGCCATGTGAGTTAAAGCGTTGGCCTTAATCTCTCATGGTAAACCTAGATTTGGCGAGTTCAGTTCTCGCCTGGTCATTAGGAATTTATTTAGTCACGAACTCATTAAATAAAATCCTTAGTCTCACCCTGGCTAGAAAAGGGTGGTAACCTGTAGATAACCTTCCTCAATTAGCCATAGTAGCAATAATGGGGGACATTAATGAATAATAATTACTTACAGATGCCATGCCAGTATATCAGGTCTAAAAACATCCGCTATCCTTTGACATACTGAATTATTTTCACAATGTTTCCGCCAGTTATTAATACATGAATCACAAATTACTATAATCTCGTAGAGTGGCAGGAGGTGGCATGAAGGCTAAAAAATAACCAAAGGACCCACATCTGGCCTTATTCTTATTCGAGAGATGTAGTCTATCTGGATGGTGACATGACCAGCAATCATCCACAGTGGCCCCATCTCCATATTTATAGGGCATATCTCCACTACTATTATTTAGATTTATTTACGGCTAAAAGGGACATCCGCACGGAAAGAGTAAAATATGGCTAACGACATTTGAGCCAATAACAACATGAAATTGGATATGGGAAACATTCGTTGAGCACCCACCTTTTAGCAGATTTCCCTTAAGGATTTATGTATATGTATTTGTCTGTTAACGCTTTTGGCGGGGAGGGGGGGGGGTCGCAATTTTTGACTTATCGTTATCAATTTCGACACATATATCGTTTTATATTAGACTAAAGGCCGAGTTTGTTAGCGGCTGAAATTGTACGTATGGAGGGGGGTGGGGTTTAGATAGGGAATTTCGAAAATTATATCTTCGTTTTTTTAAAAAAAACTGGTAGAACAATTATACAGAATCAATTTTCTTGATAATTTAATCGCACATCAATGTTACTATATACTCATTTTCTTTATTATGAATACTAACCCAGATATTTGATTTTTTTAGTTGTATGCTTTTAGTAACCGTCCCCCTTCTATTCATCAAATTTTGACTTGAAATAGAGAATATATGATGAGACGATATTACTAGTATGTCATTCCAGCAAATGAGAAATCTGCTTATTTAACGCAGCCCTTGAGTCATGGTTCTTTTTTATATTTACCGTTTTGAGGTCGATTGATTGAAACGGTTAAATATCGAGTACGCAAAAGATAAAATAAATATTTTCGAGCCAAGAAATATAATCCTAATTGTTATCATTACTCAACGCTATTAGTTAAGAACTCTTGAATACAATATTTAGTATTTAAGAAATAAACATATCGTGATATATTTGCTTACTGTTAAAGTGAGCTGTCTAAAAGTTGGGGTTTACTGAAAGCCGAAAAATACAGAATGTAAAACTCTTGGTTAATAATCAAGATACCTATATAGAAAAAGTTTAGAGAACAACATTAATAGAAAACTAAATTTGCAAGAAGATTAGTTATATAACATTTTCTGATCCAGTTATCGGACGTAAACTATTCTATTTTCTCACCTCTAACCCGCTTCCCTACCCACCGATTCTGTTTCACCCCTTAACGAACTTGATGTTTGATTTTCGTCATCTCCTAGGTAGGTGGGATAAGCGTGTGAGAAAATTTTTCAAAAATCTGCTAAAACCATTATGTTTGTATACAGGTAAAAAAAATTATAGATCGACCTCTATGTGCATTAATTTTACTATTTATCAGTGAATTTACAAACATTTTTAGATTCAATGAGGTTTTCATAAAATAAATGTGTTTACATAATAGCTCATGAACTCACCAACATGTGATCCACTTGAGAACCATAAAAGGGGTCATGATTTATGCATTTTTAAAGATGTAAACATTTTCAATGCAATAAAATGGTCTTTAGATCACACCAACTTTGTTCCACAATTCTTATTATTTCAATAATAGCAACCGTTAATCTCCTGCTGTTTTAGTTTGATATTGACTTGGGAGAATAATTTTAGGTTGGTACTCTTAGTTTCTAGGAACATTTTCTAGGATGCTTGTTGTATGAGTGCTAATAGTTATATATTAAAATTACCCTGTGTTTTTTTTAATTCGCAAATGTCCAGGAGGATATAATTATTATTGCTATTGATTATCGCAGTTAAATAATTAAGATTTTTGGTGTGACCAAAAAATCTTTTTACTGCCTTAAATACTTTTATTGGTCTCAGTAAGGATGAGGTGCAATTATACATTAATATCTTTCAGGTATAGCTTACGTTTCTTCTCGGTCTCTCGTTGACTTGTGAGTAAAGGACACTGGCAGAACAAACCGGATTAATGGAGTTTGATGAGATGTGAATTGAAGTAGGTTAGCTCATTGGCCTTAATAACCTTTCATTGAATGCTTTAAATAAATAAATTATGCCACGCTTGATATGTGTGTAGCCAATAGATAATACAGTCAGTATAACATCATCTCGATAGCTCATTTAACAGTCTTAAGAGTGGTTTTCCTGCAACAGTGGCCAATGTAACTTAAACGGGGTGCTTTTAATTGGTATTTTTGCTACTACCTGTTATGTAATGTGCGTAAACAACTCAAGAATACCAAAACGCCATATGTTTTTTTTTTTTTTTTCCAAAGATAGCATGATAACAAAATTATAAAGAAAAAAGAAAGTGTGAGCGGGGGGGGGGGAGTGAATCTCTTTTCAGGACTGCTTTTTATGTTTTATTCTAAGAACAGAAAACTTTGTAAGTAAACAATTAGTCATTTATTCAATCAAGAGCAAATCATTTGTTATTAGAGAAAAAATGTTCCTATCAAATATAGAATAAATGCCTTTCTTTTTTCAGAAAAATTTAGATGAAAATTATAGGGCAATTGAGTCTTCTGCACGTGGTTGCGGCTCTGATTGAAGGACACTGGTCCCGAAGAAACAAGTGAATTTTTAAATACATTTAAAATAGATCAAATTAAAATTCTAGTCGAGTGTTCACTTGATTAATCAATGGCACTTTATATGGTGCTAAAGATGCTTTAAGAAGACACCCATATTTCATTTATTTACTTTTATAGTTGATTTGTTTTCGTTTTTTTATTGATTAACTTTGATTGTTATAAATTAATTCTGTTTTTCTACTTTTTCTTCCTAAGCCTCTTATTTTATTGAAATGTGTGTCTGATTGGCTAGGTAGAGTAAATTATTATATTTATGGGCCAATTGACTATTTAAGCATATTTTAATTTGTGCGCTTTGAGTTTTATTATTGATATAATAAAACTCAATAATAAAATTATTATTGATATAGGGGCTCAGGTTAGCCATGTGAGTTAAAGCGTTGACCTTTATCTCACATGGTAAACCTAGAGTGGCGAGTTCGATTCTTGCCTGGGCAAAGGAAATTATTTAGTGACGAAATTCATTAAATAACGTCCTAAAATCCCACCCTGGCTAGAAAAGGGTGGTAACCTGTAGATAACCCGTCCCGATTAGCCTAAGTTGCAAAAAGTGGACGTTAATAAACAATAATAATAATAATTATTATTGATATAGCTTTTGTATTTTAATTTGGTATTTTTGGCATATCTTAAATTACATTACCATTTTATTTTACACATGTTTTTTCTTATCTAATAGCAATATACTTATAATTTCTTTTGATGCACCTTCCTTAATAATGAGTATATCGTTCTTCGCTAAGCATGTGGAAAAAAAAAACTAACGTTTAACACAAGACTGATTTTAATTTATTTGGAAAATATACATATTTACATTTTGTTGAAATAATTTATAAGCTTGAGTAAAAAAAGAAATACATTTCGCACAATTCGGCATTTTGTTTTTTGCAGCACATAACGAAAGATGAGACAAAAAACATTAGCATTCACAATCTTCTGTTGTTCACAAGTGGTTTAACCTTTGCCATGAAAAAGTTCATTATATTACCATGTAGCGGCAGCATTCGTTGTCATGGTAACTTACAAGTAAATTAATACATTGAGTAAATTAAATTGCTGTGTTTATTATTATTTTTTATTAACGTCCATTTTTTGCAACTTAGGCTAATCGGGACGGGTTATCTACAGGTTACCACCCTTTTCTAGCCAGGGTGGTATTTTAGGACGTTATTTAATGAATTTCGTCACTAAATAATTTCCTTTGCCCAGGCAAGAATCGAACTCGCCACTCTAGGATTACCGTGTGAGATAAAGGTCAACGCTTTAACTCGCATGGCTAGCCTGAGCCCCAAAAAGTTGCTGTGTTTAGCAACTAAACTTATTTCAATAAATCAAATGTTTTTATGGATTCTTCAGACGAAGATGTACAATGCGCCGTATAAAGTGCGTTAGTGTCAAGTTATTGTATATTTCAGTTGCTGAAATTGACTTCTATGCTTAGTTTATTGTAGGTTTTTGAAGACGTCTGCACAGACACGCTTAAATTTTTCCAAAAAATCACATCAGGGGGAATTGGATTTACTTAAGATTAAAAACGAAATAACTACATTAATATTCAAGATAAAAAGTGTATAAAATAACTTTTTCAACAGTATTGACTCAATGCAACCAATAATATCAGTGATATTCACGATTTTATGTTTTATCCTTTCCCTAAACCGCTCCTCCCTTTCTGGTTCGAACATAACTGATGCCTCTAGAGCAGGCATTTGACATGTTGCGGGCCAATCTTGTGTGTGCAAATACGTTCGCGGGCCGCTTATAAAAGTAGTGTATTTTAATGTAGGGTTCACAATGTTTAACGATTGATATTAGACATGAAATTATAACGATAATGTAATTATAATCCAATTTATTAAAATAACAAAATGAAATGAAAAAAAAAAATAGGTACAACATTATCATGAAATCGTAAAATTTGGAATTATTACAAACAACGAAAGTTAAATAGCTACACCGAAATCAATGAGCTTGAATTTAGGAAACTAATCCATCGATGTTTGGATTAATTCCACTGATTCAACGACGAAAAGAATTTTCCAAATTATCGTCAGTCAGCCTTGTAGGATGTTTTGATTTATTAACTTTCATCAATGAAAAGAACTGTTCGCATTTCAAGTACTGCCAAACGCACAAATTTCCTCTCATATTCCTCATTTGGAGTAAGTAGTGTAATATTTTTGTTTAATTGGGTTTTTCAAAATGACTCGCGGGCCGGTGGTTGCCGACGTATGCTCTAGAGGATAACAAGAATATGTAAATAGATAATAGGATGCAAATTTGTACAGAGATTATTACGTATAAAAACGTATAATATTGGTGGCAAGTGGTACTACAACTTCCAATAATTATTAAATATTTTGCTCATTCGTGTACATTGTTCCAGGCTTCAGAGGTCATAACATTTAGAGGACATGTTCCTTGCTAAGCATGCTTAATGTATGATAAAATATTAATATTTAATTTTTTAAATGTAAATTATGCTTACCGTACCTAATTATAACACAAAATTAAACATGATAAATAAACAAAATTTTATGAATTAAAAAATTATAAGAATAATATTAGATGGGAACCCGGGTAGCTTCTTTAGCTAATTCATCGGTTATTTCATTCCCTGACAAACCCAAGTGGCTTTTAATCCAACTGAATTTTACTTTCATATATTTGTCAATGACATTAATTATGTTATCATATTGTATATCAAGTTTATTGCATTTATGTTCTGGGTTAATAACTGTGTTTTGAGTGAAAATGGACGTGCTTTGTTATTATTTAGTTAGTTGCCTGTAGGATTGCAAAGTTGGTTGTTGGCTTGGTTGTTAGACCAATAGTTTCCATGTTTTCATTGCATGTTAATGGGTATACCCGAGGTCTTGACTAAAGTAAGTGCGTATTCTGGGGAGTTATTTTCCAATTTCCTTATGTCTGTATTTTATTCTGATAGAATGCCAAATTGTAGAGTTTGATGTAAGTGTGTGAACAGTCTTAATGATTGGTTTAGGTGTAACAACTGTTTGGAACTAAACGTCTTTTCTACTTAATGTATTACTATGCTGTTTATAGTAGTCCATCCTATTGTTCGAGTTGAATTGGGGTTAAACCTGTACAAATAAATGCCGCTTCTTGAGATACAATTTTATTATTTTAATTGCTATTATCTATTTTACTCTATTTACTTTTCTGAGGTTTGACTTTTATAAAGTTTTAAAATTTACAGGCTACACATTGTAATTGATCCAATGAACATGAATCAGAACATCCAACAATAAAGGCAGCATGTGGAAAATTCCATTCACACCAATAAAGGCATCAGTTGAGAAAATTCCACTCAAGGCCAGAATAGTTAGATAGTCCATAACCTGCAGAAGCTGACATATGATCGCCATTGACAGCATGAGTATACATATTACAACTTTAATCTACCTTCCAGTCTTGCCCCACTGATGTTGGAAGTGAGAATTTATACAAGGGGAGACGTTTTTAAAATGAGGATGTAAAGTCCTTAAAAATGTGGAAAATAAATATAGTTAAGATTCTGAATATGTTACGAGTTTTAAAATATACAAACAAATAGACTATAAATAAGATTTCAATTTTGTAGTGAATAGTTTAAATATTTTTACATATAATTAAATTTTATAAATTACCACTTTACTTATACTAATATTTAAAGCGTTGGATCTAATCTCACGTTGTAAACAATGAGTGGCGAGTTAAACAATTAGTGACGAACTCATTAAATAAAATCCTTAGTCCCACACTGGCTAGAAAAGGGTGGTAACCTGTAGATAACCCGGCTCAATTAACCGTAGTAGCTCCACGTGGACGCTAATAATAGTTATTTATTATACAAGTGACGAAAGTAGATCATTTTACAACTCGAGTGAAACGTTTACCCACACGAGCGAAGCGAGTGTGGTAATTTTACGAGAGTTGCAAATTCTACTTTCGTCACCAGTGTAATATTAAATTTTTTTCTGTAATCGTTTAATACATGATCAGATCTAACCAGAATATGAACAAAATTAGGATGTTGTGACGATTATGGTATGTTGTTGGTAGGTTATAAGCATGGTTGTGAAAGGTTATAAGCATGGTTGTGAAAGGTTATAAGCATAGTTATAAAACAACTAGTGATGATTGTCAAGTAGTGCAGTTATAAACAAGTGCAGGTTATAAACAAGGAAGGTAATTATTATTATATTTAAATTTTAAAATATATTGATTATTTAATTAATTCATTCACATTTCAATATATTTTGTTAAAATAAATTCTTACAATGTTAAGAAACATTTAAAAGCATTTAATTGCCAACTTCAAATTATTTTTTAATTTATACTTATTACTAATTAAGAAGGCAATTCACTTTTATCACTTGTGATGAAAGAGATTACTTTCTTCACTCTATTTCAAAATGTTTCACTTTCTTCACTCATTTCAGTTTAGTAATGTTACCATTATTCAACGATTACAGAAAAATATATTTTTTTTTGTAACCTGTCCTAATTACCCATAGTAACAGAAAGTAGACGTTAATAACTAAATAAATTTATAAAAAATAGTGATAAATAATTTAATTTTAAACTAATAATATATGTTTTATTATGAATTTAATTTCTAAACATTTATTAACTGTTTTTTTTTTCGTTTATAGATAGATTTTATTATTGGAAACAGGAAACACATTACAGAGGCCATCTATAGACATGTTCAGCTGTCTTGACTGACTGCAAAATTTGTGAGTTATAATCAAATACCTTATACCCTCTTATCGAATGAAGCTCTTATTGAAAACAGCCATTAACAGCTTGTTAGGGGTTTAGGTTAGTCATGTGTGTTAAGGCCTTGGTTTTAATATCACTTAGTAAACCTAAAGTCGTGAGTTCGATTCTCGCCTGGGCAATGGGAATTTACTTATTTATTGACGAACTCAACAAATAAATTCTTTTGTCCCACCGTGGTTAGAAAGGGATGGTAACCTGTAGATAAACTCTACCGATTAGCCATAACGCGAGCAAAAAGTGAACTTTAATAAATAATGACAACAACAGCAGTTTATTGGTTATGATTCTCAGTTCATTATAGACACGAAAGAGCGTTTCATTTTCATAAGTGATTCACATTGTGTTTAGCGATTTCTCTTGAAAAAAATCAACTTTTGAAGTTGAAA
This sequence comes from Riptortus pedestris, assembly GCA_019009955.1. NCBI lineage: Eukaryota > Metazoa > Arthropoda > Insecta > Hemiptera > Alydidae > Riptortus > Riptortus pedestris. The sequence goes on from CM032229.1 coordinate 157,244,281, forward strand.
TTAAGACTAAATTTGTCAATAAACGTTTCGTATTTCCACCAATTTTATATACTGGAGTCGAATACGATGACCGTTCAATGCACATATGCTTATTCGCTCAGAAGCCTTCGTTTTATTTGATTATATTCAAACTCCATATTTAACCGTTTATCATACATATCATTTCTATTCAACATGGATAATGGCTATAATCAGGTAAAGATAGGGGTAGTTCAAAGAAAATATAAAACATGAAATTGTAAATTTCACTGACGGTAAGGGTTGTATTGAACCAATATTGATGAAAAAGTTATTTTTTACAACTTTTGTCACTTGCTGATTGCGATAACTCTAATATTAACGGAGTTATTTCTTTTCCAATCTTTAGTAAACTCTATTTTTATATTAGAGGAAATATTAATCTCTAATTAAAATTATTTCAACAGACACTAGAACTTGCGGTCTTTTGGTTCTCTGTGCCAGTGCACTGCCAACTAAGCCACCTCATTATGTGAGGATTAATTCAAACAGGTTTCTAAGGAAACGAAAATTTTACTACTTCCGACATGAACCAGATATGAAGAAAATAAACTTTGTCGCCTAATCCATGTATAGTTCAATATATTTCACGACTTCTGGTTTACTAGGTAGGTAGGATGTTCCTAGCTTTGGGCAATTAACATCGTGGTTATTAGGAAAAGTAAAGTATAGTGTTGTGGCTACTTTGTATCTGTGATTTTTTTAGTATATATTACAAAGTAATTAAATTATAATGTATGTAGGATGAAAAAATTGTTGGCTACGCTTCCACTATAATAATTTATTGAAACGGCAAAGCGCTTTCGATTGGCAGTCCAGGCCTAAGAGCCGTCAGGTCAACATCGAAAACCTTCGGGTACTGAAGATGATGCACAGCATCGAAAGCGCTTTGCCGTTTAAATAAATTATTATAGTGGAAGCGTAGCCAACAATTTTTTCATCCTACCTACATTAGAAGTCACTTCCACCTGCCAGAATACTAACTCAGAATAATTAAATTATACTGACCTATTTACTATTTACATGTTAATATCATTTATATACAGTTTTTAATTTATAACCAGGGGTTCAGGTTAGCCATGTGAGTTAAAGCTTTGACCTTAAGCCTCACATGGTAAACCTACAGTGGCGAATTGGATTCCCCCTGGGAAATAGGAATTTATTTAGTGACGGAATTCGCTAATAATAAAATCCTAAGTCCCACCCTGGCTAGAAAAGGGTGGTAACCTGTAGATAACCCGTCCCAATAGTCTTAGTTGCAAAGTGTGGACGTTATTAGATAATGTTTTTGGAACCTGTCCAATTAGCCATAGTAGCAGAAAGTGGACATTAATAAATAATAATAATAAATATTTTTATTTTAAGCTAGGAACATATGTCATGCTATGAAGGTAATTAAATACTTTACACATTTATTAATTAATTTATTAAAATTTAATTTTAATTATTTTTTTTTCATTTATAGATAGATTATACTTTTGAAAACACATAATAATTTGTAACTTACCTTGCTTGATTACTGTGTTGATTATTTAAAGCATATATTTTGGTGGAGTATTAATTAATTTGCCTTCTATGAAGTTTAGACACGCTAGTCTTGTTTGTAAGATATAGATTTCGAATTGTTTTAGGGGCTCAGGTAGGCCTTGTGAGTTAAAACGTTGGCCATAATTTCACACGGTAAACCGAAAGTGGCGAGTTCGATTCTCGCCTGGGCAATAGGAATTTATTTAGGGAAGGAATTATTAATTAAAATCCTTAGTCCTACCCTGGCTAGAAAAGGGTGGTAACCTGTAGATAATAGATAAATTAATTTATAGCTGGATTACTGTGTTGCTTATTTAAAACATATATTGTGGTGGTGTATTAATTAATTTGGGTTCTATTAAGTTTAAGACTCGCTAGCCTTGTTTGTAAGATATAGATTTCGAATTGAGACATAAGTGGCTAGGGTAATTATTAAGTGTTAAACATTGGAGATAAGGAGTTTGAGTAAATGGTAGCTGGTAGGAGGAGTGGGGGGAGAGGCGCTAGTTGTAAGTGGGCTGCAGAAGTATGATCTAAGGAGGGCCAAGTCCGTAATGTATAATTCATTAAAGTGTAGCAAGTAATAATGAGGGCGGGTCCGTGCGGCCTGGGGGTGGGGGAGTGTATAATGTTTAGGGCATAAAACAGTCATCAATATCTCCGTGGAGGGGGGATCATTAGCACCCGGGTCTAGGGCGGAGTCTCGAGGGTGGGGGAAGGGGCGGGGCTTGGAGCAGCCAATCAGAGAAGAGGTAGGCGTGGCCAGCCGGCGGGCTGTAGTCGAGCACTGGGGTGCCGGCAGTCCGAGGCGGGAGGTAGTCGAGCTCTCACAACCACGGCGTCGCCACAGCTGTCAGAAGACTCGCGAGGGTCCCCGATGATCTCACTAATGGAGTGCGGGGCACCCCTCGCAGCCCTACACTCGATGACCGAGATGAAGCCCCAGGGCAACCCTCACGGCATAGACCACATCCTGGCCAGGCCTTCTACCGTCCACAGCCAGAGGGCAGCCAGTCTGCCAGCGATGGCCACGGCTGCAGCTGCTGCATACTACAAGCACCACACGCACCCCCTCGCCGAGCTGACGACGAGGAGTCCCCTCTACTGGCCGGGACTGCAAGGACTAGTAGGCAATCCTATCGCCTGGAGGGAGAGGATCGCTAACAGTGAGTAAACTCATCAAATCATCATATGCTTAAATTGTAATAATAACAATATCATGTGTGCGATGGAAAGGTTATAAGCGAACAGGTTATGCTTGACAAGTTCCAACTGGAATGCTCGGCAGTAACTTATAGCTTCATTTTCCCGCCAAATCGCCGTACCCCTCAATTTGAACGTTTACTGCTAATATGTGTCATTTCAATTGATATTGCCACATTATTTAGAACAACCATAAATTAAAACTGAGCGAAATATTCTAAAATGAAGTAACCATTAAAGAACTGTATTATGCTCATTTATTAGAGAAGCTTTGATATTCTTAAAAATAAATTAAGTAAAAAAATTAAAAAATTGTTTGAAAAATCTCCACTGTTGTGGAAATTAAATATAACCGGTAAAGGTTTAATATAACATTGTCTAGTCCCTCTCTTACTATTTTCTTGTACAACAATTAAGTAAAATGAAGTTAAAAAATCTGAACAAATTTCGATTTCACAAAATCACTAAAACATATGTGTAATTAATGATCTTACTAATAATTTTAGTAGTTGTGCAAATATGACCTATTTAAATTCGCCGAAAACCCCGATGAAGGTCAACAGGAAATATACGTTTTTTTATTTCTCGGCTAGTACTTTTGTATTGCTATACTATTCCATGAATGTAAAAAGGAAAAAAAAACACATTTTTTTTTTTCAATGTTACATTAGTTTATATTATTCCAAATATAATAAATGTGTTATATATGATGAATAGTGCTTCGGCTCTAATTTTCTATTCATATTTATTTTTGTGGTATCGCAATGTTCATTTAATTAATCACCACCACGATATAATTTTTAAATAATTTATCTTTCTGTGATATTATTATCAACTTATTTAAATTCCGTTGGAGCAGTCATTAAATATTTATTGAAACTAGAATTTCAATTTTGAAGCGCTTTTCATCATATGCTCGAATAGTATATTTATTTACTCTTACTTTCTTTGAAAACAAAATAAAAATATTATCTTATACTATCATACACCCAATAATAATCTACAGGATATGCATGAAGATCACGAGACTTAAAACTGAATAATTAGTAATAATTTGGAAAGTTCATTGCATGATTTTATATTAAACTTCTAATTCCGTGAATTGATGTACACAATAATTGCTTATGAATATGTTGTAATTTTCATTCAGTAAAAACAAAAGACAAATAAAGTAATAACAACTAATATCATTATATAAACACATTAGTTTTAATATATCTTCTAAAAAATGCATCCTGTTTAACTTAATTACTTCTTTTTACATAAATACAAATGACCAATAATTTCATGAGTTTTATTATAATGGAAAATGATAATAAAATAATTACTAATTATTACTATTTATGTCATTTAATGAACTTAATAACAACATTGTGTGCTTCATTATAATACAATTTAATAGAATAGAATTTAGAAATGTATAAAAAAAAAAAAATCAACCGTCAATTATAAATGGATTCCTCTTATTAAATATCATTATTATTTTTATTAATATTTTTCCCAATTATATCATAGTATAAATAACAAAAAAAAAAACAACATTCTTTCGGTTCACTCACGTTTTATTCAAGTGTACAACTAGAACTAAATATGCACATTACAATTTGCCCTATGTATTTATTGTAATTTCTAATTAATAGAAAGGCTGTTGTATGTAATTATTACCATGGTATTCTATTATTTTCATTAGTTTACATTATCTTTATGTTTTTTAAAGTATAGAAACTCATTAACTTAAGTAGTTTTTATAAGAATTGAATATTCAATTCAGTTTATACTTACTCTCCATGATACTACAAGGCTAATTAATGAAATAACTACACCAATAATATACTAATTCAATAGTAAAATTATTTATATGAAAAAAAAATTTTTATCCATATTAAGCGATTGTAGTGAAATATTTTATTGAGAAAGAAATTTTGAAAGTATTCAGTACTAGTTAAAATAAGTTATTGCGCATACGACGGTATGAAACAGAACTGTAATCAAAACAATTGGAATTTTGATCATTTCTTCTGTGAAAATTCCAGAAATATTGCTTTGTTGGTTGTAAGCGAATTTGTTGCTAATCCCCATTATTTTGTCAATGATAATTGGACAATAAAAATTTTCTTTTTTTCTCTAGTTTAAATGCCTTGAATGTTTCATTATGAATTATCCAATCCTAATATTTCTCTTAAAATTGCCTTATGGTATAATTCATTTTACTATAATCCTAAGAAACATGTTTCTAATGACTTTTAAATATTATATTAGATATAAATTACGTATATGTTCAACAATATACCCATAAAAACATACTTCCTGGAGAATGGTCACATGATTAACTGAATTATTACGGCACATGGCCCTCGACCAATGGACTAATAATAAACCAAAAATATTGCGATAATAGAAGACCATTTATAATCCTCCAACTAATTAAATATTCTGACGCAGAATTTGTTAAAGGCAATTTAACAAATTTATTCCAACGGAGTCACTACTTTCATTTAGAAGAAGGGAGTGTTTTATTGGAAGGTGTCGAGTTTGACAAAGTGGGGTTTTTCATTATTATTTAACTCTTTTGTTTTGAGAAATTACAATAACAACAAGAGTTAATAATAAGCTATTAACTGGAATGTTTTGTGCTAAAACCTGCTTAAGCATTCAAGGGAGTTCTGAAGCTAAAATAGTCTGCTAGCTATCTTAGACAGATGGCTATGACGCCCGTGTTGTACAAATACGTTATTTCTATTTCAAGTAGCTAATCCATCTACAAAAAAGAACTATAATTAGATTATTTCACTAATTTAAAATTTCAATAGAAAATACTTTTCTTTAGTTTCATATTTAGCTGTCCCTCCCCTTCCTTTAAGGAAATCAGCTACTGAGGTTGTTCTTAAAACACAATATTTCTAAGATGAGATATTAGTCAGGGAATAAAATGCGCAATCGGAAATATCTCTCAATAGAAAATATTCTTTAATCAATCTTATTCGATGACAAAAGTTCTTTGTCTAATTTTTTTTAGCTCAAATATTAACAGTTTTTACTGATTTATTTTTTTCTTTCGGAAGAGTTTCATGGTAGTCTAATATATCAAAAAATATAAATATTGTTTACTATGAAGTGTGATATGCCCAGCTAAAGAATTAGATATAATTTACAATGGGTCTTTACTAAGAGTTTGACAAGGACTCGAAAATAAACCTAATAGCTTTCTGGTACTGTAATATAATTTTTGAGGAATGGAACTGAAATTCATACTTGGCAGTTTTAACGTATTTCTATGGTAACATCGCACGCAGGAAATCTGCTTACTTGTGGAGGTCCTACATGACGGACTTTTTTATTTTAAGATGTAATTATTTTCTTTGCACTATAGTACTAGTTCATTTACACACACAAGTACGCTCATAAACATTATATAGGAAACTATACTAAAAGTTTAAAATCAAATAACAAACAATGAGAGTTTATATTAACTGGTGTGAAATATTATTTTTCTATCCTTTTTCATGAATTTTATAGTTTAGATATCTTCAGCAAGGATCTCGCCCCTGGTTTAAGATATATATTCTGTATCTATCACTGAGGGTATCAAATATTAGGTGTTTCTACAAAAAAAAAAAATAAAAAAATAATTCACACATTAAAATTAGCCTAAAATTGTCAGAACCATCCCATGCTCAATAATACTATATACAAAAAATATAATATGCCATTTAATAAAATATGAAACTTCCAATTCATTACTACAAATAAGGTACTTGGGTGCTAGTCGTGCCATCGCAAAACACCGGTCAACATCCGAACACCTCGATTGTGGTAATGTTCAATATTATTGATATTAAAGCGAGCTTAATTTCTTGCAAGCTATTTTCTTGTGATCACTGCCTTATGGATTGCAAATAATCCTATATTGTCCGCTTTACAAAGGAAATAAGAAAATGGGTTATTTTAAATGACCCAAGTACAATAAAATAGCTTAATTGGCTTAGAATGTTGTTTCCTAAAAGGTCAGCATCAAGATTTCTCTCTCTCTCTCTCTCTCTCTCTCTCTCTCTCTCTCTCACACACACACACACTCTCTCTCTCTCACACACACACTCTCTCTCACACACACACACTCTTTCTCTCTCTCACACACACACACTCTCTCTGTTCTCTATTGGCCCCGAATTATTAAAATTTATTGGACTTTTCTGAACTAAAAGAACTAATATCTAGGAATTAGTGCAATAAAATTTAAAACTTTTTTTTAAAATCCTAATTGTTGGACAGAACGGAGATTTTAATTGTTTTAAACATATTATTATAATATCTTGACGACACGCTAAAGTGAGAGTCGCTGAATTCGCAATACACCCTTAAATAAATAAATATTATCTAGAACCTCCTTATTCCATTTCCTTTTTTTTTTTTTTTTTTTTTTTTTTTTTAGGATCTTCGCAACTTTGGTGATTGTCCTTACTCTATAACATTAATGATTTGAGCCACTGGAAAATGAACTATAGAGGATATTTTATCTAATATCAATTACATTTTACTCTAATTAAAGTTCCACTCTGAAATAAATTATTGAAGTATATTTTACTCTCAAGGTACTTAGAATGGTGTCCCGGGGTAGCCAACATTTAATTTAGTTATTGATATCTTATATTGAGATACAGAATACAGTAATTATTAATAATATTAGAAATAAATAATATGAACAAACAGTCAAATGTAGCAATATTAACGTTTTCCATTTAAATATTTCTTTGCATTGTTGCATTCATTCCTTTACAGTTAAATCACACACAACATTAGTTCATTAGACATTTTGGACTGTGTCGCTACTCGACCATATTGGAGCAGATAATACAGAGTGAAGACACTACAAAAATCCTTAAATAAAACCCATACTATAAAGCTGAAGGGGGGGGGGGATGTAAAGCAGAAGGAGATCAGTTGAATTATTGGAAAGGTTTTCGATGTTGCAATCCCAAGTTCTCGGCTCATGCAAGCTATTTGTGACAAACAAAGATCTCACAATAGTATTTATGGTTTTCGTGCTTTTCGTAAAGACTTAAATGTTCTATTAATCCAAGAATTTCGAATCGATCCGCTTCTCTTGGTTTCATAACAAACTAATCCTAAAAACCAAATTTCATCAAGACTAGAACCGAAGTTAGCCAATCTCATCTCGCCCGTTATCTGCACATACTTAATAAAAATGTAAATATCTCGGTTACATCTCGGGTAGCTAGAGGATAAATTTACGTAAAAATATTTATAGTAAATTTAATTTGCAATAGATTGATGCTATACAATTTTTCGATCCGACGTATAGTAACTCCCACTGGTCCGATTTCAGCCATTAACGAACTTGATCTTTATTTTTACATAAAACGATTAAATTCCGAGTTTGGTAACGATCAAACAAAAATTGCGACCGCTAGAGCATTAACACATATATATATATATATATATATATATATATATATATATATATATATATATATATATAATTTTGAACGGACCTCATGTTCGTCATCTCCTGGATAGGATCGATGGACATTTGAAATTTGCATTGAATTTTTTGAAAATTGCGTCATGAGTACGACCTCAATAGCTGATTTCCTTTAAAGGAAATCTGCTAAAATGTGTTTTTAGGTCAGCGTAATCATTGTATATTTTGACGAAAACATGTTTATGCAAACATGTAGATATTTACGGCAGACACAGTTTTCTCGTCCTGATTTCATTGAAGCTCCTCTTTCGTTTGATCACAACGTCTTTAACTGCAACATTGTTTTGTGTTTTTCTCAATTATTGTTAAATGCACCTGTGACGTAGAGGGCTTTAGAAAGCAATTCCTCACCTGGAAGAATTTCTGGGGCAAGGATTCGGTTGATAATTTGGTTACAGACAATTACTGAAAACAAATATTGCAGAACGTTACGTAGAGCATATACCCAATATGTAAATTGTTTTTAAAAAACAATGCATTGAGTGAAATTGCTCCATTACTATTACACATCTAAAAAATATTGGAATTCGGAGGGATAGTACGCTCGCTTGCATTGGCCGTTGATGAGGGAGGGTCGGCGAACAGGGGTGTATTTTAATAATCCCCAGTAAATGAGTTGATTTGTGCCCCTGCAACATTTGGTCTTGGATGACCTCACCCTATCCAGCGACCATTGCTGGCCACCGTAACACTCCAACACCGATATCAACTCTCTGTCTCCATCCGATAATAAACCGTCGTCAACTATAGACCGGTTTAAAAATAGTTACAGGAGGCATTCAAGAACCTCAAAGAAAACTCAGTACATGGAGAATATGAAACAGTAATTAGAAAAAGCGAAATTTACGATTGGGAAAATGACAGAACCAAGATGTATAATGTAAAAATGTGAATGGCATCAAAGAAATGGACTCCAGACACAAAAACAAAAAAAAACCTGAAGCACAATTAATCCCGCATATAAATAAATACAACCGAATTAATAATTCAATTATGGGATTTTTGACAAACTGAATTCCTTCACCGATTAAATATATGCTTACGCAGAGATAACAAAAATTGGCGAATTATTGAGTGCAAAATGCATTCAAGATAGAAGAGGTTGTTGTGTCAAAAATTAAAAAGAATTTTTTTTTTTTATAATAAGCGCATTATTTAGAAACAAAAGTTAACGCAATCCAGAACAAATAAATGTATTATACTTCAAAATTTAGTGACATAGGTCACCACCGAAAACTTTTTTTTCTACCAATTGCCCTAGATGTGTCGTAGCTTATATACCAACTCTTCAGAGGCCTTTCATTTTCTACAAGTATTAACATTATTTTATAATATCCGAAAGATAATTCTTTGCTACATTAAAACATTTATACTTGTAACGAAAGTAATATATTTATTGAATTTAGTTACCCATTGTTTGCTAACAGTTTAACATTTAATCAAATTTAATAGTGAAAATAGTTCTAAAAGAGGGTAATTGGGCAGACCCACCTCATTTATTATTTAATGATTATAATAAAGGACTCATGAAGTTTATCAAAAGTATAGTTATGGATGTAAAAAAAATGCATTGGAATTTAAAATTGATTATAACATTTATTTTATCATATTATAATAATCCATTAAATCGTGAATATTGTAAAAATTGATTTAAGCATAATAATGCATGTAATATGTCATGGAAGATGGTCTCAAATAAATGGCTTCTCAAAGGGTTACTATGACGAGAAAAAAATAGAACTTTGAAGCATTTGAAGTAAGAATGAAGTATAAGGTCAGCTTCAATTGAATAGCTATTTAGGATTATAAGTAAGAAGAATTGAAAATATTTCTAATATTTATCTCATTAGGTAACTCATTGTACAAACTGATATTATTACAAAATTGGAGTAGGGGTGAAATAAGGAACAGAATGAAATTGTGTTTACGGCGGTGTATATGCAAATCTAGTGTGTAACTGTTAGCCGTGGATATGACGAGATTAGTGCGGGAGGAAGTTGGGAATTAAGAGGAAGGGCCATTATCCCTGAGAGGGTGGTAAATCTTCTTGTTAGGAAGCAGACAGACAGACAGACAGGGGATTAGTGCTGTGTTAGGCTATTGACTTTCTAATGGCTCGAGGGAGAGGGCGCTGGCTCCGAGCCCCTCCGAGCTGGCGGGAGAATTAATTTAAAGGGAGAATCTCAACACTTATCCCATTTGTTCGTGAGCCGCCCTCTCAGCCCCGGGGAGACCGCTGTCATCTGTTACGCCAAACAAGGGCATCACTTCTTGGTCCCGCCTCTAGGGGGCGCGCCACATCTCTTGTCCCCTTCTAGCTGCAAGTATAGTTGTCTCATTAATATGGGTTTCATTTCTTAATTACTCTTTTATACGTATACATATATTTCATGAATGGATTTAAACTCTTAACAACTAGCTCTAAATTTTTTTTAGTATGTGCAGTTTTGAAAAGGTTACTTGATTATTTTATTTTATTTCAAGGTCTCTTTGTAATAATACTATTACACTTAAAAACACAATAAATTCATATATAAGTGGGAAAGGATCTACCATTTGACGGAAAAACTGTCGTGACTGCCAACATCATATTTAATTCATCTTCCTATGTATGTATCGTCGAATTGTGACCTTAATCTAATCATGGTTGAAGAAGAAGTGACCGAAGGTCAATAGATGAAAAACACTTGAACTATCTCCACTGATTTATTTCCCTCTGTATGTTTCGCGTTCTTTATGACACCACTTCAGGAGTAATACACTATTATAAAAAGATTCGACCTTATCACATTGGGTGTCACGTCGAGACTAACAATTATGGAGATGTACCACACCACTTGTAGCTGATAATATGACATTAAAATAATGAACAATGTAAATTTTGATTACCTAAAAGGTTTCTTTAAAACAGTTGTTTTTATGTTTTTATTTGTTAGGGTTCAACTCATTCTATATAAAAAATAACTCGGTGTCCATCTTCAGATACTCCTAATATACTTTCATCTTTCAGAGGAGCATGATCAGCTCTTTGTCAACATCACTAAAATTACTTATAAAAGCCAAACTGTTTGACTCTAGTCATAGCCCACGCAGATGGGAGTGTATATTATAAAAAGTTTCGAGTTTTGAAAAATCGATTCAAGAAGAAGTTGATCAGCTGATCTCCATGCTTGTTAGTTTTGATGTGACCGCCGACGTATTAAGAGATATAATTTGTATGTTGCTGGATGTGGGAGTGCAGATCTGGGAAACAGGTCTCAATAACACGAAGTCTTCCCACCAATTTATTTATTCATGCACAAGGCCTTTCGGCACTAACGTGCCATCATCAGGTGCTAACCAACAAACAACAAAGAAACAAGTTTAGGCTAAGTTATGCATTCAACAATTACATTTTGAAATATTTAACAAAATAGAATTTCATACTAAAATCAGTCTTAGAAAAAACGTCCTAACTTAAAACTACTAGAATCTAAGTCAAACATTAAAAGATACATCTGGCCCACCGGCTGTGAATTTAGTTTAACGGCTTTGCTTTTTTTTTTTTACCTTATTAAGATCGTTTTATTTATTATTTAATATACAGTTTTAAATGTTTAAGTATTTTTTAGTGTTTATTTAAATTTGTGTTTTTGTTGTTGTTTTTTTCTCATTTGACGGTAAGTTGTTTAGTTTTTGTGTTTCATTTAAATGTATTTTGTGTTTTCTGCCTTCTTAATTCAGTGTTCCTATTATTACTTTTACAACCTGCTAGGACCTAAAGCGTCCTAGAAGCTATGCTCGATTAAAAAAATTAATATCCGTATTTATTACGGATTGCGCATGATGATCCACGAATCTCGCATCAATCATTGTGAATTTCACTCGTCGTCTATAAACAATGTATCGGCAGACAATTTAGAAAATTACAGTGATTTTAAAATATAATATTAAGAAAATTATGTGAGAATGATTTATTTAATTTTAAAATTAAGTTTTGTTTAAATTTAATCATTGTAAGCATATAATACTTTAATATGGTTTTTTTAAACCTAATGTGTTGGGAGGGGCCATAGTGACAGACAGACAGGTAGTGAATACTGGCGTAACCAATACACAACTAACTGTAATTACTAGTTTTTTTGATTTGGTATTTAGAATTATTTTTTTGAATATAGTATGTTGAAGCAATTATTATTTAATTACATTTTTGTTATGTTTACAAATAACTTATTTGTAATAGACTAGACACTTTCTACTTTTAACAACAAATCTTATAAATGCATCATGTTTTCTCATGGATATCTCAACCTACAACACATACTCCACCTACACTCTCCAAACATCTGATCTACAACACTTTTATTTCTGTAAGGGCTGAATAGGTTTTGGAAATAGACCACTCTCTAATAAAAAAAAATACAGTAAAATCGGTGATCATTTATTTAATGGGGATTAATGGATTCCACGGAGATAGCTTCATCCAGTATTTTTTTTCGTTTTCCAATCGAATTTTATGGCCTAGAACAAACCGCTGTCCCCCGATGATTTCGTTACTTATTATACATTATTTCTAAGGTCATACTTACATACACTTAATAAAAAATAATAATGAATATAATACCTAATATATTTTTATATTAGTCTCGGAAATAAATTGAGCAAATTATATGAATTCCGTTTTGAAATATAACCAATGATGATAATGTATCCTAATTGAGCGGTGGTAGATTGATATAATCCCATAATGAAAGGCCGACTGAATTAAAGAGATAAAAGTTTTGTTTTTAATAAATTATGCGATGACGACTGTAACAAGTTTGAACTTATTGTATTCCATAATTTAACGCCTAATGTTTTGACGTTTAACTGAAATAATTGATTAAATGAACGGAAAGCCCCCGAGAGGGAGCTTTATAAAAATAAATTATTCGCAGTCATCAGGATTCCGGTCATCGGGGGGGTTGGAACGAGATAAAACCCCTATAATCCTTTTTATTCAGCATTTAAATGGCATTGTTCGTATTTTGCTCCAATTCAAATATTAATTTTTCAATATTGCTTTATTTTGTATTCCATTACCGTTTATTTCTCTATGTTATGACCTTTACTCGAGTCACATCTACATTACTTTAATATTTTATTGAAAATATTATATATATTTCACTACTACCCACAATGTTTTCACCAAATTAAATGTGCTTCTATTTTTATTAAAATTCATATTTTAATATAGCAAAGTCCTTTTTGGGTTTCTATTTATTACCATTGCAAAACCGTGTGCGTTCATATTTCTTTCAAATTCTAAAAACGTTTCACTTGATTGTAAAAAAACCGTCGTGCCATACCTGCAACTTTTCTCCTTCAGAACTTCACTATTCAGAAGGAAATTCGCTCTTACAATATTGAGGCTCTGTTAATGAAACTCACATAATATATTTTCAATTTGCCGTCCTTATAGAACAGTCCTAAGAGGTTCAAAGAGTGGTCAAGAAACCAAATCACAAGTAACACCGTTTCTATACATAGGATCAAAAATTGCTACAGAATATAATTTTCAGGTCTTTAATTAGTAAAAACTTATTTTTCTGATAACTTGGAAATTTTACTTTTCCTCCTCTGATCTTCTTCCGTATGTTAAACATTTCCATTAAAACACTTGTAAATGTCGATTTATCTTTACACTCGTTTTAATAGTTTTAGAACTTTGGGAAATCATTCATGTGCCAGAAAAACAAATACGCAGGTACATTTTTGGAATGTGCATATGTTACAATTTTGATAAAGATGTGAACGAGGTACAACGGAACTCGTGTTACTAGCATAGTCCTTTAATAAATATAAATAAATAAAAACATATTTATAGATTTAGTTAAGAAATAATTGTTTAGAAAATTAGTAAATTTAATACCCTTAGGATATGAAAAGAGCGGTATATACAGTATATTAGTTGATATTATTATAGACATAGAATAAAATAGGGACTTGTAAACAGCATTTTACTTACTATAACCTAGTTGTTGATTGCCCAAATCATATTAATCCTACAATTTTGAATACATCATCATTTGTCAATATGTTATGGTAATGTAGAAGTAAGTAACATTTATGAACTATTTGTAACATTTATTAGTATCCATTTGTAAAAGTTCTTTTCGTTTTGAAAATTATTTAATTTTTTGTCGTATTTAAATACCTAAGTCATGGAGAAAAGTTTTAGTCATGAATTGTCAACCCTATTAGACGAAGTTATGAACAGTAATCAACCGACTTAATAACAATTATTATTTTATAGTTTTACTTTTTGATTCTAAAAATCATTTCTTATAAAATAAAACACTGACTGAATTCTTTAACCCTACTAATTTTAGTTCTTGGAAGTTGCACCCCATTCGACGTTTGACTGTTTAATATTAATTTCCAATTCAAGGAAAATTCTGCTCGAAGCATTTTATAATTTTTAGTGCTTTCGTTCAGAAGTATTGTACTGAATAATTTATACCTTATTGATGTGTTATTGGTGTAATATATTGAAGAATTCAGTAATCCACCCTGAATTGAGCTTTATTTTATGTTGAATAACTAACCTTATTTCAAAACATATATATATTTCTATATGATATGAGAGGGATTAAATTACCAAAATAAATTTAGTAATCCGGGAGTTAATCCTCATATCAAGAAAATGCTGACCCCTTGAAATACCTAAAACCATTTTGTGTAATGAGTATTTTGTGAATTATGCCCATTTGTTGGTAGAGATTTGTGTCCCGTTCGGAAATAATCCAATTATTTTCCACGGTTGGTGTCACCCCCTCCCCATGACATACATTAGTTAGGGCTGCCTAGGGGTTGAAGGGCTAAGGACAGCTTTAATCTTTTGATTTACACACAGAAATTTATTAAAGTCAACTCTCCCGACCCCCGAAAACACCCCTCTCCGCCGCCCGGGGACTAAGAGAGACATTTAGTAATTTATACTTAACAAGGATTATACTCTCTTGCTGGAGAAGTCAGCCACTTTCTATCTCTTAATGAATATATTTTTCGGTTGAAGGTAGAAGGAGCAAGTGAAATTCTTCTTAGAGAGTTAAATGTTTTAATAAGAATGTAGCAGTCCTGGTACACCAGAAGTTTAATAAATGCATTTCGAATAGCTAATATTGATATTAATAATATGTTCCTTGGACCATACGGAAAAAGACAGAATAAATGTCTAGAATATTTGTTAAAACTTCGTAATTGACTAAGGTTTCAGAAATAATCTGGAGGAGGTTTAAGAAAGAGTGTTTCTGCTATTTGAAAAATAGAGCAGAGTTTGTGCAAGTTACGGATAAATAAACCTAAAAAAATAATAGTGGATTCACGATTTACAGGCTGCGTCAACTAAGCAGATTTTCCACGTGAAGATTTACAATAGATAAATCTACATACTAGTAACACAACATCAAAGTGAATATTAAGTGAGTAAATACAAACGGTAATGAGAAATCATTCAGACAATTTTCATAATCTCCCACGGAAACGTCTGAATTGAACAAACATGTTTGCCAACCTCTCAGAACTGAACAGATAGATAGAAAAATTCTTTACTGGCATGAAAAACAATTACTGAAATATATCTGAATATAACACATTGATTTTATAGAAAACTATTAGCTCTATCGAGTACTGTAATTTATAATGAATCAGAATAATTTTTATCTCAATCTAAAATTTTAGTAGTCCAAGAACAAAAGAAGGAGGGGGGGGGAGGTGGATCTCAGAAAGTAAAAGTTCAATGAAAACAGTATTTGGTATTAAACTTTGTATTGTTCTTTATAATATTTCGTGTTCCATTTTTTGTTATTTTGTTTACTTGTTTTTGTTTTGTACCCCCACCCCTGTATAAGAAGAGCCAACTCGCAATAGTTGCGGAGCTCTACATAATAAATAAATAACCTTGGAATGAAGTGGTTCATGATGAAATGAAACCTGAAAATCTCGGTTTATATTCAAGATAGAGAATAAATGTATATATCAATATTTATAGAGCACATTTAATTTGCAATAATACTGGCTTCCTACAATTCTTCTGTCCGTCGTATTGTAACTGAGATATTTTGAATTTTCGAAAATCCCCCTCCCAGTTGTCCAATTTCAGACATTGGAGAGCTTGATCTTTCTTTTCATATAAAACGATTATAAATCGAGTTCGGTAACTATGAGACAAACATTGCGACCACTAGAACGGTAACAGGTAAACATGTAGACAGATGTATATATATATATATATAATTTTGAAAGGACCTCATTTTCGTCATCTCCTATGTAGGATCAATGGACTTTTGAAGACGTTTTTCGAACATCGCATCATGAGTACGACCTCAATAGCTGATTTCCCTTAAGATCGATTTCCATATCGTATTATAATTTAAATGAGTTATGGATTAATATGAGGGCATTAAAAGTGCTATAAAAACAATTTTGCTTTGAAGGTTTGCGCCTATAATCCTGCGAGAGCGGAGGTTAATGTGTTTGCCGACAGGAAAGGGAGAGGTTTCCTCAAGTCGAAACTTGGCGGAGCGGCTGTGAAAACCTTCCTCTCCCCATACAACTTGAAGGCACAGCTCCAGCCCACAAACCTTAATCCCGCACAACTAACTCAATTACTTCGCCTTTAAAAGTTTGATAATTGTTATTTATTGCATATTAAGGCTTTCAGTTTGCCAGGTGGTAGGCTTATTTACACTAACAACTAAGACGTCTCAACTCCTTTGGCATTAATTCTGTCAAACTTTGTTTAACGGCAGTTGAAAATTACTAATAAGGATTATAACAATGAATTCGGATGTTTAAACTCAGCGTGAATTAGTATACTAATACTGCAATTTAAAAAAATTCCGTCTCCGGTGCGTAAACAATGAATACTTTTTAATAGGTTTAATAAATAAAAAAAATAATACATACAAAGCTAAAAGATAAAAAAAATACAAATCACTCCCTTAATATTCGATTTGTATAAATGTGCTGGAGTTACGTATATTTAGCCGGACTATCACGACTTATCTTCAATGAATATTGATTGGCACGGCATTCTAAGCTCAAAGTAGTATATGTTAGACAGTGTAATCTCCTGAAGAGACTTCGTTGAACGTGAAATATGAAGAGATGATTAATAAATATTTTAGAGAAGCGAATTGAGTGGCTGTTTACAAAATGGCCTTCTGTGGATATATTCATATTTGAATGAGATAGATTCTCTACATTGCCAGTATAATGTCTTTGGATCCAACATTTTAATGAATCTTTTTATTTTTAATAGTTGGACAGTGAATAAAAAATAAGTAAATGTATTTGCAGATAGGTCCTTGCTGTAACACGTACGCTACACGAACTCGGCCACAGCGTTTAGTATCTTGACGTGCGCAATAATTTGTTGACCCCTAGTGAGAAGCAAGAGCCTTTCTTGAGAGAGCCTTTTCTATTTAATAGAAGCTGTAGTCAATAAAATAGAAGCTATAGTTTACATAATAGAACCTGTATATTTATTTTATTAAGAAAATTACATTCAGCAATCAATGCATTTGGTAACGTGATACTGTACAATAGTCCTCCATCTCTTTCGACAGAAGCTACAACCCTTCTCCACAATGAGATGAGCAGCTTCTACTTGCCTGGCAAAAAAGTCAAGAGCTATGGAGGAATGGCACTTGAGAAGAAAATAGCCACTGCTATCACTTCACTTGACTTCTAAAGGAGATTTCTGGGCCATTGTCTCTTGAGGACTTCTGGATTAGGATGATTGGATAGCCTCCTGTGGAATTTTCTGAATCTTATGGGAATTGGGTCCTTTAAAAATGGGATATTAGGATCTTTATAAAGGGTGAGGTTTGAAATATAATAGGAACATCTACTATGGTGAGCAGGACTTTGGATTGGAAAGTCTGGATACGTCTGATTTTCGAAGGTTTTGCTGTACCCCACACTTCTATAGCGTATGTCCATATTGGTTTTAGAAGTAAACCATATTGTTAGTTTGTTTTCCGTAGACAAGAGAGGTCTTCTATTTAGCAGTCCGTAGAGTTGTCCGAATCGTCTGTTAAGTTCCTGTATTTTAAGTATTGTGTGGGATACAAATAGAAGCTATAAAGTATATAATAGAATCTATAGTCTATATAATAGAAGATTTAACCTATATAATAGAAGAGAGTGCGGTGAACTAGGACTTTCCATGTCAGGCGTACGTTCATTACAAACGATCTAAGGCCGTATTTACAGCTGACTACAGCTTCATTCATCCAATCTATGTGTAGGACGCTATATTTTTCCTGTCGCATACATTCTGTCCCACTGGCATCAGCCCACTCATCCCCGAATCTCCTATTTTGATGACAGGACGTCTCAATTCGTACAGCCCTCATCGTGAGAACGTCCCGATACAAAATGGAAGCGTTGAGCTATATGATAGCAGCATTGGAACTGTCCATGGCTGGTAATTGATTAGAGTGAGAGCGTATGTTAGTTGTAGATTGTAAGCGGTCTATGGGGTATTTACGGTTGACCGCAGCTATAGTGTGCGGCCTACACCCACTACAGAGGAGCCGACACGTGTTCTCATCACGTGTCGCTACCCAATGGAGCCCATTCTCACACACTCCCTTGTTAGAACATGCTCCGACCTTATGCACACTTACACCATGATTGTCCACTCCTGTATTTGTGTATTGCTTCAACTTATGTCGTAGTTTAAGCAGCTGACGGCCAAACAAAAATTACAACCACTAGAACCTTAAAAGACAAATACACATAAATTTGAACAAACATCATGTTCGTCATCGCCTAGGTAGGATCGTTGAACGCATGAAGACATTTTCTGAAGTTCGCGGCATAAGTACAACCTGAACAACTGATTTCCCTTAAGGAAACTTAACAGCAAAAATTAAAATTTAAATTCAATTTTAAGAGTATTTCATCGTCGATTAACTATAAAAATGACTAAATTATTATTAAAAATGGAATATTTTAAATATATTGCTGCTGACTTAAAAGATGCCTCATGATAATAAGATGAGCAGAATTCGTTTAGTATTATCAAAATTAACTTTATTTCTTTAAAGTTCAGTAGTCTTTGAATTTAAGGTTGCTGGTAATTAAAAAACAAAAACCAATATACCAATATAGACCGGTATTTATCGTGCTCTTGTGACCTCACTCCAGCCAGCTTACATTGTTTTATTGTTTCTAAACTAAAAAAAAAAAAAAAAAAGATCAAGCTCGGCTGAAATTGGACTGGGGGAGAACTTAAAGGGGAGAAAATTCGAAATATCTTCGTTATTATAAGTTGGATTGAAAAAGAATATAAAAAACAGTATTATTGTAAATTTAATTGCCTATAAATGAAGACACATAAATATTTTCTCTATTATGAATATTAACCGAGATATTTGCATTTTTTAGTTTTCGGTCTTAAAGTAAAGCCCCACTCCTACTCATCTCATATTAACAATATTCTATTATGTTATGAAGCACTTTATTTGAAGCTTAAATACCAAATATTGTTTTCGTTGACCTATAAAGTTTTGAGATAAATGCCAATACGTGGCGCACGTGGGATATCCGCCTAGTTAACGCAGATTTTTTTTTTTTTAATTGTGACCCTGGAAGCACCAGAAGGAAGCTGTGGATGTGAATTCAAATATATTCTTATTTAAATGTAAATGTATTAGAATAAATATGTTTTTCGACCTCAAAACTTAAATAGACAAATATTAAAATATATTTCAAATTAAATTTGGCTGGATAAATAGTATCATAAAAAATGTATCAATTGCCTTTTACACCATTGGTTCCGAAACGATATGAGCGTTATTCCAACGAAATTGCCTACATCTGTTGTTATCTACTCCTTTACTGATGAAGAATATCCATTCCGTTCCACTCGAGAAAATACACCGATAATGTCCTTGTTTCCCTATCCTTGTTAGCGGAATTGCCGGCAGAAGGGGAGAGGACGAGAAGTAGCAGTAAAAATAAAAGGCAGGGCCAAATAAGGGGAATCGAATCAGTGGTATGGAAGAGCCATAAAGTGTAATCCTGGATAAAAGAGAAGAGCAGTTAGATATATTTATTGGTGAGGTGGGGTCTGCTACATTTGGCCCGCTGCTCTGAAAGGTCCTGTCTTCTGATTAGGTGACAAAGCTCCCGCTTAATGTCCTGTAAAAATCTCAGCCTTCCACCCTCTGCGGCTTACACCCTCTCAACGACCGAAATGGAAAAGGGCCTAATTTTATACCCTGTCACACACACTTTTTCTTTTTTAGCAGATCTCCCATATATATATATAAATATATATATATATATATATATATATATATATATATATATATATATATATATATAAATTGTAACCTCTGTCTGTACATCTACTATTTGTAGCTTTCGAGTCTGTTTGTTTGTTACCTTTTCACGCATAAACGGCTGAACCGAAATTTATGAAACTTGGTATGTATATTACTACTAAACCAACTTAGACTTTATGCTATATTAATATTATCTGAGACGAACAGGAGTTCAGGAGGGAGGCCTGAAATTAAAAATAGCGATATTTCGTTTCCTATTGTTATTTCAATGTGAACATCAAAATATGCACATGACAAAAGTTGTTTATTAACAACTTAAGTAACTTTTGTAATATTCACTTTTGACGTACAACAAAGAATAAACGTGATTTGTTTTTCTTTCCTATAAAGAATATTTTTATCTGTTCAGCTCTGCCAGGTTGGCTGACCTGTTTGTTTACAATTCAAACGCTTTCCGTTGTAAATGTAAACTTAATGAAAGATTTCTCGTTATCGTTTGTATTTGTTCACTTAATATTCACGGTGGTGTTAAATGTTACACGTATACAGATTTATCTATTGTAAAACTTCGCGTTGGAAATCTACTTTGTTCACGCAGCCCCTGCGTTACTGACGTTTTATGAACACATTTAAATGTATAAAATATAATAAAGTTAAGAATGCTGAAAATGATAAAACAAAAACAAATATAGGCACGATACCTTACTCCTCATAGTTTAAGAAATTAAATAATTCCTAATAAAAAAACCCTGAGAACTAATATTATTATTAGTTTTTTTTTTTTGTGACCTTTAGTTATTTGGGTTATGAAACAAAATTCATCGGTTTATTTCTGTCCTTGTCATATGACGCCTATTAAACGGTGATTGTATTAAAATAAATTTCAATCAATTCACTGAATACTGAATATTACCTTCAATGACTAGAAGATATGTGGTTTTTTTCGGAAATCGTGACCTCTCCCTTATCAATTACATGATAACTATTGATAAGCATATTCTGGGGCAATTATCCCCCAAATCTATTATCCTCTCGATTATTGGGAGCCTAATTCCTGGTTTATCTCTGTCCCCGGAACACATTTCATATGCAGATACAGCTCAGATTTCTACAGCCATTTACCATGAGTATCACACTCAATTAAGTAACTCATTAGCAAACACCATTAGACAATAAATTGGATATGATTTTCACTCCGAGCCCAACTCTCAACCTACAGATAATTTCACCCATTGTAGGAGTGAAGAAAATTAATGTTTATTATTATGACTTCTGGCTTCTTATTTAAAAGGAAAAAATCCCGTCAGGCAGAGGCGGCGTAAACTAAGCAGATTTCCTACATGATAGTATAACACACAACTCGCCTAAATAACTAAATAAACTAAAAAAAAAAAAATAGGTTGTTTCATTTAAAATTATTTCATTTGAAAACGCCATAAGATACCTTTATTTCCATGCGTAGAATCGAAAAATCTCACAGCGCATAACTACATACTAGATATTTAACTTTTTTTTCAAGCTTTTCTATCCCCCCTTCCTTAGACGAATTTGAGCCAAAGGAGAGGTACACAATTAGGCGTTACAACAATCCCAAATATGAATTTCAAACTTTCTAAGACTAACTGTTTTCAGTTATGCAAAGTACTTACGAGCAGACATCATGTCAAACTAGTCAAACGGGGATATTCAAAACGGGCAATACCGGTACATCTTAAAAACGAAAATCTTCGCGATTGTAATACTTCCTTTACTTCGATTTTGGAAGTAAAATTCTAATGGTGAAATAATGACCTTAACGGATATACTTTACAGAGTGTATGAAAAAAGATCAAGATAAGTCAAAATTCATATAATTTTGTTACCCAACTCGTTTCTCGTTAAGTAACCATCTTATCAGAAGTTCTATCCAACTCATGATAAAATCACAATTTAAACCTAATCAAGTAGTATTAATTCCTACAGCAGAAACATCTTTCGTTTTCACCACTAATGAGAATACTCAGGGATCCTCTACAGCAATCTTCATCGAGTTCGCCTAAAGGGAAATCAGCTATTGAAGTCGTACACATGGCGCAATTTTCGAAATTTTGGTTTGATGGTTATCAAACTCGATATTTAAACGGTGTACGTAAAACTAAAGATGAAGTTTAATAACAGCTGTAATCGGACCATTGGGAAGGGTGCTTTAGTGTGGGAATTTTGAAAATTTAAAATACCTTCGTTATTATACGTTGTACCGAAAATTTTATACTATTAAAATCAGGTCATGATTAATGACCTTGTTATATTGTACATATATTTTTTTTGGCGTTGTTGTTTTTATGTATACCTCTGAAGATGAAGACAATAGTCTTCGAAAGTGCTGAAATAAAAAACTTGTGAATAATTGGACGTTTTCTTCTCTCCAAGTACACAATATTCTTCACTTCCAACAATACTACCGTGAAATAACGAAAAATTGTATAGAACCAATATTAATCCAAATTCGATGTTGTTTTACACATGTTTTATCTGTCTTCAATATTAACTGAGATCAGGATAAATTGGTTCCTCTACCATCCAGCATATTCCAGAGATTAACTGAGATATTGGCAAATTTTAGACTTCTGTCCCCAGTGAACCCCCACTTTTAGTCATCGCACATTAAAAATAAGAGAATATACTTTGAATGACTTATTCCAAGCATAAATACGAAATATTGGTTTCAATGGGCCTTTATTAAGTGAGATGCATGGACATAGTGTGATGACGTAATCGCTTGGGATTTTATTGACCACTCACTTTGAATCAGGGAATATATCATATATGCTGAGATGGGATCAGCAGTGTATCATTCCAACATGTGGGAAATCTATGTTTACGCAGCCCTGGTTGACGGAATTTTCAATTGATTGTATTCCTGAAGTGTATCTTCAAAACTTAAGCCATTGCTTGTTCGTAACGGTTGTGAAAATGGTATTAAACCGGAAAGGAAATGGCAAGCAGTACATGGAAATAATCTGAGTGTCTCGCGCAAGAGAGGATGGGTGTAAGAGCGTGTAAAACAGGCCTTATCTGTGTCGTTATAACGCCGGCAGAGCGGCTGTTGATCAGATAAATAAGGTATTAGGCCCCGCTTATAATGAGCCTCCGCGGATTACTGCCAGCGAGAGAGAGACGAGAGAGAAGAGAGAGAGAGAGAGAGAGAGAGAGAGAGAGAGAGAGAGAGAGAGAGAGTGAGAGAGAGAGAGAGAGAGAGAGAGAGAGTGAGAGAGCGGAGGAGGGAGTGTTACCCAGTCATCGTCTTGTAATTACTATGTAACTCCGTCGTTGGGGCGTAGGAATGGGGGTGGGATTGGGGGGGGGGGTGCGGAAGGGGGTGTTTTTACCCCCCAGCAACCCCCCCTTTGGAGCGTCAGCTGTGCCGCCCATCGTTGGCCGCCTCCGCTCAAACCACGGGCATTTGTCAAACCGCAATAATTGCTCAATAATGTGTCTCAACAGGAAAAATAACCTCTCTCTCAGCATGGGATTTATTGGGAGACCACAGATTGGTGTATAGGGCGAGAAGAAATACTTCTCTGATTAATATATAGACGTCGAAAGGCCTATATAGGCTCCGAAAGGCCTATATTGGCTCTGAAAGACCTATATTGGCTTCTGACCCTTGCCAATATTTCTTTATATTTCAAAGGCAATCCACAGCCTTCTAACTATACATCATATCCACCGAATTCGCCATAACTCAGCTTAGAACGTGAGCCACATCCCTTTCCCTGAAACTTTCTCTGGCACTATCTCTCTAACACATTATTAACTAAACGGGCTGGGAATATGGTCCTTTATTAAATAAAAATCCTATTTTATCCACAAAACTGCATATTTCACATTTCCATAGTCAGAGAAAAAGTGCCGAACATTGAAATGAAATGAAATGTGTTTATTTCCATAAAAAGTTGTATAACATAATAGGAAACATCAAATAGTTTTTTTTTCTTTCTGTAAACCCATTTTTATTTTCAGCAGGTGGTGAGGGTGATGAATCAGGTTAATCAGAAACACTTACCTTTATAATAATTTATAAATTGTGAGGAGCCACAAAAAAGTGTTTCTAATTAACCTGTTTCTATAAACCATTTTCTTATATTATACCAATTAATTTTTTTATAAATTATTAAATTACATTTATACTTATATAATATATTTATTATAAAATTAGGTCAAATTCTAAGAATACACAGTATAAAATTCATCAATTTAATTAATTATATACAATGAATTAGTTTCGTTAACAATCTTAATGCGACTAAATATAGAACGTACTTTTTTTTTATTGGCATGCAAATTTATAGCTTTATAAATTATGAGAAACTTGTCCCACCCTAAAGGGACTATGAACCTGATCATAAATTATTTTAGGCCGATATTTATTACAAATATTTTGAAGTTTTATTTAATAATTAAACATTTTTTAAAGTATTAATCTTGTGTATGAAAACGTCTGTCATACATGAAGTTCTTTAATTTTTTTTTTTAGACCAAGAATATTTTTAAATAAATTTAATTCATTCGGGAAGAGCGTTAAAGACTTTTACTCCTGAAAATGATACGCTATTCTCGAAATGTTTATGCATGAGGTTGGGGGTTTGAAGCATATTCTTGTATCTTGCTTTACTATTTTTGTAAAAGAAGTTTATGTTTTGCTCATGGGCCACCTCTCAACGGAAATCTCTACTTCTAAATTATTTAAATGAATCTGTAGGTATTTAACTCAAATAAATTCCTACGATATTTCGCTCGTTCAGTGCGTTTTGTTTTTAATCAATTAATTCCAACTAGGCCCCTATTTAGGATACAAAAATATTTTTGGAAGTGTTTTTATTTATCATTGATAAAATCTATAAATTAAATCCTACAAAAGTTTATGACCTGGTTCATATGACCGGAAACACTAAAGATTTTACAATTTTCCAGTCAACAACAAGTCCATATATTTTTGTCCCTATACAAAAGGTTAACGCACTCCAATCACATAATCCTTAAGATGCACAAGTTGCATTGCTTATATTAAATCCCTCTTCTAATTTTTAATTTATTGAAAATTATAACAGCTGAAGAAAATTCACTGAGTAAGAAGCTACTAGCAGATTTCCCTTAATCAGCCAGCTAGCTATTCTTCCTTCTTGGAGCAATTGCCAAATAATTTCATCAATTGGGCCCCGATCCTAATAATAATCCGAATTAATAGTTAGTAATTCGTTCAAAACTATTTTTAATTTAAAAAGATTTTATTACTTGCCATCGAAAAGTAGTGCCAACATTAATCAAATGTGATTTCCAGTTGTAAGGGAAAATCAAACTAACTCATTAGTATCTACAGATTAATTTATACAATGCTATCAACATTAAAAATAATAATAATTATAAATTAACTACAACTTCTTTAATTTATTTTAGAGTTGATGTCTATTTTAAAAAAGAATATTTTTTTAGATTTTAGTACTATAATTTCATATGTTTCAGATTTAAATAATGAGTGATAGAAATCGTTCATACATTGTGTACAATATAACTTAAGAGGCTTTAGTATAAAAATACCTAATTTAACTGAATAAACTCTAAAATAATTATTAAAATATTATGAAACAAGAAAATATTAAAATGCTTATAGCCAAAACTAAATTTTAGCTGTGTTAATGTTTACGAGACATCACGCCAAGCTCCGGTATGGTCTAGTGGCTAGGATACCTGGCTTTCACCCAGGAGGCTCGGGTTCGATTCCCGGTACCGGAATCACTTTTTTTTATATTATTTCATAATTTTTAATTAATGAAGTCCCTGGAAATTGTTGTATTTCACTAATACAAACTTTATTCAATGCCTCAATTTTTTTTTTACGCCTAGAAATAAAGTTATACATTTTATTTACTTTTTAAAAATGTAGGGGAACTGATTTGTTTGGAAACCCAATGTATAACAGTTTTAAGAAGTATTCCAAGATTGCATAATTAAAATTAATTCTGCATGTTAGAGTTAGAAATAGTGAATAATATTACATCCACAACATTGCACCCCCTATATGTAAATGCACAGGTTAATAATGGACTTTTGTACATTTAAATAAATGGTAAAAACATTAAAAGCTAACATTTTTATTGAATGTTGCTTTCATTGCCTAATAATGAATAACCAAATCAGTTTAAGTTTTTGTATTCGTGATCTGTTGTTCGTCCAAATCGTTTTCATAATGTTCAGTTCAAAATTTTATATTTAGTTTCTTCGTACTAGAAAATTGTCTTGTAAATTTTCTTATTAGTGTGATTTATTATTACGCTTATCTACCATAAAAATTTTAATATTAAAAAAAAAGAAGGGTTTATCGTTCTATTTAAAGAGATTCTAGTTCTTACATTTGAGGTACAAATTCCGTGATAAAAAATATCTGAAGGACGTACCATTTTTGTTGGTATAGAAAATAATTCTTGAAATATACACTAATCAGTATCCAGAGGTTACAAAGTTTCATAATAATTAAAGCTATTTATTGAGCTTAGACTCATGTTATGAAACTAAATAAAATGACTAATAATTTCCAATTCTGAATTGGCAAATGCTCTGTGGAAGATTTGGTTTTAAAACGTAAATGAATCTCTTAGTTTAATACGAAGAATTCTATTAATGAGACAATGTAGACATTTTAGCAGATTTCCCTAATGAGAAAGTTTGAAAACAATTTCTCAAATGCCCAACGATCTTACCTAGGAGATGATGAAGATGAGTTCCGAAAATTATATATATGTATATCTGTCTGTTACAGCTCTAGCGGTCGTAATTTTTATCTTATCGTTATCAAACTGGATATATAAGCATTTTTGTAAAATTAAAGATTAAAGTTCGTTAACGGCTGAAATAGGACTGGAGGGAGGGGTTTGGGCTGAAGATACATGCTCATACGTTTTTTGATGACATCATCAATTCAGATTTAACGTCTTTGCTAGAAAATGTTTATTTGACCTATAAAATGATCAATATTTAACAGGATAATTCAACACTAAAATTCATAGTCGGGATTTTGTCATTGATGAATTCGGACCAAAAGGAAGGGAAATTCGAAAATTCAAAATATCTCACTTATTATGCGTCGGATCGTAAAATGTTATAGAACCAATCTTGATGAACTATTGATGGTCTACAATTGTTTTTCTATACATTTTTTTGTAAGTCAAGTAACTAGCGAGTTATTGGTGCTTTCTTTGTGTCAGCCTTCAGCACCATCTACTCACTTCTTCACATCGGTTTTTTACACAGAAATGGAGAACATGTGATTTGATGAGATCAGTAGTATATTATACCAGTATTTGGGAAATCTGCTTAGTTTATACAGACTCTGAGTGACGGATTTTTTATTGATGGCTTCATGAATAATTTAGTCTGTATTGTGTAAATACATATCATACCTGCAACTTATTTATTTATTTTTTAATTTGTTACAAATACTTGTCCATACTTGTCAATTTAACTTCATGCTACGACTACATTAGCCAAATTTTACTTTAGCATATTTTGCTTGTTCAGAATCGTCTTTTTCAAATGGTAATGCTCCTTTCGAAGAGCATTCGCGGATATATATATATATATATATATATATATATATATATATATATATATATATTAAGTATATGATGTATAGACGGAGAGTAGCTGTATGGGATATTTAGGGGGTGAATACAGGGGTGGCCATTTTGATGGATGACCTATTGGACGATCAATCAAAGGACATTGTTAACCATCTGTGCTCGGGAGACCACAGCCAAGCCTCACTCGCTCCAGACCTTTTTATACTAATTCATATTAAATTGTGCCCTCCCTGCACCCTCGTTTCGGCGAACAATGACAAATTTGACTTTCAACAAAACAGCCTCTCATCATCAGTCATTGCGGCGGTTTTGTCTTACCACGCTCGCACAACGGCCCTTTATTTATCGTTTCTCTGGGCTATCGTTTTTCCCAGAGACAAATTATACAACTTCCAGAGTCAAATGTATGGCGAAAACATCTAAATACCCATTGCTAGAGTGTGATATTGAAATTAAGCGTTTTACAAAAATTAAAAAAAAAATAACTTAGTACTTATCGATTATCGGGAGGCACCCGTTTAAAGACGATTACTAAATGATACTAAAAAAAATAATTTTTACTTAAAATAACACTTCTAGAATTTATTTGAATGACAAAATGTAATTATAAATTAGAGTTGGTTCAAAACTGGACGATGTTACGGAGTAGCTGCATAAAGCTGTCGTCCCCTGCCGCCGACGGCCCAAAGAACTATACAATGTAGCGGTCCAAGTAATGTAATAATAAATGATCACCAAGTGGCGTTTATAAACACCAAGTGTTCTTAATAAACACCAAGTGGTATTAATTAACTATCACTCATTTTTTTTATAACAAATGAAACAGAATGTTGTGTAACATCTTTGGATACAACTGTTTGGAACTATACAGATATTTGGAACTATATATTTTACCACTTTCTTTTTAAAAAAATCTCACTCCTTCTGGTATTATTTCGCAATTCATGTTTAGCATCCCTTTGTTGGATTGAGGGACACATTTCCAAAATCGCGCCAAGAGCACTCCCTCGATAGCCCAAAGCCCTTCATGAACGCGATCGGCTAAAATGCTTTCACCCCAACGTTTCTGTAGCTATAAGTTCCTTCTTCAATAAGCCAATTAACGACATTTAACCCAAAAACGTCTTGATTTATTTTTATTTCGTTTTATAACTGGTGAATTCAAGTGAAAGACTGGTGCCAATATAATTAGAAATCGTATGTTTTCCATCTGTTGAATTCGAAATGAAATTGAGCATCAGTAAAATAAGAAATTGTTGGTTTTTGGTGCGTTTGAAGTTTTGGAACAACTCTTATATTTCATACAAATTTGGGTATGTTATAGATTCTGACTGGGTATGTTATGGATAATTTATTTTCTAACTCTCATGTAATTTTAATTATTTAATACCTTCCCATAAAACTATTGGATTTATTTTTGTTAGGTTGTTTGTTTATGGGTTTTATAAACAACTCTGATTTGCCACTCTAATTAAGATATTATTTAGCCTCTGTATGTTCCTAGTGAAGTTGCAAACTTCATTGGGTCCGTTGTTTTTAAAAAGTATTCTGGTTTTAATTTTATATGTACGTTTTATTCGGATGGGGCAAATTGATTTGACCAAAATTCGGAGAATACTTGGTTTTAAATACGAGTTTATATGATACTGACAACCACATAAAACCACATATGAAGAGTCCTGAACCTGGATCATCTGTTCAGGAGTACGGGATGTGCATTCATTTAGCAAAGAATCTTGTCTTAGCTCAACACCCCCTAGCGTAGAGTTCATTTTATTTCGATTTAAACCTGTTTAAACGTGTACCTTGGAACTAATTGAGCCCATTTTAAGGTTTCAAAACTCATGAGAGGCCACAGAGCGAAGTAATGGACAGCCTTTGAAAGAGCTTAAGCTTCATGAGAACGAGTTCATTGAAAAGGCGTGTTAAAATCCCGGACTCCATGAAGACTCTCCGGCCATTGTCGCTGGTTATTTGTCAGACTGAAAGGTGTTACAAGGGATGTAAATGACGCTAAGGAGTACAAGCCCATGGTTCTACTCTGAGGATTATGTCCTGTCTCCAGGTGCATATCCCTTTACAAACTGGATCACAAAAGGGATAAATTAACCCTTTTCACCACCACGCTCTATGTATTTAAAATATATACATATATATACCTATGGCCCTTCCTCATGCATACCTGAGCATTATTCTTCTATACACAAAATTCTTTTGTATATCGGTTTTTAGAGACGCCTAATAAAAGTTAAGAGAGTCACCAGGGGTTCGACTATTACTAACACTGCCCCATTCGTATTCAAATGTAACAGGTCAACAAAAAATGTCGCTACTAACCATTCCACCTTAGATCCATCTTTAATCATTCTTTCATAGGGCGGAGTTATTCAATTCAGGAGCCTTTTTTTCGGGGTATTTTTTCCTCTCCTAAAGGCTTTCACACTTCCGAATAATATAACCTATTTGTATAGTTGCTGCTACTGGTTTATTCTAAGAACTCACTCCATTATAATCACAACCAAGGAACTTATATTGTTAACAAATATTTCAAATAAAACGTTTTTAATAGTTTTGAATTATAACAATAGTTTTCATTTATTAAAGATATTCATACTGGCCATTATTTGAGTTCCTTACTGCCAAAAAAAGGAATAAAACTATTTCTATTAAACATGTTTTCATGAAATCAGCATGTATACTTGCCAACTCAAATTTAATAAGGTATGAAAAAATCTCGTTCCAATTAGTGAATTTGGTTATTATTTATTGTATTGTATACCTATTTAAAAATGATAGGCATCTGTCTATGTGATTATGTCAGGCTTCAATACTCCGATCACAGAAAAGTTAAGTCCTAAGGGTCATCTAACCATCTTCGTTTGAGTCCTTCGGTACAATGACTCGGTACTCCTGATCCTCCAAATGTCTTTGCTATCTAGCAGTCAAGGCTGGTTCTCCTTTTGTCAATGTCCAGAGCCCATGCTTTAAATTTTGGGATTCCCCTTTCTCCCTAGTAAAATTTTTGAGTAAAATTTAAATTGAAGACGTCAGTACACAACGTATGTGCATGCATTTCACAAAGTTAAATGGACGCAATACTCGACATTTAAGCTTATAATAATGTGGTTCATGATATAACAGCTTATTGCTAATATGACATGCTTAGGAGTGGGGGTTTACTGAAAGCTGAAAACTAAAAAAATGCAAATACCTCGGTAATGTTAATAAAGGCAAAATGTACATAACGACATTTATATAAAACTGAGTTCCCAGAAAGATTTCGCCTATTCACTATTTCGATCGGGCGTATGATAACTGTCTAAACCCCTCCTCCCACTAGTCAGATTTCAGTCGATAAGGAACATTATCTTTAGTTTTACAGGAATCGCTTATAAATTTCGGTATATTCAAACAAAACTTGCGACCCTTAGAGTGTGTGTGTATATATATATATATATATATATACATACATATAATTTTGAACGGACCTTATTTTCGTCATCACGTACGTTGGATGAACATTTGAGGATTTTTTTTCAAAAACGAGTACAACCTCAAGGGAAATCTGCTACAAATTACTCATATAAAAATTCTAATAAAAGATAGACCGAGCGAGTGGGATATTAGTGGGGGATGTGAAACGAGAGGAGAGATCAAGAGCTAAAGTTAGCGTGGGGTGGCATTGCAGAGACAGATGACGTAGAGAGCGGACGAGGACGTGCTGTCCAGGCTATCAACTCATTATTAGTAATTAATAGCGACAGCTGCATTAACACGTCCACTCCGCCGCATTAGCCTCTCTCTCTCTCTTGCTCTCTCTCTGCCGGTTCAACTGCTCTCTGTCAGAAGCAAGGGGGTTCAATTTTCACCAGTCAAAAGCTGTCCAAATTTCAGCCGCCATCTGTCGTTTGATAATGGAGCACAAGAAGGTTAGACAAATAGAAATTTATCAACAGATCATTAATGGAGACAAGATATGTTTAGTTAGGGACACTGGCAGATAACAGCAGGTCATGTCATCGCGAGAATGAATACGTTGGTCAAACCAATGTAATTGGTAAGATTGATCAGAGCAAGATTAGAAGAACTAAACTTAAATAAATAAATCGTCAGTTGCAGAACTCTTCATCAGCACAAATCATTAAATGAGCTCAGTTTATCAATAATGACAGTCAAGAAAGCCTATCGCGGTGAAAGAGAACAAAGACATAAGATTCCGCAAGAAGAGAACAAGACTGGACGTACACAAGATGTTTCCGGCATGAAAACCAAGATACTATATATACGGAAAAACAGAGATAAAGTCTACATCTAGTTCGAAAGCCTGAAGATGTTAACATTATGTGGCATAAGTCGGTAGAAAACATTTCGTTGAGAGTAAATATCCGAAGACCTGGATTATCGTTGTATCTTACCAAGTGGTTTAGTTTTTCATGACGGAGTTTGAAAAACTATAACTGAAAATATTTAACTCCTGGGGATCCCTAGATAATTAGCCTAGAGAAAGTATAAACATTAATTTGTGACCGACTTAAATACTTGGGCAAAGGCACAATGAAAGCAAAAACATCTTTGTAAAAAACAAACAGAAAAACTCGATGTTAAAATAACTTATTAAAAGTGTATTGTCATGTATTACAAAGATGTTTGATTGCCTTCCTTCTCTCAAGTCTTACCTCTTCTCCTCTTAGCAATATTCGGTGGCTAGTAAATTCGACAATGTTAGTTGGAAAAAAAAAAAATTGTGCCCTATGCTACGAGTTCTTTAAAATAATGTAAGGCATCATTTTACCAAATTTTGTTTTTCATTTTTCTCACTCCTCCGATTCGTTTAAAACTAGTCCACTTGGTTTAATTTAACATAAAACAAAACGTCACACGGTTTATTAATTGAGTTACAGATTAAATCAATATTTAAAATTCTTTGTTCTTGTTCTTGAAAGGAAAACATACTTCCATTACACTAAGGACCCTCGTTCAATCATTAGTTTAATGTCAACAATTTTTAATATTACTAATTTTACAATAAAAAAAATATACCCACTAATATGATATTTGTGTCCAATAATGTTTTGAACAACGAATTGGGATTTAATAGTAACCACTTAGCGTTCAGTCTGACGAGCTCAGCTATAGTTCATTGATTGTCTAGAAATCTGTAAAATTTAATAAAAGTAAAACCTCACACAGCCTTGCAATCATACTCACTATTCTGCCTAAATATTTCCCCAGCAAAGCTATTCCAGTAATGGTTCTTAAAAACTATGAATGCAAACCATGATTATGATTAATCTTGTCCATGATATTTTCAACAGGGCATTGATTAAGACATAGTCTGTCTTTTTAATCTTCAGGGCTAAATCATCGTATAAATTCGATTTAGTTGCCAAATATTCAGACATATAAACGTAAACCTAACTAAACACGGAGATGGGGAAATGTTAAAATATTGTGCTCATAAAAACCTTACCAAAAAAATTTAAAAAAAATACTCATCATTATGCCTCTAATGTTTCGCGAGTGAAGCCCACTTTAGCTGGTATATGTGGGTGAACCAAAATATAGTTATTCTACTGAAGGAGCCCCAAGAAAGGATTCTAAGTACCTTTAATGCAATGTCATATTCAGATTGATTGAATCGTTCTGGTACAAAATGTCGTACTCTGAATGCCCTTTTACCATTATTTTGAAGATATTAAGTTAACACGTGATTTCATTTTGAATTTTCGTAATTATTAATTTGTTTAATGCACTTCCTGTAATCAGGACCCTAAGCTAAACAACAAAAAACCAAACAGATTCAACTCGAACTGCAAAATAATAGTAATATAATGGAGATCGCGGAGATTATAATTACAAGAAAACTGGCAACAAAATTCCTTTGACTCTCGTTTTCTAAACTAACAATGTTTCAAGAATGTTAAATATACTTCTTTTGAAGGCTGAATTCCTAGAAATGGAAGTCAAATGTAGTCTGGGAAGTAGTATATGTTTTGAGATTAAGTGAGTTGATTATTAGACCTAGTTATATATTTTTGCTAGTTTTATATTTTTTTCTCCTCTAGGAGAAGAATTTCTTCGCGGAAAGTTCTCACTCTTTATAAGTTTTTATCCTTAATATTTTCTTATTATCACATAAATTTGTTGGATTTCCCTTGCCTAAATTGAAAATATTCAAATAAATGTTATGAAAGGTGATTGTTAAAATTTTAATGTTTTTATTAGTAATAATAATGGGCTCCATTGCAACGGAAACTAATATTCTTCAGGACAATAAAGCCATTGCGTATTACTCTTATAACGTTTAGAGCTAAATTTCTGGCAAGTAAAAGTAGAGGGAGCCACGTTTATAACGCTTTAAAAATGTTTAACGATAGACTTTATGCTCTCTAAAAGCCCTTTGATGTTTGAATGGCATTACTACGTTTAGAGTCGTTTTCGTTTCGAGTCCTAGGCTTTATCACTGGCGTTTGCCTCCATTTTATTCTTCTGCCTTATTACACTTGTTCAAGAACTCAGAGAAAAGCAATGAAATTTTAAGTGCGTTTTGAATCCAGACTATGAGTATCGACCATTCGCCTAGTTACAACTCATTTTTTTAATTAGGCTCGTTTGTAGTGGATTTTGTAAAAAAAAATATTTTATTTTGCTACAGTGAAGTTTTGTTACTTTTATATTTCATCTTGATATATATGAAGCCATGAGGATAGCTTGAATATAATTACAAATACATGAAAACATTTATTTGGGCATGGGGCCATTAAATGTAGTTAGTTTTCCCTTTTAAACATTATTTGTTGATTTGATGGTCATGTCCTAACAAAATCAGTTTAGGTTCAAACTAGTGTATTTTATCTTGGAAATTGGCTCAGTTCTCCCTCATTCATATAAATGTAATAAAGTATTTACACGCTACACTTGGTAATTGGTCTAGTGAACAGATAAAACTGATTTTCACGAGTCCGAACAAGGGAATAAGAGGGTCACAAGGACATTCAGTGGTTTCCCATTGACTTAAGTATCACACCATCCAGCAATAAAGGCATCATGAGGAAATTCCATTCACACCAGTAAAGGCATGAGTGGAGATTAAAATTCTATTCAACGCCAGAGTTGTTAGATAGCCATCCCTCGGTAGCCTGTAGCCTGCATTAGCTGACTAATGATAGACTATTAGCCAGTATCAATATGCAGACTACAACTTTAATCTGCCCTCCAGACTCCCCCCGTAGACATGTTGTAAGTGAGAATTTCGACAAGGAGGGGATACTTATAAATACATTCCTCAAAATTATCCAAGTGTATTAGGACCAACTACAGAATTCATAAGATATCCTTTTATTCTGTAATTTTTGTTGTTTTGTCCTGTAATTTTACTGTTAATTTATATTTTAATTTTTAATGTTCACCATTATTTCTAAAATTGATTTAAACAATACCAGTGGCGTTCTCCGACAGATACGGCTAGTGGAAGGTCATTAAGAAAGATATAGCCGTTAGTTCAGTTCCTTTGTGTTGTAATTCTCCTGATGAGACTTCATATGGACGCGAAACTAGTTAAGAAATAAAAATGATTTGAATAATCATTTGACGTTTTGATTTCTGTTGTGCTTCCGCCATAGACTAGTTAATACCAGCGCTATTGTAACTTGTAGCTCCTATATAAATACTTATGAGAACGTATTTGTAAAAATCTGTTCTACTATTGGCGGTGATCCTTTGAGAAAATAAAAATTAGGCTCTTTAAAATTCGCATTACCCCAGTTTCCCAAATTTATTAAGTATATCATCCCTTTTTTAGTAATCAGGTTGTAAATATGAAGACCAGATGTCATGATTCCGCTTGGTCTGTGTGGCTTCTTCAGATAAAAAATGTGACATTAATTCAGTTATTTTAAGGGTTTTTCTGCCCGAATCGCCCCTATTTGTACATGTGTCAAGGTCTGTTGACAGTCTTCAGATTTAGAGAGATAGTTTACTGTCTTTCGATAATCCCCGTTCAAGCCTCACTCTCCAGATTTAAATGATAAAAGGAATCTTTTATCTATTTTCATCTGGTTGACCACTTTGATAATCACGTGTAAATTGATGCGAAACTGGACACTCATGTTTCATGAAGAAATCTGTCAAATATTTTTCATGAGGGAATTTCTAGTTCATTAATAATTTGAAAATTGTAGAATATATTTTTTAATATCTTATAGATAGAGCTATTTCTCCTTTATTCAGGTGCTGAAAAATATTTTCACCATTTGCAAGATTTCAATATTATAAACTTGAATAATCAATACAATAGGATCCAGCACTTCAGGATAAGAAAGATGTAATCTCACAGTATAATATTTATTAATCACCAACCGGTTTCACTTCATTATTAGTCATCATCAAGTCTATTTTTAAAAAGATACACGCTAGAGAATGGCTTAATATAAGATAAGTACATACATTATATATATATTCTTCATATTTTATGGTAAGGGTCTCCAATAAAAAACGTTTTTTTCGGTGCAGACTTTGTAAAAAGTGACCTACATGTTTCGAGGCTAAATTGTCATTTTTTAGGGGCTATCCATTTCTGAAGTACTCGTTTCCCTTTTACATTCATTGACTGTCCTCACTGAAGAGTTAGTTGATACTGAGAGGACAGACGCAATGCCATAAAATATGAAGAATATATTAATAATATTGGGTCCCAAAGAAGAAAAATAAATAATATGCAAGAAGACTTATTACCTGATATCAAGATTATTTCATTTGATCTATAAAAGCTTGATATCACATTCCTCATCTTGTTTTATTTTTTTCATTTCAGTTTAAATGATAATTCATTTAAGTTTTATCATCGTGAACTATAATAATCGGAAGAGTTAAAACAAAATAACAAAAAAGAAAAATCCATTGAACCCTTGAATTTAATGAAGATAGGCGTTTTCCAGGGAACGATCGCACACATTATAGTTTTTTCAGAATAAGATTTGAGTTATGGTCCGGACTGTGTATGTTCCATCTCAGAAATATACACTTGGATTAATATATTTTAAAATTTTTTATCCCTCTAATTTACTTAAAGAAATTTACAAGTGGGTGTGAATCAAACACACTTGGAATTACCTCAACATAAATGTCGCTATTAAAAGACTTAGCCTTTATTGCTCTTTTATTCGTTGTCACTGGCGAGGAGTACCAAATCTTTATTGGAGATAGACCAACTTTTATGAGCTGCCATAAATCAGGCCTGGGGTATACCTGGATTAGATGGTTCCTTGAAGAGCTGTTAAAAAGCCATTGAATTTCATTCTACACGTGTTTTAGGGTTCATAAAAATAATGTCCTGATACTAAAGATAGGACAAGTATCATTAAAGTAAATGATCAGGAAAAATAATTCTGCTTACTAATAGTCAGCCATTTATTGCATTTCTCAACACTGAATAAAAGAAAAATAAATTCAGTTGAAGGAAAAGAATAATTAGGGGCTTACGAACTATATATATATATATATATATATATATATATATATATATATAGTTTAACTGATGTACTATAGTTCTTTGTTTTGTTTTTACAATCATTGAATTTATTCTATATTGTTTTAGAATTCGTATATTAGAACTTATTATAGGGCCAGGGAGTCTGTAATGGGTGTTATAAAAGTCATAAGGTATAAAAGATGTGATGTTCATTCGCCAATCACAAGTTTCACTCCAAAACATATTTTTCAAGACAGCAGATTATAAGTTGAAATTTATTATGGAAAAGTATCGATATGTTGGGCCGAGTTGCAAGTTGACATCTTCTTGACTAGGCAGTTCCATTTAATAATACATTGCAGTTAATTCCAACTCTGGCATAATATTTTTAGCAATTTTGTTATGGTCAGTTGGAACATTATCTTGTTTTACCACTTTCTAAATTATTTATCAATGAAAGATAATTATTTATCATTAAAAAAAAAAGAATACTCTAGAGCTTTAATGATAATAATGGGTATTGATATTGTTTAGATAATTTATTGTTAAAATACTTTATTTTTCTTTTAGTAGATTTCCGAAATTATCATTTGATCGATACCAAACTAGATATTTAAAAGTTTTATGTAAAACTAAAGATCATGCTCGTTAATAGCTGAAATCGGTGGGGGGTTAAGAGGGTGGAACTTGGAAAATTCATAATATCTCCGTTATTATACTTATTATTCACAAATTGTATAGGACCAGTATTATTGCAAATTAAATTTACTAATAATATTGTTATATACATTTATTCTCTATCTTGAATATTAACCAAGAAATTTGCATTTTTATTAAGTGTGTGAGGAGATGAGATCGGCTAAGGTCGGTTCTATTCGTTTCCGCCAAAAGCTAGTTCGGCCTTTTCCGTAACTGTTTAATGTTCTATAAATATTGTTAAATACATATTATCTCTATCTTCAATATTAACTGAGATATTGGCATTTTTAGATTTCAGCCCTCAGTAAATACCCACTGTTAGTCATCACGCTTTAAAAGTTTGAGTACCGAATATTGTTTTCAACGGACCTTTATTATGTGA
The DNA here is from genome assembly GCA_019009955.1 of Riptortus pedestris. Classification (NCBI taxonomy): domain Eukaryota; kingdom Metazoa; phylum Arthropoda; class Insecta; order Hemiptera; family Alydidae; genus Riptortus; species Riptortus pedestris. Next base: position 157,283,015 of record CM032229.1, read on the forward strand.
GATACATGCAAATAGTTAGTGCGATGACGACATCAATTAAGATTTTGTTGACCCTTTCTTCTCTTCACATTTTTTATTTGAAATGAGAATATATGCTGAGATGAGATCACTAGTATGTGAGAAATCTATTTTCATCACTCTACTTTCGATACCAGCTGGGAGATAGGAAAGTAGGCCTTTACAGATCTCAAAATTTAGCGGTAGATAAAGTGACAAACATATGACTTTACACGCATAGGGGCGAAAGTTTTCGACCCTCGCAGTATTTACTACTATCAACACTAGGTTCGCAATCGTTTCTTTTTAATTTTACGTTGTAATTGCGCGAAAATGGCCGTCAACATCCCTGAAAAGTTAATCTTAAAATATTAAATTAAACTTGTCTACGGTGAAGCAGCTGTTAGCTATAATGGAAATATTAATTATTAAAAGATTCCGAGTTTAAAACCGCCTTAATATGCGTTTTTGCCTCGTGATGAAAAGTAGTGTACATTACTCGTACCGAAAGTAACTTTACGATGCTCGATCGAATTAACAGGCTCGGCTTCGCCTCGCCAGTCAAACACGATCTCGCAACGTAAAGTGCCACTTTCGGCCCTAGTAACGTAATATACTATTAGTTTACGGAGCCCATGATTCTAATTGTTTTTTATCCTCCATATGATAACTGTAATGCATGTGGATAAATACGATGTTCACAAGTGTTATTCTTATTCATGAATTAATGCACACTCAGCTTCTCATTGTACACATCGAAATGTCTCCTAATGCTTTGGGAATGTTCACTCAGTGCTGGACGGTTTTCTTGTTAACGATCTGGGGGGAGATTATCAGGCCTAATTTATTAAAATATTCCCGTTTCCTCGGTGTCATAAATGGAGCGGTGAAGAGCTCCTTTTCCAAATTGGCTGGATTGCAAAGATCGTATTCCCGGGACCCTGGAGTCTCTCCCTCCCTCTCTTAAAGATGAGTTTATGAATTTAATTAAAACTGTGGGTAACTGCTCACCACACAACTGCTGTTTCAGCTTCCTCCGTTTCAACACCCGGCTGCTATTGCTTTGTCGCCTCTGAATACAGCATATACAAAAGTCAGTTGCAAGTTGACAATGCCTTCAACAAAAGACGGTAATTACAATTTATGCATTCAGCTATGTGCATATACCATAAGTAAACTACTAGTACCAAGCTAAGACTGAATTGTACTAGAGGGGGGATAAAATACGACGGGATAAACAGAATATGTGCCAGTAATAACTAATGATAACTCCACTATTCCGTCGAATAAAAAAAATGTTCCTCACGCAGGGGCTGCGTAAACTAAGCCGATTTCCCACATGAAGTTTTACAATAGAGAAATATGCATACTAGTAGCAGTAGTAGTAACGAGTCTATAAACCAATTTCACGACAGCCGAACAGTTACGGAAACGTCCGTTATCCGCACACACTTAATAAAAATTCAAATATCTTGGTTAATATTCAAGATAAAGAATAAATGTATATAACAATATTTATTGTAAATTTAGTTTGCAATAAGATTGGTTCTATACAAGTAGAGAGATATTTCGAATTTTTGAATATCCCCCCTTTTTTAGAATTAAACAGGATAGAAGGAAATTGAAAAGGTAATTCAACGGTTATCCCAGTGTTGTCAGCAAAGAAAAATAATAGATTTAATTATTTGATGAAACTGCTGGCAACACTGATCGGCCCAGTCAGTGTACCTTCCCTCAGCAATCAGTGCAGGTTATATTGGGCTACTATGAGGCTGATAAAATGTTCAGAATAGATGTAAAGGTATCTTATATGCGGTTATGAGGTCAGAGAAAATATAGGATTTTGGATGACCAATTCATCCTCCTTGACCAATTCCGTTATGAATTATTACCTGAATTCTCTAAGCTAGCCAATTAATTTCTTCATAATAGTAACACTATTTTTCTTGGTCAATGCCTCCTGATTCCGTCGTTTGTAGAGCTCAATGAAGCTGCCTTGGTGTTATTTACATTCCGAAATGTAACATAGGGAATAACTCCATCCTACCTTCCATACTTTAATGATTTGATTTTGTGTTCATACTGTTTGGAAATTAGACTTGTGATTCACTTGTAGTCTTTTTTTAATGACCAATTTAGATTTGAAACCAGGTTTTGGCCAATTATCAGGGAATTTTATGGATGCAATTCAAATGTGAGTGCTCGGGACATCTGTGTCACCTGTTAATCCAACTGATTAATATAGTTCATTCTTCTTTGGTGAAGTGTATAGTGATTTATTTAGAGTTGCATTTCAAATTTAAGCCTAATTAGCTTCATTTTAAGGACATTAAATATTCATTTTAAGGACCTTATATATGGTAGCATGGTAAAATTTATTCTTCAGGTTCATTTTCTTTTCTTGTTATTATTTCTGGTTAGCCACACAAACAAATTTTTTTCATAAAAGAAACGTATGAACTACTTCAGGGATTTGAGGTATTTAGTTTGCTCTAACAGTAGAGTTATTTCCAGGTAGCCCAAATTTTTAAATAGTCCGCTACGGGACTGTGTAAACTAAGCAGATTTCCAATGTGCTGATATGGCACTTTACTAATTTCATCTCGCCATATTTTCACTACTTCATAGTAAATATCCAATGAGTAGAAGTGGAGGATTTCTGAAGGCTGAAAACAAGAAAGTTCGAATAATTCCATTAATAATTTAGTTACTAAAAAATGTATTGAACAATTGTAGAGAACCAATATTTTAACAAGAATGGTCGTATAAGATTTTTAGAATAACTCATACTAAAGGATATATTTTGAATTTTCAAAGCCCACGTATTACTGGTAATCAATGAATATGATCAGTATTATTATGGCATAGATCAAATGAATATTTTCCATTACAGAACGTCATAATTGATAACATGAAAAAAAAAAAATTGTTAGTGTTAAACCTTCGAATAAAGTAGTTCATGTCAGTTTATCATTAATATTGCATTTGTAGGAGGGAGTGGGGGGTTACTAAAGGCTAAAAACTAAAATAATGGAAATATCTCAGTTAATATTCAAGATAGGGATAAAATTAAAATATTTCTATAACATTAGATTAGTCCCATATAAATTTTCGATCCGAAGTATAATAACGGAGATATCTTTAATTTTCGAAACCCCCCCTCTAAACCTTTCCTCCCACTAGTCCCATTACAGCTGTTCACGAACTTGATCATTAGGTTTTACATGAAACAGACAAGTTTATATAATTATGAACGGACCTTATTTTCGTTATTTCCGAGGAAGGATAGATTGACATTTGTGAAAATTTTCTAACATCGCTTCATTTGTACAGCCTCTATAGTCGATTTCCCTAAAGGAAAATCTGCTAAAATGACCAGTATTAAATAAGTATGGAGTTCACCGATTGTTTCAATCTTTCAAAGGTGGGTTACAACTTCCCGGAGGGTTGTCCATTTTTGGCAAAACTACAAGTTGTTTGACATCTCCTTATTTATTTTCATTGATTGAAGTCTCATGCATCTCTGTAGAACTTGTGTGTTACATGTTAGTGCAACAGTTTTGAGATCCGGAAATTTTCCTTACGAACCCTGTCAGTTCTCTGGTGCATGCACTGATGCTGATCTCACAACTTCCACGCTCTCTCTTATCACAAAGACTGCCTTCTTTATCAACCTCTTTGTGTTTATCAGCTGTTTCATGACTTTTCTGAGTTACTCACATTATAGAATCTATTAGCAAATGTAGATCGTTCTTGATTTCCACTGCAATGTCCCTCTATTATAGTCATATAATAAAATTATTGTTGGCCTGTAAGAGCACTAACACATTAAGATATAAGAGATGGGGTCTATATGAGAATAGGATTAGAGGGAGACCGGCTGTGACCACCTTAAATCGGATAATGACCGTTTCTAATTGTCCTCTTGGTCAGGCCATATTAAAACAAGGGCTGGCAAAGCAGAGAAGCCCGCTTAAACTTCAATTAGCAAACATATGGCGCACAGCCGCTGCCCATAGCGCCCTCTCGGAGCCCATGAAAGAAATCGATCCCTTTCATTGTTTTTATGGGCCGGCCGCAGTCCGTTTGAATTTCTTCACTTCAATTTCATCTCCATTATACAGTCTCATTTACTCGCCCCCCCCCCCTCTCACTGCCCTCTCATTTCACTGGCCAACGCATAAAAAGAATAAAAAAAGGACTTCAAAAGAAAATAATTTTAATATTTCCATCTTTTAATAAATTTATTTAGCTCATAGTTTAGTTTTAAAGTCATTCTGTATCGTAACTAATTCTAGACACTGGATTGCCAAGGACTGCATTAATACATCATTGTTACTATAATAATATGATTCTTCTAAATTTATTTAATCATAGAACAATGTTAGACGTTGTTTTTATAGGTGGCCCTTGCCATACATATTTTTAAGAATATTGGAGGATATTAGGTTTAAGAAATCTATAACAATTAAAGAATATTGTTACGTTTTATTACAAAAGCAGTAATAAACATTGTTTATTAGAGCTCTTTTGGATTGAAAAATTAAACACACAGAAGCTTCACAGTTTTTATCACTGCACAATTTATTTAAAACAATGCACTACACACTTGGTTAATTATTCTTAATTTCTACTCACAGTATGCACTGATAGCTTCACTGTTCTTCAGATTACACAGTCCAATAATTCACTCACGATCACTGAAGTTCACAGAAAACACGGCACTGCACTGTCCTTTACTTCGCGAAGTTGTCGGCACTGCACTGTCTTAATCAGGGCACTATACTGTTACTTACAGAGTCACGGCACAACACTGCTCTTCACATAAAAACACTTTACCGCACTGCACTAAGTCACACTGTAGCACTGAACTCATTGATGATCACTTGAAGAAAGCCGAGAACAAAACTAACTGTCGGGCGAGTTGTACACGCTAATATAGAGAAACGGCAACATCTCTAGTCTGGAACAATACCAGCTCCACTAGTCCTTCCTTCAGGCGCCAATAGTCCTTCCTCGGTCGGCTCCTTTCATCTCCTTCGTACTTCCCAAATACGTGACTATCTCTGTTTAATTTTTCATGTATTTAATTTTCGCAACAATACTACATTTTCAACAAGATTGGGTACAACCATAATCAGGTTCATTATAATGGAGGTCTTTTGGGTATTTTATATTACCACCGCTAATTTCAACCTTTCCTGGTCCCATTTCAGCAATTAGAGTTTCATGAAACGGGTACATATCTAGTATGGTATTGATAAACAATATTCAGAGCTCTAAAGCGTTAACAGACAAATGTGTTTAACCTCCCTCCACCTCTCTCTTTCTCTACATATATTATTCAATCGGATCTATTTATTATATATATATATATATATATATATATATATATATATATATATATATAAAATTGTAACCTCTGTCTTTACATTTATTTTTTTCGTGAAATTTCACGATAACTTTTCGTTTCAATGTCATAGACACCATAACTGCATTTTGTTTGTTTGGTGTCTGTTTGTTTGTTTGTTACCTTTTCACGCATAAACTATGCTTAAACTATATGCTTAAAATATAAGGTTATATTCGTAATATTAGATCTCAGTGAAATCACGTCCCGTAATGCCAGCATTTCACAGGAAATAAGTAAACTCAAGTAATATTTTTAGCCCCCCATCCTTTTCCACTCCGCATGAGGGTTATCAACATTGCTTACCTTAAATTATTGATTCAAAATATTATTATAATAATTTATCTACCTGATGGAATTGAATAATTCTGTTACCCTAAAAATAATTTCATTTATATTCAAAAAGCTAGTCGAGGGGAAGAGATCGTGGCCGTCCCTGCAACCTAAGTAATACTTTACACAATCATATCCAGTTTAAACGCATATTGTCTTTTGTCATAATGACATTGTCATTAACGTTTAATTGTTATGATAGTACATATTTGTTTCAATAACATGAAGATATCGGAAATAAGATAATATATTACCAAAATCAAAGAGTTTGATTCCCTACTACTTCCGCTATCACTCCTTGAGGAAATTCAGCATGATTTTGTTTAAATAATTCATCATACAAAGTAAATAATGGAAATGCTCTTATAGTTTAAATTTCTATTGGAAATAAGTTACAAAGTTATTTTCTAGGGAAAATAAATAAATGCGGGGGGGGGGAGATTTATAATCTCACTAATCCGAATCATACTTAGAACTAAATAATCCAAATAGATAAGACGAAAACTCGGTTGAGTCTTTTGTGCCAAATAATATTGTTGACTCCCGCTATAATTTTTAGCGTATAACGCATTTATACTTCGGTATACGACGAAAGTGTATATAACAAAAGTTACTCTAAATAACAAAATAAACAACTTTTGTTATGTGCATATATGCCGAAAAGCCAATAGGAAACGAAATATCGCTATTTTTAATTTCAGGCCTCCCTTATAACCCCCACTCCTGTTCGTTCGTCAAAAAAAAATTAATATAGCCTAAAGTCTAAGTTGGATTAGTAGTAATATACATACCAAGTTTCATAAAATTCGGTTCAGCCGTTTATGCGTGAAAAGGTAACAAACAAACAAACACACACGAAATTAACAAAATGCAGTTATGGTGTCTATGACATGTGAAACGAAAAGTTATCGTGAAATTTCGTTAAAAAAAATCAATGTACAGACAGAGGTTACAATTTTTTATATATATATATATATATATATATATATATTTATATATATAGATCTAACTTATGTTCATATTACAAGTTCAATCAAATTAGTCTCAAATCCAACTCATAACAATGAAGATATTTAGAATTTTTTATTTAGTCCCGCCAATGATTGGGATTATCGAACATGATGTTTTCTTTTTCATACAAGACAAACATTTAAACATCGAGTTTGATAATAATAAATTAAAACCTTATAGCAGTGATTGAAACTAATATGTAAATTAGAATTGTCCCCATTTCCATTACCTGTTAAGTAGGATGGATGGATATTAAATATCCATCAAATTTTGAAAAAATGTTTTGGAAATTGAAGTTGAGAACACCCTTAAGGGAAATCCCTTCAAAGAGGGGCGGTCGAAGAACCCCAATATGGGTTTCCTATAAAAGAAATCTATTAAAATACATTTGGCTTTAAAGCAATTAATTAATACAGTTAAAATATGTTAGTTGAGGTCTGTGGTGGACTGTCCTCTCCGATTTGACTGGACAGGTTCTTAGAGGCAGGGGCTGTTTTTGCCCCAACGGGGGAACGGTGGAAAGATGGCGACCCAGATGCAAATGAAGCAACTCTTAATTCGGTGGGGAACTTGTGTTCCATTAAAGCGGCCATTCCCTCCCCATGAAGCAGCCAGCCAGGCCCTAACTGCATAATTAATTCATATTTGAGACCTCGCCCTTACATGTTAATTAAACAAACCAGGAGTAGGGCCGAGGCTGCGAATACTAAATAGTAGCTCCTGTTACGTGAGCGCCCTCAATATGCCCCTTTTAAAACTTCAAGACTCTACGGCCGTCCTTCATCTTTATCATTGCAATACCGGCTCACTTAAGCCCACTTATTCCTTCTTTCTTCAACCCTTCGCCTCCTTTTAGAATAACTAGAGTATTCACGAACACAAGAGAGATCAAAGTGGCAGAAGATATTCATTTTGGGGGAGCCCACGTTTCTTACTTGTATATCATTTAATTATGCAGAACGTCCATTAGTGATTGGTAATATGACCAAGGACAACTAAGCCTGCAGGTGGTTCTTCGATTCGACAAAAAGTAATGCTGATGGTAAACGAAACAATACTTAGATGCAGGACCCTATTGCATCAACAATAGTCATTCTTCTTTAGATTGCGTTCCATCACCCCCAACTTGAGACAACTCATTTGAGGTCTTCCTTGATTACCCGGTGGCTGATCACTCTAGTGGTGAGGAATTCCTTTCTGGGCGGCTGAAGATCTCTAAGGTTTACAATGCCAACGAAGGTACATGCTTCCTATACTAATGTTTCAATCTGCCGAGCAACTATCTGATTTAACCATCACATAAGCAAATAGAGAACAATATTATATCTGTGGTTCTAAAAACATTTCTACAGAGGATGAACTTTGGGCTACTATAAAATGATAAAAAAAAAAGTAGTCCATGTTTTATTTTACTTATCCTTGGGCATCTCTTTCGTAAAAAATATTACGAAGGCTCCAAATATTAGTCACTCACATTGTTCCCGATATTGTTCGGCGGTGCGCGACAGGTGATAACGGTAAGCAGTGGGTCCCGGTCAACGTCTCGCGTAGGGAATGAACACGTCTTTGGTGCATTCGCCTCTAACAGTTTTCGTCTCTTCTGAATATTTGATTCACCACATCAACAAGTAGTTCCCAAATCGAGGAGGAGTGGAAGTGATGAAGGAGGATCAATGAAAACTGGGAGGAAACGCTTATTAATTTTATGAATTATTATTTCAATTTATGAAGAAACCAATGAGTTTTCTTCCGGTTTATTTTCATACAGTTCCCTGCATTGTTACCACGTGTTCAGTCTGTTCTATGACAAAAAAAATGGTATTCAGATCACAAACACAACCCTTCGACTAAGCTTGTTTGTCACAGACAATTTTGTAGAGTTAGTTTCGAACTATTAAGTTATCCCCATCAAAAACTCTCACGAAAGATCCAACACTCCAATGATTGATGCAAATGGATTAAACATTAATTATACCAGCGAAATCGTTACCTTACATCTGTACAAAGTCCTATCGTGTCAAAGTTTCTACGAAGGGGAGGAAGTTTGTTTTGAGTGAGGGAAGGAGTAATTACTGTATTTAGCCTATTCTTAGGTAATTACACTGAATAGTGATAATTTGTCGTAGGGCAATTGGCGGTGAGAAAGAGAGGGGGGGGAGAGTGATGAGAGAGAGAGAGAGAGAGAGAGAGAGAGAGAGAGAGAGAGAGAGAGAGAGAGAGAGAGAGAGAGAGAGAGAGAGAGAGAGAGAGAGAGTGATGTGAGAGAGAGAGTGTGTGCGTGTATGCGCGTGCGTGCGTGCGTGTGTGCGCGTGTCTATGTGTGTGTGTGTGTGTGTGTGTATGTGTGTGTGTGTGTGTGTGTGTGTGTGTGTGTGTGTGTGTGTGTGTGTGTGTGTGTGTGTGAGAGAGAGAGAGAGAGAGAGAGAGAGAGAGAGAGAGAGAGAGAGAGAGAGAGAGAGAGAGAGAGAGAGAGAGAGAGAGAGAGAGAGAGAGTGGTGGGGAGCAAGGACGGGGTCTTTTTGATGAGCCGTGTATGTGCAACCAATAAGGGACTAGCGAGGGAGAAGGGGAGGCGCCATATTGGATCGGATGAAGTCGTGCTGCTCACGTCTTGTCGAGTCAGCTTTACCCCTGGAGCTGGAGGGGGAAGCAACCCCCCCCCCCAACACACACTCAATCCAATTCCATATCCAACCACCCTCACACACACACACACACACACACACACGCTGGAAGGGGCCCGTGGATCGCTCGCTGATGAAATCCTACAGCACTCCCCCCTCCCCTTCTAAGACTTTCGCACGTACACAGCCGCTAGGTGACGTACCAACACACTCACCCCTTACATCGTGTTAACAATGCTTTTATTAGAAAATACCTTCTATCAAATCTTCTTCCCTTACATCACGAACCACTAAAACCAGAAATACTTCCAGAACATGTTTCTTTATTATGGTGTTCTACATGGATTTGATTATATATTTCGGATGTATTCATGTCTTTATACTGTAAACATTTTTGACACTAGTATGTGTTTTTACGGTTTTGGAGCCAACAAAGTCAACTTTATGCAACTAAGGCTAATTGGGGCAAATTATCGACAGGTTATCACCCTTTTCTATGCCTCCAGAAACATTAAAACAATTGATTCCATCATGCTTTTAATTATAGCAGGCCGTGGGTACGATTCCCCAGAGGGCTATAGGGCTTGATTTAGTGAAGGACTCACTAGATTAAATCCATAGTCCTCTCCTGGCTAGAAAGGGGAGGTAACCTATTGATATATCTTCCCCATTAGCCTCAATAGCACAAAATGAACGTTAACAAATAACAGTAACAATAATAATTTTAACCAGGTTGTACATTTGATGTACAATTATATAAAGGAATATAAATTGTGTATTACATTTTAATTTATTCTCACTCTTGGCAGGCTCGCGGATCTCTTATCGCCGCCCCGGGGTTTTATAAAAACTTTATATTGTCTTATCAGCTAACAATAATCGAACCTATAGAATTGAGTACACACTAATCATTGCTTTCATAATTATGTTAACGATATAATTTTTTATTACGAAATTATTATTTTCCTTACAAGCTAATAGTTGTGAACTGACTGGAAGGGTAGATTTGTGCTCTGCAGAAAGTTCTCTGATTTCTTTACTTCTTCGGAAAAACAAAGCAGTTAGTCTTTATCTGAATGCCCAACGATTAAGTCCAAACACGAGATTCGTGTCCCTGAAGAAAGCAAACATTTGACATTTATATGGTTTATATACTGGAGTTTTGTAAAAAAAAAAAAATAAAAAAAATAAAAAAAAAATCAACTATTTTTGGATGACACCAAAAAATATATTTCTTTCTTCTTCTTAGTCTTCATCTCTAGCAATGCTTGTTGATGAATCAGTATGTCAAAGTTTTAAAAAATATACTCTTTCAAAGCTTTTCTAATCATTTATTTAGGTAATCATATTTACATTACGGTCAGAGAAATTTTGTTCTCCAGAAATGTAACTTGGGCTCTTAGATACCTGATAAGCAAAAGTAAAATTCTGGCCCATTGAAGTCGAAGGTTTCTTTCGGACAGATGTGTTTAGTATATTTCAGTGACAGTCTTGCACGCTGTTAGGGCCCTGTAGGTAGCTCGTCTCTCTAGTAGTCCTAGTTATACAAAATTGATATAATAAAAATAAATAATAGAAAATCTTATAAATAATAAAGCTTCAATATTCCGAATCATAGCAGAGTACCTGGAATTCCAAAAAATCGCAGTTCCCGGATATAAGAACGAAGGCTCAGAACCGTAAAAAAATCTGCTCACTTTGTGTTCATATAGAACCTCTGGATCAATTCCAGTTTACAATTAGGGGATGTGTTATCAATGCAAAAATATGGTATAGATCAAGTAAACATTGTCGAAACAAGAATGTAAAATTGATGACACCATCACTCAACGAATTTGAAAAGTATCTCGTATAATAAAGGTCTCTTGTAAACAATTTTTTGTACTTAAGCTGAGAATAAAGTGGTTTATGATATAACAGGTTGTTGTTATTACGCAATGAGTAGGAGTGGGGTTTACTGAAGGATGAAAACTAACAAAATTCAAATATCTCGGTTAATATTCCCATTAGATCAAATATTCATATGATAACAGTTTTAGGCAATGTACAATACGATTGGTAATAACGAAGATATTTTAAACCCTTCTCCTTCAGTCCGATTTCAGCCATAACGATCTTGACCTTTAGTTTTACAGTAACGCTTCTGTATCGAATTCTGTAATGATTAAAAAATACTTGCGGTAACATAAATATATTTGAACGAACCTCATTTTCGTCATCTCCAGGTTCGACATTTGAGAACATTTTTCAAAACTCGCCTGTGTGTACAACCCCATAGCTGATTTACCTTAAGGGAAATCTCTTAAAAATCGACCTCGTTTTAACAGCTGATGCCGTTTATATAAATTGCCAGAAATTGGATTTAGATAACCTTTTAAATAGCAGAACACTGTTGACAAATTATTTTTATTGCACATTTGTTTTTTTGTTTTTTGTAATATATTTATGGTATCACAATATTTTTTTATTGTGACTGTAGTTTCAAAGAAGCACTATTGACAACCAGGGATTGGGTAGAGGCGAAGATGAGGATGTGGAGAGAAGATTGAACACGGTTTGCCTTAATAAGAGTAGCCCCCAGCCTAACATATATCCATCTATAAGAATATATAGTCCCAGAGGGACAGAGCCCCTCCCACCCCACCCCTATCCACCGTGGAGGGCTTAACCAACCATACCAGCCTTTACATCACTCAATACTCAAACACCTTTAATATAAAAGGTGTTAGCTAGTAGTCCTGTGAACAGAAGACTTGACAATAGGTGACACTTTCGACAAACCATTTTTCAGTTTTTTTTTTTTACTTATTAATTTATTGAAATGTTTGGAACAAATCGATAAATTCAAATTTTTACCAACTCACATGACTTTATACAAGGACTACTATAATAAAAGTTCTTGGTAAGAAGCCAAAACCAAATTAGTATTTCTGCTACATGATTAAATCAATCATCTGTTAGAAGGAGATCATTTATATCTCAACTGTTCGTCGAATGTAAGTTGAATAAATGTCTTTGACATAAGAATAGGCGTTGCCCGAGACAAAGAAAAAAAAACGTCCGCCACGCAGAGGCTGCGTAAAGTAAGCAGGTTTCCCCATGAGATGGTAAAACACTTGTGATCTCTCACCAAATACGGCTGAAAACAAGAAATCACAAATAACTTGCTTAATAATTGAGTAACTAAAAAAATGCAATGAACAACTATTGTATAGCATTAATATCGAAATTACCCACTCGAACCCCCCCCCTCCCACAGTAGTTCAGATTTCAGCCATTAACGATCTTGACCTTTAGTTTTGCATGAAACGCTTATATATTGAGTTTGGTAACGATCAAACAAAAATTGCGACCACTAAAGATTTTGAACGTACCTCATTTTCGCCGTTTACTATGTAGGTTAGATGGATATTTGAGGAATTTTCCAAAATTTGCGAGATGACGACCTCAATAGCTAATTTCCCTTGATCTTCTAAAACTAACATTTGTTGGGACTGGCTAGTTGTTAAATATAGGAGATGCTGAGGTGAGTATGGAGAGAAATGTTGGGAGGGCCGTCGATAGAAGTTCAGAGAGTGTTAGACAGTTCCAACAGGTGGTATTAAACAGTGAAATCCCCGGAAAGCGCAAACGTCATAATAACGTGAGCGAGAGTTCGTTATACGAGCAGAACTTGAGACCGAAGCTCGCAGATCTACGTTAGTTAGAAAGCCAACTGCTCCACTTGCAAAAATATTTCAGTGAATCGAAACAGTAGGAAATTTAGTGATCTCTCTCCAAGACGCCATTAAAAGTGTTATCGAATAAAAGGTTTTGGCAAGAATCGAATTACCGAAATCAGCCAACCGAACTATGAAACATACAACCGTCATTTGACGTGTAAGTTTTCTTATAATACGAACACCGTTTGCCTCTAATAAGACACCATCTCTTCTTAATTACATAAACTAAATAATTGTAGCATTGGCAACTGGAATGGTGATCGTTCAGTCCATACCCGTTCGTGCTTACTCCCTGCCTCCTACATTATTAAGGAAGGTACAAACTGGTTAAGTGGACGTTTTTGGCACAAATAAGTAAATTGTGAGTGATCGGAAATATTAATACTCATGCTTACACTGCCAACCGAATATATATATATATATATATATATATATATATATATATATATATATATATATATATATATATCGATCGGTGGATATTAGAAGAACTGATTTGAAAATTAAAGTTGAGGGTAGCCCTTAAGGGAAATCTGCGAAGAACCCCAATAGCGGTTCTCTCTCATAAGGGAGATCTATTAAAATACATGTGGCTTTAAAGTAATTAATTAATATAGTTAAAATCTGTTAGTTGAGGTCTGTGGTGGGCTGTCCACTCCGATCGGTTCATAGAGGCAGGGGGTGTTATTAAAGGAGAAAATGGAAAGATGGCAACCCAAATACAAATGAAGCAACTCTCAATTCGGTCGGGAACTAGTGGTGCATGTCAAAATTAAAAAGGCATGTTATGAATTTTATTTACTGGTGTATGCAGGACTTTTTGAATGATTCTGCCGAGTCAGGAGCAATATGCTACAATTTTTAAAAGTAATTGAATTTTGTTGCTTACACCCCCCATGTTCTTGAACAACTAATGTATGTGAGATCAGGAGTGTAAGAGAAACATAAAGAAAGAACCATAAGACTCCATTCGTTCTGAGAACATAGTTGAAAAGAACATTGAATTTCCTTTGGCGAACTAAAGGAAACTCTTTTCGTTATCTCCGATAGTTTAGTGAACTATCAGCTTTTACGAGGCTCTAAACTTCCAATCAATAAAGTCGTTTGGGAGCGCAGAAGAAGAAGAAAGAGGAAAGAAAGCAGTTTTGCTTGTATGAGGTGGGGAAAAACTGCATCCAACTGGAAAACTGTATAAGAACATTAAATCGTCGAGATGGGATGAGGAGTAGAGAGAAAAGAGACGAATAACTGGTGTATTTATGGGCGCGTCGAGAGACAATAATTGTAGTTCTCCTGGGTTTAGGGTAGTTAGGGGCCCCGTGGGGACCGGTCCAGGGATTTCATCCCCTTTTTCCAATATTTGAACCTTTTTATTTTTACTACTCCATTTTTACAGGATAAAGGGGGTCCGAGACGGGGGTTAAGGTTTCTATAAAGGGCCTATAAAGGCTGGTTTTATTGAGCTCAGGATAGAGAGAAAGCCTTCTTCTCTCTTCTTCTTTCTCCGTCTTATTCTTTTCTCCGATCGTATCACCGCTTCCAGGCCCCCGTATCAATAGAAGCAACGTCTTCTCAATACTCTTATACAATGTTTCTCTTTTATAGATTATTTATGTCTCCTTCCTTTGTCTTTTCAATCCCCTATAGAATCTTTTAACACAGATATCTCCAACGTTTATTTTTCTGAAGGGAACACAGGGTATTTTTCTTCAATAATAACGACAAAAAGGCCGATTCATAAGAAATACGAGATTCATCATAATTTATATTTAATTCCTATCTAGAAATAATTGTTAGTTACCCCCAGTCAAGAGTTAACGTTTTATTATATGTTAATATTACGCCTTCTAAGGATTAGCCATTCCAAATTACAGGAGTTCAGTTAATTTAAAAAGCCAGTTTGTTAAACAAGTATTACTGATCTGTCAGCATTATGCACATATTGACATTACAACATTTCTCAGCAAGAATTGCCATATCTGCCCTACTCGGGATGGAATTAGCTAAGATCGTATGATGGGATCGAAAATAGAAGTTCGGTGTACCGGATCATTAATGTAAATCACTAGTGAACGTTCAGTATAATTAATTAAACAAATTCATTGGTGAATAACCAAAGACTTATAATAAGCCGGTTCTCTTTACAACAATGGCTTTGTAAATACCTCGTAAGATATATATAGAGTGGAGCATTATAATCTTATGAAAATAAAACACTAAATTTTGCCTGAAATTGTATTTAATATTGGTGAGATACATTTTGTTTTCCATTCAGTTCTCCCTAAGATTTATGTAATGAAAATAGAATATCATGTCTGCTTGTTCAGCTGGAGGGCTATCAACCCGTTTGTTAGTCAATCAGTTAAAACACAGAAGTTTCCATTAATTTTATTCTTTTGAACCATTTATCAAGTAATAAAAAGAAACAATGTATAAAAATCTGATTGCGACGAGCAAGGCTTTATTTTGACGTCATAACGTTTATTTGTCAATAACTAGGTAGGTAAGGAAAAGACTATGCTTCATAAAATTACCTACCCTGCCAGACAATCCTTCATAAAATTGCCCAAGCGCCCAGACTATCCTTTATAAAATTATCCAGCCAGTCAGACTATCCTTCATAAAATTGCCCAAGCGCCCAGACTATCCTTCATAAAATTACACAGACTACCCTTCAAAAAATCTCAGTCAATACAAGGTATGAGATACAAATCCATTAGTTTAGCATTGCTTATGATCCTTCATCTGGTCTGCTATTTCACGGTTCCAAAGTTGTTATAAGTTGTATTTCCTGCCACACTAAAAGAAGTCTGTAACTTTAATAGCGGGAGTCAACGTTTCATTTCTAAGCGTAACTTTGAACAAATATAAATATTTTGTTTCTCATCCATTAAGACAATCCATAATTTTCTTAGTAACTAAGAATACTGACCAAAGTTTAAAATTATTCCTCTAAGTCACTATAACAATAAATCTTCACAGGAGACTAAAAAAACCCATAAGTATATTTTATTATTTTTTTTAATGTGAAAGAAAGTGTTAACTGAGCATTACCGTGCATGAAGCCCACATGCGTCGGGCCGGAGATCAATTGGTGTTTTAAAATTTAAAATCTAAAATATTTTTAATAAAATATAACTCTGCTAAATAATAAACACCCGAAAAGCTATCAATTTAAAGCTAGTTGTTTAAAAAAATGGTACTAATCGATTATCGGGAAGCCACCCATTTAAAGACGATTATTAAATCATAATTAAAAGAAAATCACTTTATTATTTAAAATAACACTTCTAGAATTTATAAATGACAAAATGGTTAACTGGAGGCCACTCCTTATTTACAGATAAAATATTTTCTGTTTCAAAGCCGAGTATAGCCATTCGCTGTTATTGCTAATGCCTTATACTGTTCATACATTACTAGATTATCTTAGAAATTCTGTTTCGCTTGTTATCAAAAAATGACTGATCGTTTATCAACACCAGTTTGTTGTATATTAACACCACTTGGTGATTGTTTATTATTACACCACAAGACAGCACCAGAGTTCATGTGGAAGATCGCTACTCCGCGACATCGTCCAGTTTTGGGCTAGCTCTAATTTATAATTACATTTTGTCATTCAAATAAATTCTACAAGTGTTATTTTAAATAATAAAGTGTTTTTTTTTCTTTTTCAAAATGTGATTTAATAACCATGTTTAAATTGGTGACTTCCCGTTATTCCCGATAAGTAGCACATTTTTTAGATTTAAACTGATAACGTTTTTAGTCTATAATTTAGCAGTGTTGTAGAGTTCAATTTTATTAAAAATATTTTAGATTTTAAATTAAAAGCTCTGGCGAAATAAAGAGATGGACAAATCTGGGGTGGAAGTGCCAACTGTTATCACCTGCTAATTATGTCATTGAATATATATATATATATATATATATATATATATATATATATATATATATATATATATGTATATATTTACATGTGTACATAAAAACTGATTTCCGACCCGACGCATGTGGACCTCATGCACGGTAATACTCGCTAACACAGTGTATAACATTAAAAAATAATAAAACATAATTATGGGTTTTTGTATTATCCTGTAGGGATTTATTGCTATTATTATTTATTACTCTTAGTTACTAAGAAAATTATGGATTGCCTTAATGGATGAGAGTCAAACATTACAAATTTACCCTTTATGTTTTTACAATTGTGAATGTTCAGGAGGCCTCCCGATATCGATATGTACCAAAAATATTTTCGTGAAAGACCCCCCCAATGCTGTCTTCCTCTATCTCAGTGTCTCATATATGCATAGTTATATATGTGTGTCTGTGTGTGTGTCTCATATATTTTACGTGCGCGCACGCGTGTGTGTGTAGTAGGTTGGGGAGTTTGAAGGAGCCTGGTAGGAGAGGGTGGGTGGGGGTGGGTTGAGGGGCGCGAGGCGAGGAATACATAAAAAGGCGGACAGACTACAAGAGGGTAGATGGAATAGAAGCGCAGGCGCGAACATGGCGGCTCGATAGCTACACAGGATTAACACTACCCCCCACTCCTCATCACTCTCTCTCTCTCACTCTCTCTCCCTCCATCTCTCTCCTCTATAATCGTCTTTTTATTTACCCTCCCTAACTCTCACTCCCAGATCAAGCCACTTCGACACATTTTACACCAAGTCTCATAATCCTGTCATTTACCAACACTTAAATGACATATACGAAATACTCTGTTTCTAATGGTGTTTTAAGGAATACTGAAATAAATCTCCATTACGAACAGATAACATTTATAAAGGGTTTTCATTATCACAATATTGCTATCGTCCGCTTTCCCTGTAAGCATACGGTAGACAATTGCTCCTAGAAAACAGAAATAACCAAATGGATAGTCTCAAGTAAATACACGAAAATGAGTGTTGTGCATGAAACAGTAATACTCCGATGGGGTAATCATTAGTTGGTTGAAGATCCACCAAATGAGACTCAACTACAAACGACATGAAGAGGCCAGCAATACTTGTGGTTATTGGTCCCAGAGACATAAGCATTAACTATGCGACCTTAGAATATATGATTTCACAGCAAGAGAGAATGAGAATCATTTTAGATCAAATAAATTAAATGAAATTCAGAAAAATGACGGTGTCTAATATAATTTATTATTTTTATATTTGTACTTTTATTCAATTAAATCAGCTGTTTTAATTTGTATTTTTATTAAATGAGCTATTTTTATATTTGTACTTTTATTCAATTAAATCAGCTGTTTTTATATTTGTACTTTTATTCAATTAAATCAGCTGTTTTTAATTTGTATTTTTATTAAATTAAATCAGCTGTTTTTAATTTGTATTTTTATTAAATTAAATCAGCTGTTTTTAATTTGTATTTTTATTAAATTAAATCAGCTGTTTTTAATTTGTATTTTTATTAAATTAAATCAGCTGTTTTTAATTTGTATTTTTATTAAATTAAATATAATTTAAAATAATTAAATTCTTTATTTGCCTGATATTTTCTTGAAGCACCCACTCTTGTTAGCACATTCTCATAAGGGAAATCAGCTATTGAGGTTGTACTCATGACGCGGAGTTTTTAGCTTCCACTGTGTCAGATCCTTATTGTTCCTTTATTGCCGAAACCTTATTCCTTCTTCTTAAAATTACCTTATTCCTGCTTCTTTAAATTTGTGTATTCATAAATTAATTCATCCCTTGTGTGTTGTAGTGAACCAGTCGGGCGAGAAGGACGGCAAGAAGAAGCATACGAGGCCTACCTTCTCCGGGCAGCAGATCTTTGCCTTGGAGAAAACCTTCGAGCAGACCAAATACCTCGCCGGGCCCGAGAGGGCTAAACTCGCCTATGCCCTTGGCATGACCGAATCCCAGGTCAAGGTAAGATACTCATTTTCATTTCAAAGCTCAATGGTTAATTTTTAAAGTCCTGAACATTTTTATGAACTACTTATGATCTTCTTTTTTATTAAGTTCGTTTGTTTTAAGTTAGTTTTAACTTATTTTTGATGCATTGTACAATGTAAATGAAGTATTGTAAGCGCAAAAATGTTTGGATTGCAGATTTCAATTTAATTATCCGTTTAACCCTTCCTAAGCACATTTTGACTAGTCTTGACCTGACATCTCTACTAATATACTCCAACTTAATAACAGCTGACCTTAGAACGTTAAAACTTCATATAAGTGATTCTTGTAACGTTCAGTTCTCCACCTCTCCTTTTGGGGGGGGTTTAAGGAGGGTCGAAAATTAAAAGTTGGAAAGGTTCTCCATACGTATTAAATATACAATACATTTGTACAGGATCTTTTTCCTTTATCGTGAAAAGATCTACAAATTATGTACTATAACATTATACAATCGGTTGCATTGGAACGAACATATCGCATATAATTTTTAATTGGTTTATTTTATTTGCTGTTATCGGACAATCAACATCACGTTTATCAATATTAAATGGAATGCGACCAAACATGTTGTTATTTAACTAACGTTAGTGCGTTAGGTGTCTTTCGCTGCTTGCCACTTGCTCTGAAGATGGAAAAATGCGACTGAGAAAGCCCTAAAGAAAATAAAAATGTTGTGAAAGAGAAAGACTGTTTTTTTTTTTTGTTTTGTTTTTTACACAAATAATATAAAAAATGATCTCACAACAAGATACAGAGACTAGATTCTAAATCCTAAAATTAAGACTATCAGTTTTTCGAGTGCAGCTCTTCCAGGAGAATATAAAGTTATTTACATAAACATATTACACATTTAATATTGCACTACAAAAATCAAGAATATTGAAGGAGACTTTCATTCCAAATAGTAAAGAGTACTGAGTAAATAAATAAATCGGAGTATTATCTCTTTTGGCAGTTTGTCATAATATATTAAGCATGACAGTAAGTAAATGTAAGTTAATGTTAGTATCGAAGAATGTCTATTGAATTAACGGGGGCTCAGGTTAGCCGTGTGAGTTAAAGCATTGGTCTTAATATCCCATGGCGAACCTTGGGTGGCGAGTTTGACTCATTAAATAAAGTCATTAATCCCATCCTGGCTAGAAAATTGTTGGATCCTGTAGATAACCCGTGCCAATTAGACATAGTAGGAAAACGTGGACGTGACAATTAATATAATAATAATATTGAATTTAACAGTTTTAATAATCAACGCAATTCATATAATAAGTGGTTTCTTAACGAAAAACTGGTCATTTAAATGAATGAAATAATTAAGTTTGGTATATGCTGTATAACTTAGTCGCTGGTGGTCATCTGTAGATTCCAAATAGTTCAGCAACTACAAACTAAAAATATTTCACTATGTATTGAAGCTTTACATTTTTGTTCATTCATTCTATAAAGAAGAGCCACATGCTATAACCGGCCTTTATAATGTTTATGAAGTATTTATAAAGGTTACGGTAAATAAAATAAATGTGGAATTTCTTGATGTGTTTACATTTTGCAATGACAATGTAGGTGTTGTTCGCAATTCTAATTAAAACCCAACAAAATATTCAGAGAGCTCTATTAATGAATAAAGGGTTGGAACAGCGAGGTACTAGAATGTGAGGCGCCATCTGGCGGGCTGATCATGTCACCTCCTCAGTATGGAAATGCAGCCGGCTTCTCTCCCCACACTTGCCTTTAAAGTCACCCATTACAATGACTCCCTCTACCGCCATGTACGTGTCAATCACTTGACGATTCTATAGTTCCCCCACCCTTTCTATCCAATCTATTCATTCCACTTTATTATAAAAGCATTCCCCTCCCCCCTGCGATAGCTCTCTCATGCGAGGATAAATGAATTAAAAATTCAAACCCTAATATCCAATGGGCGATTTAGGCCAACCCCCTCCCTCATTATTTAATTATTTAAATGGTTTATTGACGAAAATTAATTCAATTTGCTAATGTTTTATCAGTGGAATCACACCAGATTCAAGATGGTTGATACACCCACAAGTAAAACCTAAAAAAGCAAAAATAACCGCTCTCAAAACACCACTTTGAAATCACAGATATTATAAGAAATGGAAGATGTCCGCATCCGGCGCTCCCACAAAATATTTCCTGCCAAAAAAGAAAATATACACATTTGTATTCTAAGTTGTGTCCGAATTAAAAAGTCCGTCACTCATGGGCTGCGTAAACTAAGCAGATTTCCCTCGTGAAGTTTATTAATTGACAAATCTACATACTGGTAACACAACACCACCGTGAATATAAAGTGAATAAATTCAAACAAGCGCCTGAAATGTAAACCAACAGATCTGTCAACCTCTCACTGAAATATATCGGAATATAAAATTTTATTGAAAACTATTTACTATATCTAGTATTGTCATTTATAACGAATCAGAATAATATTTATCTCAATGAATCAAATTTTTGTAGTCCAAGAACTGAAGGAGCGGGTGGGGGGGGGGGGGGAGGGCTCATCAGAACATATTTGCATGTATCTCGTATAATAATGGTCTCTTGAAAACAATATTTGGTATTTAACCTTCGAATAATGTGATTTTTTTTATAACAGAGTATTGTTCATGAAACATGAGTAGAAGTGAGGGTTTGCTGAAACTGAAAAATGCAAATATCTAAGTTAATGTTCAAGAGAGTATATAAGCTCAATGTATATAAGCTTATTCATAATAAATTTAATTTGCAATAAGATTATTTCTAAACAATGGTTCGATCCAAGGTATAGTAACAGAGATATTTCGGATTTTCGAAATTCCTCCCCTCTAAACCCCCTCTCCTCATGATCCGATTTCAGCTGTTAACGGACTTGATCTTTATTTTCGTATGAACGCTTATATATTGAGTTTGATAACGATTAAACAATACTTGCAACCGTTAGAGTGGTAACAGACAAATATATATATATATATATATATATATATATACCGTTTTGAGTGGACCTCATTTTCGTCATCTCCTCGATATTTCGTCGTCCATTTTCGTCAGACGATTGACATTTGAAAAACAAATTCGTTCGTTAAAAGAAATCTATTAAAATGGACGATCTAAAATCAATTTGGAATAACTATTACTTTATTTTTAAACGCATCTAATCCTTACTGAGACCAATTAAAGTATTTCCGGCAAAAAAAAAAATAAAAAAAAATATCTTTATTTTATTTTCCCAATAGCAGACGTTTAGCCCTCCTGACAACAACAATGAATTTAACAATGAAACCTTCAAATTTATTCCACTTGGTCAGTACGACCTTAATTCTCTACAGGACAATAAAAACTTCATACAATACACAGCTTTAAACACAATGATAATTTCTCAAAATATTTTATCGTTAAGGATTGTCAAGAAGGTTCTACTGACAAAGAGGAATAATTTTGAAAGTTGCATGCTTATGCCTAGGAGGGCGATTGCTAAAATAAAATAAAGTTAGCTTAGTTGAAATATTATGATCCTTAATTTTCTCTGAAAGAAATTATTTTTAAACTCAAAGGAGGACCTCCACCAGCCAGCCCATATCCCGACCCAAAGGAAAACTGTTATAAAATAATTGTTATAAAAAAGTATTGAAATATTTAAAAATAATAATTGGTCTTTGACAAAATTACAAGATAATTTTAAAGCAAAAAATAAAAATAAATCGTTGTTACTTTAAATTTTGTTTTGTTGTGATCAGTGGAGGCTCGCGTATAGGGACCGTGGAACTGCAGCACCTCCAATTTTCACTTGATATTATCTATAATATTTAATATAATGAGCCTTTTTTCTTTAAGTCTTTCTTTATACTTGTATAATATATCATCCTTAAGCTTAATGCAGTAACCATCCCCCAGTTTATGAAGATACAAAAATCCTTGTATGGAACTGTGTGCTTCACACGTCGAGGTGTTTGACTGTTGTGCGTATGCGCACACAGGAAGCTCCACAAGGGAGAGAGAGAACTGTCCTTCCAGCAGTGCCGACCCTGGCGTGCTAAGGCTAAACATTTTCTGGAGCAGCACCCCCCACTAATTTTCGCTACGAGCAGCCACTGGTTGTGATGTTGTTGATTACTAATTCGATACTGTTATTGAAGATCAGACGCGTGCAAAAGACAACAGGGAACCCATGCATATAGTTCGAATCTCTTCCCTTGTATGTTCCCTGAAAACTGATGCTGATGTCGGAAACAGCTACAAGAGCTAGCCTTAAGCAAATGTCAAGAGACAATTATATATTACTTAGTCTATTGAATTTTTAGTTAGAACAAGAACAGTGGCGGCTCGGAGGTAAAATTAGTGGGAGTGCTGCACCAGAAAGGAAGTACAGTGCTCTCTCTAGCTTGCAGCCTCGCGTGGAGCTTCCTCTTTGCGCATGCTCACAACAGTCAAACACCTCGCCGCTGGAACTGTGAAGTGCACAGTTCTATACAAAGATTTTTGTATGTTTTTTCACAAACTGGGGGGTGATTACTGCATTAACCTTAAGGATTATATATAATACAAGTATAAAGAAAGAATTAAAGAAAAAAGGCTCATTATATTAAATGTCATAGATAATATCAATTGGAAATTGGGGGTGCTGCAGTTCCACAGTGCCTATACGAGAGCCGCAACAAGAAATAAGAATAACGAATGGTAACGTCTAATATATTTAACAATAGCTTTTTTTTTATGAAAACAAAAATAAGTTTACATATTGATGGAGTGAAATAATATTAAAACCTTCAATTTGTAAAGCCTTAATGAATTCTGAAACGACCCCTTTTTATTTTACAATTCTGATAGCATTGATTAAAGACATTCCCATTTTAAAAGGCCTTCCAAATAGCTCTAGCGTCCATTTAAAAAAGGCAAAAGGGTTTTTATTCGGGTTCCAATGAATGACAAATTTTTCTCTGAATACTTGATTGGATCGGAAGCGTCGCTTCAGTTAGTACAGTAATTCCATCTATTCATCAATATCAATATAATAATAAAGTCCAACATGCAGGGGCTGCGTTAACTAAGCACATTTCCCACGAGCATCACGTATTTGTATTTATCTCAAAAAGTAAAAGTTCAATGAGAACAATATTTGGTATTTAAACTTGAAATAAAGTGCTTCATGCTATAACAGCTTGTTGTTAGTATGACATGTGTAGGAGTCGGGTTTTACTGAAGACCGAAAACTAAAAAATGAAAATTTCATGGTTAATAATCAACATGGCGACAAAATGAATATTTAAAAAAAATTATAGAACATTAATTTGCAATAAGTTCTATAAACTTATACGATCCGACTTATAATAACGGAGATATTTCGTATTTTCGAAATTCCCCTCTCTAATCCTCCCCCCCCTTTTCGATTTCAGCCATTAACTAGCTTACGACCTCTAGTGCGTTAACTGACAAATTTATAAATCTCTCTCTCTCTCTCTCGTGCGCTATGTATATAAAATTGTAACCACTGTCTGTACATTGTTTTTTTTCGCAAAATTTCACGATAACTTTTCGTTTCACATGTCATAGACACCATAACTGCATTTTGTTTCTTTCGTGTCTGTTTGTTTGTTTATTTGTTTGTTTGTTACCTTTTCACGCATAAACGGCTGAACCGAATTTATGAAACTTGGTATGTATATTACTAGTAACCCAACTTAGACTTTATGCTATGTTAATATTCTCTGAGACAAACAGGAGTGGGGGTTATAAGGGAGGCCTGAAATTAAAAATAGCAATATTTCGTTTCCTATTGCTTTTTCAGCAAATATGCACATAACAAAAGTTGTTTATTTTGTAATTTAGAGTAACTTTTGTTATACGGAAGTATAAATGAGTTATACGCTAAAAACTATAGCGGGATTCCACAATTTTATTTGGCACAAAAAACTTAACCGAACTAAACCAAACTCGCTATGTGAATTAATACTAACGATTTCCTTATAATAAGCCATACTAACATTTCTAGGGACGAGCAGGAGTGGGGGTTATAAGAGAGGCCTGAAATTAAAAATAGTGATATTTCGTTTCCTATTGGGGTTTCGGCAAATATGCACATAACAAAAGTTGTTTATTTTGTTATTTAGAGAAACTTTTGTCATATACACTATCGTCGTACACCGAAGTATAAAGGCGTTGTTATACGCTAAAAATGATATCGGGAGTCAACAATTTTATTCAGCACAAAAGACTCAACCGAACTAAATAAAAAACTCGTTAAGTGTATTTGCACTAACGCCTTCCTTATAATAAGCCATACTAACATTTCTAGGGACGGGCAGGAGTAGGGGTTATAGGGGAGGCCTGAAATTAAAAATAGTGATATTTCGTTTCTATTGGGGTTTCGGCAAATAAGCACATAAAAAAAGTTTTTTATTTTGTTATTTAGAAAAATTTGCTCAACAATTGTTTGGAACTACCAGGTACCTCAGCGGAAAAAATTAATTCAAATGTATGTTAATATTTTGTCCTTAATTATTCAAATCTATGCATAATGCACAGGAAACGGGAAATATGACAATATAGAGGACAGTGAAGTCTTACAAAAAAAAAATAATTTTATTATTAACAAATCCACAGAAACGACGGGTATTTACACTAAACACTGGGAAGGGTAAATGTCAAAATATTGTGCAAAGTAAAGTCTTGCAAAAAAAATGCCATCACCATTCAGCCTCAAATGAATTCCCGAGCGAAGCCGGGTATCTGAGCTAGTATATATATATATATATATATATATATATATATATATATATATATATATATATATATATGATAATAATAATAATATGGTAATAATTTGAAACAATTCATTTGGCACATTAGGGCTCCCAGGTTCACAAGTCTGGTATATAATTTATCAAATATTTTATAATATTTTAATTACCTTTATTGGGTTATTTTTTTTTTTTTTTGACAATTATAGTTCCATAACTTCTTTGAGGTCTACGCTTGATAGCCATAGAACTTTCATGTGATGACGAATAAGTCATGACCCAAATCAGATTGACTGTTTGGTCCAATTGTACAAATGATAGAATTTAGGGTTTCTGTTCGACTAAGAAGTATTAGTGTTATTTGAAACTCAAGGAAAGATTAGTGTATACATTATGGAAGCAGTAATCCAGAGGAAAGGGTTTCTATCTGATGCGATTTTTGTGAGTTGTCCATTATATGACAGAGCCTAACTAAGAGGACAATGAAGTGGGGGAATGCCACAGAGGCTAGAAGGGAGGGAGGGGTTCTGGATTAATACCTCTAATAAATTGAACGCACCCACACTGAACGAGGAGGCGGGGCCTGAGTGTACACAGCTTATGTATCGTCTGAATGAGTCTTAGCCAATATTGACGACCAACTGGCACACATATGGGATACGCCCTACTAATCCTCTTACTACCAACTGTCACTTATTCTATATCTCCCTATCCAATATATTAATTTATACGATTAGGTTAATCCAGTTATCTTTATATTGGCATTTGAAGGACATTTTATAATTGTTAGCCAGAGATTTATATGGCTGCCAATGTATATATTACATTTTTATTCTCTGATTAATATCATGGAATATGAGACCTTCAGAATAGCTGTTATTTTTTTTTTTTAATTCAAAATCTATTCCTTTCCCTGTAGACTTGTTTAACCAATAATTTTGTTGACTACAACTTTTATGTCGCAGCATTTTTCAATACAATTTGCCGTTTCTGAAAATAAGATTTGTGCATTTTACGGCTAAAGGATGCTTCAAATCGGAAAATTCACCGATACAAACTCGTTTGAGAATTTGTTTTTCCACATGAATTCACCATAAAAAAGTAGGACACTCCTTTGGAAATTCCAAAGTTATGGTTGCTGGAGAAGAACTGGAGAAGGTTACAAGGTTGAATATGGACTGAAAAGATTCTTCAGAGGTCACATTTATGGCACACCAAGTTTCAGCCTTGTATTAAAAAAATTGGAGATTTTTTGGAGAGAGAAGAGGGGTGATACGGGAAGTTGGGGCAACCTGTGTGAGTGTGTTTGTGTGTGTGTTTATATATATATATATATATATATATATATATATATATATATATACATAATATTGAACAGACCTCATTTTCGTCATTTCCTAGGTAGGATGGATGGACAATTGGAGACATTTTTCGAAAATCGCGTCATGAGTCTGACCTCAATAGCTGATTTCACTTAAGGGAAATCTGCTAAAAAAGACACTAGACAGTATATTGTGAACAGGCTATTTCTTAGCACTGTTTCCATTAAAAGGAAATTCAACCCACTTATTTGGATGGTTTTGCAACAACAGAGAATAGGGGTTTTGTGAGCAGCGGGAGTAACGATTATTTTCTACGGATATGATTTTCATTCCCCATTGGAGAGGAATTGATTATAAAAGTACTGGAGTATTGGTGCCTACCGAGTGACGAGGGTGGGGAGCAAGTCCTAAATCACGGCGGACCAATCAGAGGATGCAAAATAACATCATAAAATGGGTGTCCCGCCGGATTGCAAAAATACAGAAGCGAGATCGTGTATCAGGAGTGGTTAGGGGGGATTACCAGCACCCCCAACCATTCTACTATGTCATCCCAACCCCCCGCACCCAACTCACGGACCGCTGATAAAAAAAACATAGCAGCCATACATACACACGCAGACGTCGCCAATTACAACCGGTGATATATACTTTAAAACTGATTTTTATCTCACTTCTATTGTACGGTCGGAGGGCTCATTTTATTTGCATAATTTAAATCGGTGGCGTGAAGATAAAAGCGATATGTTGAAATCGTTTCGAGGTTTTATATCCTCCGCGCCCCCATTGGCCTGCAGTGATAGCCAAGCTGGGAGAAGCGTTTATTTCAATTTGGGACTGGTCTGCTTAGAAAAGGCACAGATTATTTTAGATTTATTGTCTGTGGACTTCGCTCTAAAGCTAATTGCGCGAGCAAGCGAGCGAATATTAAACGGTTTAAGTTTTTTTCTTTCACATTCTCTCATCAGACTGTAGTAGTAGTATCGTAACAAGAAAAAAAAACAACAAGTCTGCTATAGCCTCAAATTCTCTGGGCAGCAGGCTAACAAGCCGAATGTCAACGCCCTCCGACATGGTAGGCGAGACATGGGAGTTTTGGACACAAGATGGATAACTCCGTTATTAGATATAACATTTTCGGGATGCTCGGGCATCCAGAGATTGAGAAATTGTCGTATTTTATAAAAACTCAAAAATTCGTTAGAACTCACATGGTCCAGTCGCGGCCAATGGCTCTGTGCCTCTTTTTGAGAGCACCTAATGAATTAGCTCACGATACAGAGTAGACACCGAGATACGGCTAATAAAGCCTGACAAAAGCTTAGTTTATTACAAAAAGGAAATCTTGTATAGGACACGAGCGCGTAAGCACTTCGCTATTTTGTCCATGAGTGGAGTTCATTCCAATGTTGGCTTTTCTAGATGTAATTAGAAAGTGATTGGAAACCATTGTATATCTATGTAACCCTTTTCCCGTGTCCGTGGTCGTGAATTCCTGTTATGAGTAACATGGAGGGCTGGCGGCTAGTTTAAAGTGACAAAGTGGAGGGCAACTTATACACCCTCAGGAAGTGTTCGTCTTGATCTATTTTAAAAATAATTCTTTACAAATGTCGGTTAACACTCTAACGGTCGCAATTTTTGCCTGATCGTTACCAACATTTAATAGTTTCATGTATAATTAAAGATCAGATTCGTTAACGGCTAAAATCGGACAAGTGGGAGAGGAGTGTTTAGAGGGGGAGAATTTTGAAAATTCGAAATATGTCCGTCCGTTGTAGTACATCGGATTGAAAAAAATTATAGAATCAATTTCATTGCAAGTGTAATGTTCTATAAATTTAGTTATATGCATTTTAATTGTTGACAATTAGCCAAGATATTTACATTTTTTAGTTTTCAGTCTTTAGTAAACCCCCACTCCTACTGTATGAGTATTAACAATATGCTGTTATATTTTGATGCGCTTTATTTGAAGCCCAAATATGAAATATTGTTCTCCTTGAACTTTTACGTTTTGGGATAAATGCAAATACGTGACGCACGTCGGAAATCTTCTTAGTTGACGCAGCCCCTGCGTGACGGATTTCTATATATCTTTAGTTGCCTAAGTTAAATCGCTATCAAAAAGATCATAAATAAAATATATTAATTTCAAATTAAGAGCCTAAGAGACATGATAAAATGTTGGTTACTACTGTAATTCCATTCATTCATGTTTCTAGCTAGAATTCATGGCTTGGTCGAATAAAGACTCAGAAGCAAGGATCCAATAATTATCTGGTGTATATGTTCTAATGAACAGATAACTTCGAGTATATATTTACAAGAGCATGGAAAAGAGAAAAATAAAATAAAATCTCCACATAACCGTGAGATAAGGGCCTATCTTAGCCAGGGTTAAGTGGGTGGAGCATTTTTTATGAACATGGCCTCCACAATTAGTGGCCTCGACTGGATTACATTGTCCCTAATAAAAAGGGAATTAGTCCCGGGCCTTAGTCCCTGGATATTTTGGCGAGGGTGTAGGATAAGACTATGTAAATTACGTGGCGAGGGGTTGGGGGCGCTCATTTTGCCCACGCCATGTTGACAAGTGTATTTACATTTTTATTAGAAGGGCCGGGTGCTGTTCCGGGCAGCTCTACCTGAAGGAGGCAGCCCGCTCTAGTGGGGATTTATTCAATTATCTTAGTAATCCTACTATTATAGCGGGGCTGTCGTCATGGCGACCTACTCTAGATTAGGGGACCCCTACCTTCAAGGGGAGGGGGTGGGCTGAGTCTCGAGCCAAGGATTTGAAAAGTTTATTCCGAAGAAAAGTGGGATTTGTTTCTCGAGTTTGAATTATAAATGGCTGACTCAAACGGAACCTGAGGGGGAAAGCGTTCTTCTTTTGTGATGACGAAAACTTTTAAGAAATGCTATTTTTATTTTTTTAACTCTCTTGCCGTTCCTGCAGAATTTATTTAATTTATTGTGAAAAATTCTTAATATTGGCAATTTAATTTTAAAAGAATGATGACATGAATAATTGCTCACTACGTTTTATAACAGTTTTAAGAATTGTTATTTGGTCCTATAAATTTTATTATATGAAGGGGCTAATAAGAATTGCCAGAGTTTTCCAATCATTCAACCTGAGATTAACCCTGAATAAAGGCATCAGGGAAATAGAAGAGCATGAAAAACAATGCCAAAATTGTTTTAGAGCTGTCTATAAGAAAATTGAATAATCATAGCCATTAACCAGTGTGTCTAAGTACATTACAAAAATGATGTACATAGTCATGAACTACTGACGAGGCATAATTGATAAATTTGAAAAAAAGAGAAAAACAGTAGTTAAGGTGTTAGCATAGTACCTACTTTTTCTTTTACTTCATTCTTTAATTTCTGGAATTCTGCAAAGTCTATGAAGAAAATATAGGGGTCTTGAGCCTCACTCAAATCTTTTAAAATTTTATTTATTTAGGTCTACTTTGTGCAACTAAGGCTAATTGGGATGTGTTATCTACAGGGTACCTACCACCTACGTGTAGCCAGAGTGGGATTAAGGATTTTATTTAATGAGCCCGTCACTGAATAAATTCGTATTGCCCAGGTGAGAATAGAAATCACGACTCTAGACTTACCAAGTGATATCCAGGCCAACTCCTCAACTCACATGACTAATATGAGAAAAAAATAAGTGGTTAAGAAATTAATTTGTGTAATAATATGAAGATATTTGAAGTACACTAAATACTAAGACATGTTTTGTACAGCAAGGTTATCTCAATGTCAGCAGCCATTGGTCATGTGATATCAAGTTCATCGTGCCAGCCCGGTTGTTGGTCGTTACTTGTGAACTTCCATCTTTGCTGAACTTTCGGGATGCCTTAATTTTTCACTTCGACCTGAGTGCCCTTGGTTTTACTAGGACTGATGACTGTCCTGTATATATGACTCATGTTTCTAAACACTATAGTTCTGCATTGTAGTCGATGGCTTGAACGGTTGATGAGGGATCCTTAAAGGTGATCTTGTTGCCACTTAGCATCGTGCAGAAAGGTGTAATCCACTGAATATCTTTATTTATTTATTTATTTATTATATAGTACATAGGCACCGAACTCCGGAGAGTATTGAATATCTTTGAGTTCCTCTTACATTGTAGACAACATGAATTACAGGACTTCCATATGTGACTAATCCAAGCTTCAGATAGTAGTAGACATTTTTCATAGATAGACTTATATTCCTATTAATTTAATGATTCAATGCGGATAAAATCCTCGGAAGAATTTGGCGCATTCCTGACTTTTCTCAAGCTCTAAAACACTCCCCGTTGATATATTACATAGTTTGTTTAACTAAAATTCCTGTTAGAAAATATAGCGTGTGAAGAGGAAAATTGTCGATTACAAACTGCTGAATATTAGTCATGAGTGGCTCGTAAACTAATAATAATCCTCCTCGTTTAGAGAGAAGTGGTAGAGTCGAGAGAGAGAGAGAGAGAGAGAGAGAGAGAGAGAGAGAGAGAGAGAGAGAGAGAGAGAGAGAGAGAGAGAGAGAGAGAGAGAGAGAGAGAGAGAGAGAGAGAGAGTGTGTGTGTGTGTGTTTGTGTGTGTGTGTGTAATTGAGAGCAGTATAGTTTGGTGAGGTGACAGAGAGCGGTGTGAAGGCCAATATCTGGCTCACCAAACCATGGCTGATGCACTAACATAATAGTTGGCTAAGAAACTTTCTTAATAACGCGAGAACCACTCCCCCCACCCCATCCCGCTCCCCCACTACATCCTACTCGATGCCGGCATAACATTGGTCCCCCACACTCTCTATCTCCCCTACCGACAAGAAATAAATTTGTTCCCTAAAGCCTCAAGTGTGAGTGAGAACAACAGCCCATGCCATCTCCATTAAACTCTTTATTTTAACTCGTTTACTATTTATAAGATTATAATAATCGAAAAGGAGTATGTACTTACAATGTAGTTTCTTCTTAAATATTGAATAAAAAATGAAGTAAATCAAAGAACCAAACCAATTAATCAAGTTATATAAATTACTAGTCCTTACGTTTTTCTCTAACTCAAATACTTACTGATTTGGAAATCACCAGTAATGGTCGTCATTCCTCTAACGTCGAAAATTGTACGTGGAATGAAATAAGGATTTCTATGTATGAAAGTCCTTCATATAATTACCGTATTACATCACATAAACACATGTTAATAGGAAATGTTTACAGTATACCATATACTTGCCCCATTATACAACCTATAGGAGCCAGAGCCTACCTAGCCTAGGAGGAGGAGGAGGACCTACCAGCTATTCCGTTTGCCAACGTACTCTAATCAGAGGAGTTGTAATAATAAATGCACATTTATATACGCTGATGGAACTGATAATTGATTGTATCTCATTGCAGAATGTGAGTGACGAACTTGTTGTCATCTGTATTATTTCTTCCATGACCTCATGATACAGTCATTAGAATGCTTAAAATGTTTAGCCCGGTTTGATGCAAAACCTTTGATGAAACATAATCGTAGCATCTGATTGAAGACTTAGATCAAAAGTCTCTTCAGAGCCCTGCAGAATAATATTGAACCCAGGTAGTATTTAGAAACTGGGATTAAAAACAGTTTATTAAGTAATTATTATTTTATTTCCCATTCTGATAAATTGGCTGGTCTTTAGAGCTCAGGCTAGCTAGAAGCTATCGGTTCGAATTTCTCCAGCTAACTGTAGATTTACAAATAAAATTAATTTGCTACAGTTAACCTAGATCCCACCTGCTCACAATCAGAGTAACCTTCACCAAAAACTATATTGCCTATTCAAAGAAAGGTACAAATAACTATAGAATTATTTTTAATTTAAGTGAGTTTCTTTAACTGAAACGATTTGAGAAGGATGCGAGAACATACCCTAGAAGCTAGCTGTTCTAGTTCTTTCGATCTGCAGTTCACTAGTATTTGATATTTCAATATTATTTCAATAAACTTTCATACTATCCTAATGTGATGTGATTTAAGTAATACTGAGCGACATCCCTTAGGTACGGAGCTCACCAAATAAATAAATAAATTATGTGATGTGGTTGTAGGTCACTAAGGTTTAAATAAGAATATTTCATTTTGCTAATATTTCAAAAATAATTTTTTGATGAAATTTATTACCTTTGACAAGGCGAACTGAATTTTGTACAAGATATATACTGTAATTGATTTAAATGGTAATTATAACTCAATTGCAGTATTCAGATCTTGTCGAGGAACTAAATTGCAGTATTAAGTTAATAAATTTCACCGAAACGTCGGCAAGATAAAATAGTTTTGTTTGTTTATTAATATTTACGTACGCTTTATGCTACTAGGCTAATCGGGAGGACGGGTTATCTACAGGTTACCACCCTTTTCTAGCCAGGGTGGGTACAAGGAGTTTATTTAATGAGTTTGTCACTAAATAAATTTCTACTGCCTAGGGAGGGAATTGAACCCGCCACTCTAGGTCTACCACGCGAGATTAGGACCAACGCCCTAACTCGCGCGGCCAACCTGAGCCCTCTGAAATAGTTTTATTTAAACCTTAGTGGCCGACACCCATATCAAATAAGGACAGCTCCAACAGCCGTCATCACTTAGAATATTCAAACTTCCATACTTCAACAAAATTAACTTTTTATGATTAGCTGTACATAATAAATCATAGAGTATTCTCGACCTTTAATATCACATAGAGTTCCATTCTATTTGTGAATAAAGGTCACTAAGAGACAAGTTATTGTTAGGAGATGCGGTAGGCCGCAGGGCGCCATCTTCCTTCTCTATATTAATTAATATTATTCCTGGGATGTTGCTTGGAAGGAATGCTGCCGAACTAATCAAGCTAATCCCTACCTAGAACCTCAGTCACCACCTTGTTTCTCTGATTAAATCCTAACCTTGATATTTATCCTTGGATATTATTTAAGATAGAACCAATTTCCTAAATGCTGGTGGGTCTCCTTATTGTCAATATTATTGAAACTCGGCGTTTAAAACTGATAGAAGGAGAAATATATGCGTTTTGCCCATAATTTGCAGATATTTTAATGATAAATCAAAAATAGGGGAGGATACGGACCATAATAAATTAAATAGTAAACTGGCTCCAAGTGGGCAAAATAAAGAATACATTTTCCCTTTAGCAACTTGTAAGATGCAATTTTTTCCATATAACCTAACCACTACAGTCTGCAGTAATTAGTACCACATTTTGCTATACAGTTTCTTGTTACTTTCTGAAACTGAAAAGGATGAATTATAATTTCCTTACATCCATAGCAACTGTTTATCATTAGTCAGATTATGCAAGATACTGAGAGATGACTCTTTAATAATTTAGTTCAATATCCTTTAATTACTTGTACTTCTTCCTGTTATTGAATGCTAGTCAGAAAGCGAGCTCACGGGACCCACTGTTTGTCCATGTGACTCTTTTCTTTTGCAATTTCTCGGAAAATCAGGGAGTAACTCTTTGCAGTTACCTTTACTGCATTTGCTATACAGGTTCATGACAATCTTTATAAAGCTAATACAAACAATCCCAGTAGTCCTTTGATCATCAGTTAATTGCTTTTTAACAATGTAATCCTAAGTTGCATTGGATTAATCTTTTTTGCCATAATCTAAATCTGTATTAAAGATCTAAATTTTAACTAATCAGGTATAACCAATTAATTAATTTTAAAATAATGAGGTACAATTTAGGTACATGATACGGAACAGGCTTTGTACCAAACTCATTTTCGAAAGATGAGTATTTGTACGATTCCCTCCATCTTACAATCGGAATTTTAAAAATAAATCTCTCTGAGAGTTTTTACAAATATTGTATTGAATTTAAATATATTTCCCAATGCCAAATCGACTTCTCATGTTCGTATGTTTTGAATTATATATACATTTTATTTTTCACATAAAACGAATCCGCGAAAACACCAAGGTGCGGACAGGTAAATCCAGGGGTATTTCTTGTGGGACAATGATTGGCTTCCAGAATTACCCGTCACACTATTTTAGTATCCATAGAATTCTGAAGAAAAATCTCAATTATTTAAAAATAATTTGGAATACAATTAAGTAAGCTTGGCACTATAGTCTCTACTTTAAAACAAGTACGTTATCGAATTAAATTAAATATTGGCTTTGTAATCACTGTAAAACATTAAAATAACGCAGTCGCTGCAGAAGCTAGACGGATATAAGCCACTTAAATTAGCGTCATAAAATGAATGCCTCAAAAAGTATTATAATTGGCAAGAATAATGGTTTAACAGTTTAAAAGGGGGTTAAAGGAAAGAATAGGGGACAGGAGGGAGGGGGAAAAGAAATTCATATCTATATTCATAGCAAGAAGAAAGAGGGGCAAGGTAACATCCCATAAATAGCGAAGCTCCTTCTAATCTTTGGCTTCTTTAACTTTTTTCATTAAAGGGCTGAGACTGGAAAGACCTCTTTAAATTCATAAATGCAAAAGTTAATGACTACACTCGGCTCCGTTGGAGGAGATAAAAATGTGAGATAATTTTGCCCAAGGAGATTGCGGCCTGTATTAAAACTGGCCTCCACCTCACTTTACCTCAGCCTTAATCTCAGCAAACACTGTCCTCGAGCCGCCTTCCTTCCATTCCTCTACATTTTATATTCACCATCTCTCTCCCCCTCCAGCTTTTTAGATTAGTTCTCTCTACAGTCAATCTTTATTACATTTAATCCTTTTATTAATGAACCACGCATCAAATGGATTCCCTCATAATTTTATTTCATTATACACTTTTGGCTACACATCCATAATAAATACAAAACTCTCCCTCAAAGCGATATCTGCTTTGAGGTATCTACTCATGACGCGATTTTCGAAAAATGTCTTCAAATATCCTTCGATCGGAAATGAGGACCGTTCAAAACTATATACATATATATTTGTCTGCAACCGCTCTAGCGGTCGCTATTTTTGTCTTATCTTTACCATACCCGATATATATCATCTAAATATAAAGGTCAAGTTCGTAAATAGCAAAAATCGGAGTGGGAGGTTTAGAAGGGGAATTTCGAAAATCCAAAATATCTCCGTTATTATACATCGGATCGAAAAACAGTATAGAGCCTATCATATTGTAAATTTGATTATCTATAAATGTTGTTGTAAACATTTTCTCTGAGCCTTAAATATTAAACGAGATATTGGCAATTTTTAGTTTTCAGCCTACTCATATTATATGAACAACAAACTGCTATATCATAAACCACTTGATTCGGACCTTAAATATAAAATATTGTATTCATTAAAATTTCACTAGTCACGAGACACATGCAAATATGTAGTCAAATGATCTCATCAATTAAAATTTTAGCAGATTTCCCTTAAGGGAAATCAGCTATTGAGGTCGTACTCATGATGCGAGTTTCGAAAAATTTCTTCAAATGTCCATCGATCCTACCCAGAAGATGACGAAAATGAGGTCCGTTCAAAATTATATATATATATATATATATATATATATATATATATATATATATATATATATATATATTTGTCTGTTAACGCTCTGGCGGTCGCAATTTTTGTTTGATCGTTACCAAACTCGGAATTTAATCGTTTTATGTAAAAAGGAAGATCAAGTTCGTTAATGGCTGAAATCGGACCAGTGGGAGGGGGGGGTTTAGAGGGGGGGATTTTTGAAAATTCAAAATATCTCCGTTATTATGCGTCGGATCGAAAAATTGTACAGAATAAATCTTATTGCAAATTAAATTTACTATAAATATTGTTCTATACATTTATTCTGTATCTCGAATATTAACCGAGATATTTGCATTTGTATTCTGCGTGTGGTCGCCAGTAAGCTATGCTCGGACTTTCCGCCGAGAGCTCTGGCGGCCGTTTCCATAACTATTCGTCCCTCGTGAATAGGTTTAGAGGTTAGGTTAACTGTTTTTTTGGGGCTAGAAACTACTGGGTTATTACGCCCTAAATAATGTTTTAGGTTTAGAGGTTTCTTACTACTACAGTTGTTATTAGGCAGATTTCTCTATTGTAAAACTTCACGTGGGAAATCTGCTTAGTTTACGCATCCCCTGCGTGACGGAGTTTTTCAGGGTTTGAATCGAAAATGATTATTTTATCTACACCATACGCAATATTTAACAGTTTAATTCAGCTCTAATGTCCATATTCGTTAATGGATGAAATCGGAGAAGGAATGGGGGGGGGAGATGGTAAGTAATTTCAAATTAATCCATTACTATGAGTCGGATCGATAACTTTCTAGAGCCAATTTTGTTAAAATAC
Organism: Riptortus pedestris; assembly: GCA_019009955.1. Classification (NCBI taxonomy): domain Eukaryota; kingdom Metazoa; phylum Arthropoda; class Insecta; order Hemiptera; family Alydidae; genus Riptortus; species Riptortus pedestris. The sequence goes on from CM032229.1 coordinate 157,320,427, forward strand.
TGATGATTTACAATTGTTGTTCAATAAATTTATTCTTAACTCATATATTAAGAGAGTTATTAGTATTTTTTTTTGTTTTCAGCCTTCCGTAGGTTAGTAGTCATACCAGCACGAGGAAAATCTGCTTAGTTTACGCAGCACCTGTGTGGCGGACATTCAATTTATTTATGTATGGTAAACGCTTCTTTCAAATTGAAGAATATTCGCGTGATTTCCGTTGAACAAAGTTTGCTAAAAATTTAAAAATGAAGTGTGCCAAGATCTGTTATGTATGTGTTTTCGAGGTGTTTTTTTTTTTACTTCCTCGTACGAAATAAAAGAAGTACTGTAATGCAGAGAATTTAGAGATTAGAGAGGGACGAAAATTTAAAAAATAAATTGCCAATACGTATTAGAGATACCGAATATTTGTACATGACCTTGTTTATCATATAATAAAAGTCCGTCACGCAGGGGCTGCGTAAACTAAGCAGATTTCCCACGTGAAGTTTTACAATAGAAAAATCTGCCTAATAACAGCTGTAGTAGTAAGTAACCTCTAAACCTATTCACGAGAGGGAGGAATAATTACAAAAACGGCCGGCAGAGCTCACGGTGGAAAGTCCGAACATAGCCACTGCTGCAGAGCACATGCAGAATACAAATGGAAATATCTCAGTTAATATTCAAGATAGAAAATAAATGTATATAACAATATTTATTGTCAAGTTAGTTTGCAATAAGAATCATTATTTAATATTTTTCGATCAGACGTATAGTAACGGAGAAATTTTGAATTTTCAAAAATCCCCCCCTCTAAACCCCCCCTCCCACTGGTCCGATTTCAGCCATTAACGAACTTGATCTCTCTTTTTACGTAAAACGCTTAAATATGAAGTTTGGTAACGATTAAACAAAAATTGCGACCGCTAGAGCGTTAACAGACAAATATATATATATATATATATATATATATATATATATATATATATATATATATATATATAATTTTGAACGGACCTCATTTTCGTCATCTCCTGGGTAGGATCGATGGACATTTGAGGAAATTTTTCAAAACTCGCGTCATGAGTACGACCTCAATAGCTGATTTCCCTTAAGGGAAATCTGCTAAAATCTATGAACTATATTTTAAAAGATTGTTCGATCAGATGCATTGGAAGGAAGATATGATATCTTAATTTCAAATGACACAATTTTATATGAAGCGCAACCAAAAATTATGTTTATTTAATATAATAGGGGTACAAGAAAGCCATGCCATGCCCACGTCAGATGGTTAATTTAGTCCAATGACTTCTATGTAAAATGTATACTAACGAAATTATTTGTATATATTTGTATTAAGTAGTCTAGATTTGTTTAAAATTGAAAAACAAAATAAGCTTGCCGTGTCCAATTATTTTTTAACGTTTCATGGATAGCATTTAGTTTTCTGCTTACATTTCAAGGTTTGTCTGCATGGAGTACTTAATAAGGGGGAAATAAATACCGGAATGTGGGATGACGTCGTTCATTAAAACAGTCCAGCGTGTGAGAAATCTGCTTGCTTTCCGCAGCCCCAGCGTGTCCCTCCTAAAGAGAAATCGGTTCCTGAGTTTTTTAAAAATTCATTCAGGCGGAAACTTACAAAGAGGGATAAGTAAATCGTTCCCAAGTTAATAGCTTGTTAACGTTTAGTGTCCTACATAATTAATCATAGATGGAAGGTAATAAAGTGTTTTACTGTCGCTGGCCAACGAGATACAGCCATGGAGGAAAGGTTAGTGTTCATCAAGCAGCCCTATTATTATCTGATGCATCTCCTACCCTCGTCCTGGAGGTTATGACTCGGGAGGTTTATCGCTTCTCAACCTAACATACTCCTACCTAATTGTCATGGAGCAATGGAATACAGCCCTAATTACATTAAGAGATGTCTTAACTTTATTAACTAAGATATAAAGCTACATAAGCAGAGATATAAAAGCGTTAATTATAAATTTTTGAAGTTTGAATGGTTCTTCATAACCTCCAAAGTATCATGATCTAATCAGAAGTGGGCAATATTAATATTACTCCTATTATATTAAATAAACAAAATCTTTTTCAAACACTTAATTGTTTCATTTGAAAATAATGTTCCATATCTCCGTTTAAATAAATCTGATAAAAAATTGGCATTTAACATAAACGATACTTATTTCATAAATAATCATAAAATGCCCTATAAAAATCTTCAGTATTTCAGATAGGAACAAAGAAATTTGTAACTTTTTATTTCCCGGCACATTCTTATTGCAAGTATCTCAGTTAACAAGGACACGTTATAAACAAGAATAAAAATGTTGACAATTAGATGGTTTCTAAAGAAAATGCTTGAATCACTTCTTTCGTCAGTAATTAAATCCGTTGTTCAGATGGTAGATTATTGCCACAGATAGCGATGCAACTAGATAGGAAAATATAAAATACTGATTAGACAGGAACTTTTGGAAAGGACAAAATTAAATTCAAATGAATAGGTTATAATTGTGCGAGTGAAAAATAATTGAATCTTCTATAAGCAAAAGTAAAACTCTATTCCTGAATTATTTTTTTTTTATTCTTATACAGTAATTCTGATGAACCTCCTTTATTTATAATGTGCCAGTAGCTCTCAAGATGGAAACAGAAAATTATCAATGTGCTTAGAGGCCCAAACAAAGAAAAAGTACGTCACGCAGGCGTTGTGTAAACTAAGTAAATTTCTGAGAAACAGGTCTCAATAACACGAAGTCTTCCCACCAATTTATTTATTCACGCACAAGGCCTTTCGGCACTAACGTGCCATCATCAGGTGCTTCTGCTGTATAATTGACGTTAACGCAACGGCTTTGGGGCCACTACTCTACTTTACAGTAAATTTCTGTCGCACTAGCTTGACAGGCTGTTAATATCTCGCGTTATATTCTCTATTGCTCCTTTAATGTCAAAACCATCTAAGCAGAACTTATAATTTAAGTTATACACGAGATCTTTAGTGATAAAATACTGTAAGGTGAATTAAAATTGAGAAGGGTTTACCGTCTGAAACCGAAAACATACAAATAACTCCGTGTTAGAACAAAATAAAGATTAATTAGTATAGGGAATTACATCATTGATGAAATTGGTTATTTAATTCAGCATGAGATGTTAAACATCAAGTTATTGACCGATTGGGCTTTTACAGCCATCGATATCTATTATAGTGGGTCCAGTGATATTTAAGAATACTTAAAAATATTGACGCAAGGACTAAATAAATAAAACCAAAATCAAACAAAAATATATAAGGCAAGAGGAATTACCCACAGATCTGTGTAAGCTGGTGTCTAACCGACTTCTGAGTGCATTATCTTAAATTATGACGATAACAACATAAGGAGCAACCTAAATTCTAGTCTGGTTCTGTCATGATTCCCTCCTATTGTATTGCGATGGACTTCCAAATAACCGACCTTCAGATTGAGCTTAAGAAAAGATTTCCTAACTTTCTCCTATGTGAAAACGTAAGGGTTGAAAACATTAAAACTAAAATGTGGGAACCTGCTGAGTTAGTTCCAAAACACTTATTGCCTAAGGGAGGGGAAAACATTTAGATGGAATATTATTTTTATTTGGAAAGTTGTTTGGGAAAAAGATTAGTTTAAAATAAGGGAGATGTTATGTAAATATGTTAATAGATTCCAGATGTTCATGAAAGGTTATGATTTTTTATATATATTAATGAAAGGTTATGATTTTTTATATTTATTTATGTCCACTTTATGCTTTCCATTTTCTGGCCAGCGTGGAACTAAGGAATCCATTTAATGAGTCCATCACTAAATAAAATCCTATTATCCAGGGCGAGATTCGAACTCGCCACTCTATGTTTACCAAGTATGATTAAGACCAACGCTTTAACTCACACTTCCCTCCAATGTTTATGTTTTACTTATATCAGTTTGTGATTGTGAATACATTTTAATGTAACAAAAACCTGACACTAATAATAAAAGTTCACCACGTTAAATAAGTTGTGGATAGAAGTAATTAAAGAAGCCTAGTGAGCGTATAACATTTAAAAATATTGGAGAAATTGGCCGTTTTTATTCAGGAGGATTGAAGTGTTTAAGCCTTTTACGAAATAGAAGATATATGATAAATGGTTCATTGAATAAGCCAACAACTTTGGAGTTTGGGCTTGACTATCCAGGAATATGTTAATACAAGTGTGCAATCCTTCCTCATTAAATATAACTTTTCTCTTGAAATATGGTTAATTTACATCATATACCTGTCCCTTTCATTAATCGCACAATGATAGTATAATTTAGGAGTGGTTGGAGAGAGAGAGAGTGAGGAACAGAGTAGGACGGTGGAGAGCATGCGCAGTAATTAGGCCGGATAAATGGCGTCTGCAGGCGGGACATTAAAACACGATAACGTATTTAGGTTAATTTACTAAAGATAGCTTGGTAAATGAGCCTGGCCGATGGTGACCCAAGACTAAGTTGGCCGTAATTAGTAAGTGAGGAGGGTGAGGGGAGGGTGGTAAAGGGTGGGGGTAAGGTAGGGGAAGGGATGTGTCGGAGGGGAAGGGATGGAGGGGAGGGGGGAGCTACTTGCAAATTACATGCTCTTCAGCCTCTCCTAGCTGAGCATCAATCACTCTCTTATCTCCCCCCCACTTCTCTTCATACCCCCACCCCTACCTCCCCTCCTTTATTGACACCCGTCTTACAGTTTCCTTATCAAGTCCTCCAAGTGTACTATCTATCTGAGTGGACTTATAAAAGACATATTCAAAATAAACCAAATAAAGCCTCAGATGATTCCTGATGACTGCTATATCACACCTCTAGATCCATGTGTCCCACCCTGGCTAGAAAAGAGTGGTAACTTGTAAATAACCCGTCCCACTTAGCCTTGGTTGCAAAAAGTGGATGTTAATAAATTATTAATAATAATAGATCCATGTGTTTCTCTTACTAAATGCCCTTGTAACAACATTGGTTTTAATTAGCGATAATAAGACTATATTTAGAGATATTAAATTCTAGCTAAAGTAGATAATGTAGTAAGGTATACAAATAAATGAACTCCTTTGATAGTACAGTTACAATAAAAATTAAAAAAAATAAGTAAATAAGAAAAATAATAAATTAAAAAATAAAATCAATATAAATTATCCTTAAAACATATGAAAATAATATATCAAGTAAGAGACAAAATTATAAATATAAATACTGTAGCTTTAATGTAATTTTATTCATAAAACAGTCCTATATTACGATGATCTCCATAATGTAAATTATACATATTAAATAAAACTACACAAAAAACAAAAATCTTCGGAAAAAATAATAAAAATGACGTACACCCCCCCCAAAAAAAAGTTTATAAAATTATTCGAGTATGAGTGTTAAAAAATATATGGCTTCCAATATGTTTGTCCAAGGACTAAATAAGTAATTTAATAGCATATTAATTCTAACTTAGTATATGTTTTGTTCAATATAAGTGTAAAGGAAAATAGTATACATACACACACACACACACACACACACACACGCGAACACACACGCACGCACACACACACACACACACACACACACACACACACACACACACAAATATATTTCATTAATGTATTTTAAATTTGTGCCAAGTTGAAGAAATTGTTGAGTAAAACATGTAGAGGAAAAAATCATATAAAAACCTAAATTGCTGTGATGAACCGCCCTCATATGATAATAATAAAATTCACGTTAATAACAAGAGGAAAAGAAAACTCATAGGTAACTAACAAATAAAAACGAACGCAGAAACGAATTCTAAATAATAACATCATATGCTCCTAAGACTCACTTAATTCTAATATTTAGCTCATAATAACTAGTTAGTTGATTGGAAAAATATTTGTATTCCTAATCTTACAAAAACATGTATAGGACTATAATTGTAAGAAAAAAAATACATATTTTATACTTCTTTTTTTCAATTTATTTAAAAATATAAATGGAATGCCCTCTTATAAAATACTTATATATTTTTACAGCTGAATATTTCTAAGTATCAGATAACCTAAAATTTCAGAGAGCAAAAAAAAATCTAAATACTTTTGGCATCAGTGACTATGTATTCTATGATTAATTTTACTTTTAAGTTTTATGACGGTGTCCACATGAAACCGATGAAAAAATATAAAGAAAGCAATAAAGTTGAACAACGAATATCGGAGCTTTGGCCAAAACAAATAACAGTCATTATGAGAAATAAACCTCTTTAGGAGAGAATAATCCCTAATAGAGTAGCATTAGTAGGAGTTGGTGTAGAAGCCCCAGCAGAGAGCGTGTGTGTCGCTTAGGCCGCCGTGTGTGAGTGTGTTTATAATTTAAATTAATTAATGTATACGGAGGGTGCTCTCTCCCTCCCTCTCTCTCTCTCTCCCTCCCTCTCTCTCTCCGAGAATAGCGCAGGATTAAGCCTCTGTTAATAACTTACATAGGATACGTGTAAGTAGTCCTTTAATCCTTTGTATTATTACGGGCATACACTAAACCTAATCCCATACTCCTATCCCAAAGTTCTCATCCTCATCTCTTCTTAACCCCTATCCCTTTCTGGTCCTAATATAATACCATATTATACTGGCATAGAAAGTTTGGCGGGGTTTGTTGCTCTCGCCCTGTGGCTTTGGCGCTAATCTGCGTTTTGGCTGTCCTCTCTATTTCATTGTATTAAATGGTGCTGAATGCAGTACAGATTAGCCGACTGTTGACTCTACATTATTCATTCTAATGTGTCGCCATGGAAGCTTTACGTTGTTCCTACGCGTCATACTGGAATATTGTAGGTTCCAACGATAAGTAATTAAATTAATGGCCCTAAGTTTATATTCAGCTCCAGGTTTTGGTTATTAAACGATCGCCAACTTCAGGGAGTAAGCCCCAAAAGGTGGTCGGAACCTCACGCACACATACACACACACGCATTTCAATGCACACATAATAATACTCCAGCTAACTGAGCTTTCCCATGTCATTGTCAAAACTAATACGTAGCTTTTTAATTTCAACTTTCTTGATCATCATTATCGAGACATCTATTATCGGCTGTTTGACCTTGAGCAGTTTACAAAGCATTTTGTAACTTAACTTTAGTATGTCTTCATGTCAATCTGAAAGATTTTTTAGTAGGTTTCCCTTTGGCGAAATCAGCTAATGAGGTCGCACTCATGACGCGATTTTCGAAATTTGTCTTCAAATGTCCATCGATCCTAGGAGATGACGAAAATGAAGTTCGTTCAAAACTGTGTGTGTGTGTGTGTGTGTGTGTATATATATATATATATATATATATATATATATATATATATATATATATATATATATATATATATATATTTGTCTGTTACTGCGTTCGCAATTCTTATTTAATCGTTACCAAACTCGATATTTAGTCGTCTTATGCAAAAAGAAAGATAAAGTTCGTTAAAGCTGAAATCGGACCAGGGGGAGGGGGGTTAGAGGAGGATATTTTAGAAAATTTGGATTATCTCCGTTACTATACGTCGGATCGAAAAAATTTATAGAATCAATCTTATAGCATATTAAATGTACTATATATATTTTCATATACATTTATTCCCAATCTTGAATATTAACCAAGATATTTACAGGAAACCCTCACTTCTACTCATGTTACATAAACAATACTCAGTTATGTAATAAACCACATCATTCGAAGCTTAAATACCAAATATTGTTCTCATTGGACTTTTAAGTTTTGAGATAAATGCAAACGCAATTTTCTAGTATTCTGATCAACTTTCAATATGTGCCCTAATATTTAGCAAGGCTTGTGGACCGTTGTTCAACAGAGTTTTGACTTTAGCCATTATAATTTGTCAGAATGAAAAAAAAAATAAAGAATATAAAAAGTAGCTCATCCATCATTCATTCCCCCTCCCTATTAAGTGATATAAATAAAGAAAAATAAAAGTCAATTGTTATGCCTTGACAATATATCTCTGAGATAAACTCCAGTTAGGACACATGTAAAGCAGTGAGAAGACTCATAGATGGCCTGGGTGAGATAGAGAGGGTAATAAGTTTCGTCACGGGCTAGCGGTTTAAAACGGAGCCCTCCCTCGGAGGGACGAGATAGCATCTCGGTTTCACACAATTTTAAACATGAAGGGATGAGGCGGGGATTTAAAAAGATGCAGCAGATATGCCCGACTACAATAGGGGGATTTATGCTGCTACTGCTTGACTTTGCCCCATCCCCAGCGCACATGCTACCGCAACAGCTGGCTCTCAATGCATCCAGCCACAATGTTTTTTATCTTGTCGTTATTTTTTTTTCTCTCTAGTTCTGAAGGCACGGTTAAGTGCAACTAAGTTCAACAGAACTGGCTCAACTTGGTTCACCCCCTTTGGAATATATGAATTGTATTTCATAGCTTGGGAAAATAAATAAATGCCAATTAAGTGTGGACCCTAGCAGATTCTCCTTAAGGGAAATCAGTTATTGAGGTTGTACCCATGGCGCAATTTATAAAAAAGTTCCTCAAATGTCTATCGATCCTACCCAGTGACGAAAATCAGGTCTGTCAAAACTATATATATATATATATATATATATATATATATATATATATATATTTGTCTGTTACACATTTAGCTGTTATAATTTTTGTTTGATCGTTACCAACTCGATATTTAAATAGTATATTTGTAAGTTCTTTAATGGCTGAAATCTGACCGGTGGGGGAGGGGATTTCAAAAATTCTTAATATCTCGAATAAAAAAATTGTATTGCACTAATCTTATTGGAAATGTAATGTACATTTCGTACATACTAACTTGATTGTAAACAGAGAAATTGTTCCAATTTTAGTATATGTACCGCCGAAGCGAGCACTGTTCATAATAAACTGTTAAATTATGAAGCACTAGCGGTCGGAATGTTTGTTTATGGTTCCCAACGTCCATATTTAAACGTTTTACTTAAAACTATAGATCAAGTTGTTAACTGCTGAAATTGGACCAGAAGAAGGAGGGGTGGGTACTAGAGGCGAACCACTTCATTGGTACGTAGTGTACCAAATATGGTTTTCATTGAACTTATACTTTTTGAGATAAATGCAAATAACGTGACGCTCGTTGGAAATCAGCTTAGTTAACGCAGCCCCTGCGTGACGGACTTTTTTAGTTTTCAGTCCCCGGTAAGTCCATATATTCTTCATTGAACTTTTACTGTGTGAGATACATACTAATACTTAGTACGGTGAAGTCTTCAATTAAGACCTTCCAGTCTTGACTTGAATATGCTTATGTGATTAATTCCATACACAACATTTAGCCGTTTCAATATCTAACGTTCATATTAATTAATGGTTGAAATCGCACTAGAAATAGTGGACGGAGAACTCAAAATTTGATAGAACCAGGGCCCCCGTAAGGGCTACTGGAGCCTGTGGCGCAAAAAAGGTTTTTGGCGCCCCTTAAGGCATTTTGAATTATCTTCAATATATTTATGGTAGATAGGTGCTTGAAATAAAGCAAAGAACTGAACTTATATATAAGTCATATTTATTTGTAGACTAAAATATCAAAATGAAACAAACAGAATAAAATCTAATTTGTTTTTGGCCCCTTGGTTTTGGAGCCCCTAAGGGATGGCCGTCGTAAGCATTGCACACATTGCACATATGGTAGCGGGGGCCCTGAATAGAACTAATCTTGTTTAGCTATTAATGTTCTACAATTGTCATTCTATACATTTATTCGTAACTCATATATCGAGAAATCTATTCTTATTTTCTTGTTTTCAGTCTTCTTTAAACCCCCACTTCTACTCCTTGGATTCTTACTTAAAAATAGAGAATATACCACCCCGTTGGAAATCCGCTTGGTTAAGCAGCCCCCGCGTGACGGAATTGTTTAGCTATAACCCCGAAACTCGTTAAATTATATTATTCTGTTGAAGTCTGAATATCGGAAAGTTTTGCAATTAGAATACTTATTTTACTTCGTAGAAGGAAGCAATAAAAAACGATTTGAATATTTGTGATAATTTAAATTATAATAATAAACTATGACGTTGAATGAATTATTAGGATATCTATTGTAAGTTAAGAGGAGGTAGACACCATAACAAGAGATGGGTAACTAGGATTAGTGGAAGGGCATGATTTATTCTGGCTGTCCGATTATATGACTATGAGCGAGGGCTAAGTGGGTATTAATGGTTTACTGTCTTACCAACAACTGACACCCCCCGCCTAATTAATATTAGCTCAGCCTCGTTCCTCATCGATTAGTTCAACCCGTCATTTATATTAAGGGACCTCCTTGCAAAGAGAAATACATCGATTCACTTAAGAGGCTGCCATCTTGATTGGCAATTAATCAGCCTTAAATTCCGAAATATGCGCCACTTATTTATAATAAAGATAATTCAGTGGTGGTAACCTGTAGATAACCCGTCCCAATTAGCCTGAGTTGGAAAAAGTGGACGTTAATAAATATTAATAATTCAGTTAATGGAACAAGAGTAGTCATTTTAGCAGATTTTCCAGAAGGGAATCAATCCTACTTGGTAGATGACGAAAATGAGGTTCGCTCAAAATTATATATATACTTGTCTGTTACCGCTTTAGCGGTTGCAATTTCGTTTTTATCTTTACCAAACTCGATAAGCGCTTCATGCAAAAATAAAGGTCGAGTTCGTTAATGACTGAAATCGGACCAGTGGGAAGGGGGGGGGGTTAGAGGGTGGAAATTTCGTGAATTAGAAATATCTGGGTTACTATGTGAAATGCTATTAATAAGAAAACAGAGATTAAACGTGTGAATTATGCATATTATAATTTATTAGAAGATTTAAAGTTGTGGCTGGCCTATTATAAATTTCTCATTTTTTATTTAGAGTTCACTTCATTAGGGATAATCGATATATTTTTATTTCGCGAAGTATCGATATAAATCAAACGACTGTCTTTGCCGTCATACTTTGTAAGCTATTCTTACACGGCTAGGGGATGTTTGGTATGGTTGGTTAATTCATGTTAAATAGGTCACATTTTCAGAACTATTTTCTATGTTTCCAAACAGTAAGCTATAATTATTTAATTGTTATTAAGTGAACTATCGCTTCTTGCACTCCTTACAGTTACAAAATTGATGAATTAAAGTGAATATAAATCGGAATAAAAACGGAGGAAATAAAATAAAAGACAAGTACATAACACCCTTAAAAACAGAATTGTTGTATGTTTGTTTATTATTATTTACGCCCACTTTATGCTACTATGATTAATAGGGATGAGTTATCTACAGGTTACCACCCTTTTCTAGCCAGGGTGGGCCTAAGGCGTTTATTTAATGAGTCCGTCATTAAATATATTTCTACTGCCCAGGACAGGAATCGAACCCGCCACTCTAGGTCTATCACGCGAGCTTAAGATCAACGCCTTAACTCACACGGCCAACCTGAGCCCTAAAAAAAACCGAATTGACCTCACACTCAAGTTCACTTTAGGAATGATGTGACCTCAAGATGATTGTTAAGACAACGCGGGACTTTGTAATATAAATTCATTAGTAAATTTTATTTCATAAACCCTTATTCTCCAGAACGATCAGTAGAAAGTTAAGCCTGGGAGCTAAGAGGGGATTTTAAAAGTGGGGTATGTAAATTTGAATGAAATTAAGACTAAGTGGGTTTATGTGAGGGCTGAGGAGGTTCTAATTCAGGAGAAGGAGGGACCATAACGGCAACAATAAAGCAGGGAAGGGGTGGGGCGGATATAAAGTTAACAATAATAGTAGAGGGCTCAGTGTACAACCCTGTACTACACCTCGGATCCATCTTTTTCAGGGGCCAGCCTCCGGCGCTAATTAAAATCTATCATTCCCTCCCGTCCCTAACCCTTCACTAACCCTTCAATTAATTAAAACAAGGGTTCGTCATAATTAAAAACCATTCGCCGGCGCTGTTCCTGTTCTCAGTATTAAAATGGCGGGCGGAAGGCCACGCTCCAACCTGTTTTTACACACATCTCTTGGGAAACTGTCGAGGCTGCCTGTAGAGCTCACTATTCTACCTTATATTTCTCTACAGTCGTCCTTTTCAACAATAATTTCAGTTTAATTCGCTTACGAGGGCTTGGGAAATCTTGCTGGAATCCACCTTGACTAAACTCTCAATTTATTAGTTCTTGTGAATGTATTTTTAGTGATGTATTAGAGAAATTAGAAAGATCATTTCCCATTAAAATAGATCAAAAGACACCATCGTTGAAATTTGTGTGGGCGAGTGAGTCCTTTAAGGACGTAACTAACGAAAAGGACAATATTTCGTAATGTGTTAATCTAGGTCTGACCATCCATGGTTATTGGTGAACGGGGAGGTGTATGTGAAAAGGAACAACGAATTGAAATTTCTCCACCCCGATATATGTATAAGACTAATTTTGTCAACTATAAAATACCAAGAAAGTAATAGTTATAACAGTTTTAGGTAAAAATTTAAAAATATTTTCGACTTTCTTCTTGGTTTCGTTGGAGATGCAAAATGGATATATTTCTAAAATTTTTATAAGCTTAGTCTTAGTTACACATGCTCAAAGTTGTAGAGTTTTCATTAAGAAATGATTGAAAAAATTGGCTGAATATGCAGGTCCAACGAATTTATTCTGTGACAAATTTTTAGAGCTTTAGTAAAACTAAACTAACCAGACAGGAAGTTTCATTCGTGCAATTGTATACTGTCGTTTAAAAACTCATTAAAGCCGCTTGCTTGTCCACTTTAACCAGTCGAATTTTCTAAATTCTTGAGCATATTGGGTTTTCCCTATTGGGAGAAAAATTTGTTCCCATCATTTCATGTTGACTAAACTCTTTTTACGCCTTTCCACTGAAGTGTCCCAGTTCATCGTCAATTAAGACTCCATCGACCGTCTATGAAATGAGGTCCGTTCAAAATTATATACATGCGTATTGTTTTTTAACGCTCTAGCGGTCATAATTTTCGTCTGATCGTTACCAAACTTGACATTTAATCGTTTTATGTAAAATGAAAGATCAAGTTAGTTATTAGCTGAAATCCGACCAGTGGGATGGGAGAGGGTTTAAAGAGAGGGATTTCGAAGATTCGAAATATCTCTGTTACTATACGTTTGATCGAAAAGTGTATAGAACCAATCTTATTGCAAATTGAATGATCAATAAATGTTGTTCTATACATACTTTATGGATCATGAAAATTAACCGAGATCTTACGATTTTATAGTTTCCGGCTTTCCGTTGTGTATATAAATGTTTAAATTGACTGAAAGATTTCTCGTTATCATTGGTATTTGTTTACTTAATATTCACGGTGGTTTTAAGAGTTACAAGTATGAAGATTTATCCGATAGTGTTAAGTGTTACAAGTGTGTAGACATATCTATTGTAAAACTTCACAAGGGAAATCTGCTTAGATCTGCTTAGCGCAGCCCCTGTTTATTTGATTTTTTTTTTTTAAAAATATATTCAATGAAGGGATTGCTCCGTCAGTGAATATTACTATTTTTACACGTTTTAAAATGGAGTATTTTAATTTTGTGCAGGTTTGGTTCCAAAACCGGAGGACGAAGTGGAGGAAGAAACACGCGGCCGAAATGGCGACAGCCAAGAGAAAGCAAGAAGAAGCAGAAGAAAGCGAAGAGGAAGAAGCAAGGAACAACGCTGCCAAGCGATTGAGGCAAGAACTAGCGGCACACTGCGGGCAGGCCATCTAGCCCTCACAACAGTACCAGGTCCACCACCTAAGTCAGGGGTTCCAACCATACCCGGGACGATTATAAATAAATATATATATTGTTGTATAAAAAAAAAATTATATATGAACTATTTGATTGTACATTTATACGTTACGAGAAATATAAGTTGTGTTATATATATGTAAAATCTCAAAAAAACGTTTTATCAAGAATTATTAGACAATTTGGTTGAGAAGAAAGAAATATATACATTTTTAACATGTAAATAAACCTTTGTCTTTTATGATTATTCATTCGTTTAATATTTTATCCATGGCTGCAAATAATAGATATGTCCATTATGGGCTTTAAAACAGAGTAAATCATTCGTAAAAAAAGTAACTTAATTTAATTTATTAGTAAATGCAATTATATTATTTCATTGGCAAATATAATATAAATTCGTCCCATGTTTTAGTTGTCAGTAATTAATAGTTTTATTTACATCACTTATTTGAAATAACTAATGAGGTCTATATTTATTTTTTAAAAAGTAATTTTTTTGATTTTTTTTCTTGTAAACTGTACGATATATAATTCATTTACATTGAAGATTTATTTTCCATCCATTTCTTTTTGACGCAAAATCACTCAACAGTTTCATGCAAACGATTGTTTTCAAAAGCTCTGTGGGCCGTCAGCAAAATTAGCCATAATATCATAATACCCTTACTAGCATGTTTTAATAAGAATATTTTTAATTAAAATTAATTATATAAGTAGCTGATGACTTTGAGGTTATAAAATGGGCTTGTATAATTCAAACAAATATTTATTGTAGGATTGTAGGCTATTATAAAAATTAATAAATCTGGATTTACCTGTAATAATAATTCATGGCATTAATTTCTTACAAAACATTACCAATTTTTAGAAAAAAAAGCCTGTAAAAATAGCATGAAGTGCAAAATACAATAGTAGCATTTACTAATGAAAATATGTATTAGCAATTTATTTACAAATGCAAATAAATATTATTTCCTATGTTAATTAATAATAAAATGAATGCCTTTTTAAATTTAGTTTTTTTTTAACGTTTGAGGCCCGGGGGCCCTGGGGGTATCAACAAATTAAATAATTCCTAAAAATAACATTGAGGGTTAAAAGAACTATTTGGATTAATGATGAATATGAACATTTAACAAAAGTCTTGTAATACATAGCAATAACATGTAGTTATTAAGATTTCTATTGAACTATTGTGATCCAGAATCAATTATCACTGAAACGATTCTTTTAGAAGGTATTTTTTTTAAGATCTTGTGGTTAATTAATCATATTAACTTTTGTCTCATATCCTACAAGCTCCTTCAGTGTTCTTTCTACAACTTTGCTCCCAAGATCTTAATAGTCATTACATAGGTATTACACTTCCCCGTAAAGTGGCCGTATTTTTATTTTGTATTGTGTAAAATGGGAAATATATTCCATAAATTGTTGGTTTGGTTTCCTAAATATTATTGATATCTTTAAGCTTTAATTGAAGGATATAATGGCTCATGTTTTATGTCATAACTAAATAATGAATATATCCATGGCCAAAAATATAAGTCCAATCACCAATGGATTATAAACAGAAGACGATATGTAATGTACTTAATAAGAAAGCTACAAGCTACACGTGAATTACTTGTATTTTTTTTTCTTCTCAATTGAATTCTTCAAATTGATCGATGTCATAAAAGTTCACAGATAAAAATTGGAATATTATCCCGTAAATATTTCAGTAACTAACCTAATAATATATTTCGTTAGCATTCATGAATGCCATCCAATAATCGTGGTAGCAATTTGTAAATATCAAACGATATGTTCTGCACCATATTGATCTCATTCTTAAAAAATAATAACATAAACGTTTTATTGAGGTTTTACCGTATACTGTGAACATTTAGAGCAATCCTAATTGAATATATTGATTGGAAAAAGAGACTTTTCGAAGAAAAGTTTATGTCAAACATTGTAAATAATATATACCTAATACAGGAAAATAGATAAACTATGTTAATTTCCATGAGGACTATTAACAATTATTTTGTTATTTGTAGTTTTAATATAAAAGCGATGTAAATGATTATTTGTGAGTACCAAAGATAATAATTTGTTTATGTAAATACTTTTTAAATTATTATATAACCATGTATACAAGAATTAAATACGAGTTATATTTAGTTTTAAGAATATAGACATTAAGTGTTGTCACTGCTTCTATTGTTATGTGTGATTGTAAGCTTAGTGGACACATAAATATTTGTAATATATTATTACCAATATAGTAATTTTATTCAAACCTTTCTTCCTGCATTCCCCAAATATAAACGAGGTGGATAAAATTAATAAATGATTTGTTAGTCGAGAGGAAGCATTGCAGCAGCTGATATCATTGAACATTTCCAAAGATGAAGAACCCGACTAGTTGCTATTATAAACATAATTTTGAATTGTGACGGATTTGGCGTTGAAATTCTACATTATATTTCACTTCCAACGCCTCCACTTACAAAAACTGTAAAACTGTGCGCTAACGGGCGTACCATCAAATAAATCAGAAAACTGCTCACTAGACTTAGCTGTGAACACGTTACTCTAACACTATCGATGGCTTCACTTTCCAGCAGTAGTATTTTCTTGTAGACATTTATTCTCAAGATAAACGCAAGGCTTCCACCCTGTTGGCAGGAGGACTGCAGTCTTTGAAATTCTTAATTAAATTGTATCCATTAACAACAAACTGGAGGGAAGACCTCAAGAAGCCCTGGATTTATTCTGAGATTAAATATTGGCAACAAAATATCAGGGCTGTTGAGGGAAGCCGCAAATTTGTTGGAAACATTAATATAAACTCGATACCCAACAAAATTCAAATTGCTTTTGCTGACATCTTAGTGATGCGTGAAAATGGTTTGTTACGAAATACAATACAACTCAAAGAGCACTATTATTTTAATAAAGTCCGTCACGCAGGGGCTGCGTAAACTAAGCAGATTTCTCATGTGAAGTTTTACAATAGAGAAATTTGCATACTGGTAACACTACACCACCGTGATTAAATACAAATGGTAATGAGAAAACTTTCAGTTAATTAAAATAAATTCCCAACTGAAACAGCTTCTGAATTGTAAGAATAATTTATATTTTAATAACTCAAATTTTATAGTCCAAGAACTAAAGAAGGGGTGGGGCGGATGAACAGAACGTATTTGCATAAATCTCACAAAGAACGAAGGTAAGGTAAGGTTAGAAACGACAGGTAAGGTTAGAAGAAGCTACCACCTGAGCCGAGCGGTTAAGAAAATAACCGACCTAATCCGAACTATACCGGACCACATATCTCACAGACTTCATAAAAATGCAAATATCTCGGGTAATATTCAAGATAGAGAATAAATGTCTATAACAATATTTATAGTAAATTTAATTTGCAATAAGATTTATTCTATACAATGTTTCGATCCGACGCCTAATAACGGAGATATTTTGAATTTTCAAAAATCCCCCCTCTACACCCCCCCTCCCACTGGTCCGATTTCAGCCATTAACGAACTTGATCTTCCTTTTTACATGAAACGATTAAATTCCGAATTTGGTAAAGATCAAACAAAAATTGCGACCGCTAGAGCGTTAACAGACCAATATATCTATATATATATAAAATTGTAACCTCTGTCTGTACATTGATTTTTTTCGCGAAATTTCACGATAACTTTTCGTTTCACATGTCATAGACACCATATCTGCATTTTGTTTCTTTCGTGTATGTTTGTTTGTTTGTTTGTTTGTTTGTTTGTTTGTTACCTTTTCACGCATAAACGGCTGAACCGAATTTTATGAAACTTGGTATGTATATTACTACTAACCCAACTTAGACTTTAGGCTATATTAATATCCTCTGAGACGAACAGGAGTGGGGGTTATAAGGAAAGCCTGAAATTAAAAATATCGATATTTCGTTTTCTATTGGTTTTTCGGCAAGTATGCACATAACAAAAGTTGTTTATTTTGTTATTTAGAGTAACTTTTGTTATATACACTTTTGTCGTATACCGAAGTTTAAATGCGTTATAACCTAAAAATTATAACGGGAGTCAACAATATTATTTGCCAAAAAAGACGCAACCGAACTAAATAAAACTCGGTATGTGTATTAGCAGTGAGGCCTTCATTATAATAAGCCATACCAACATTTCTATGTACGGGCAGGAGTGGGGGTTATAAGGGAAGCCTGAAATTAAAATTAGCAATATTTCGTTTCCTATTGGTTTTTCCGCAAATATAAACATAACAAAAGTTGTTTATTTTGTTATTTGGAGTAACTTTTGTTATATACACTTTTGTCGTACACCTAAGTATAAATGAGTTATACGTTAAAACTTTAGCGGGCACTAACGGCTGAACCGAACTTAACAAAACTCGGTATGTCAATTAGCATTAATTCTTCCATGATTATAAGCTATATTAAAATTTTTAGGTTCGAACGGGAGGGGAGTTATAAGGGAGGCCTGAAAAAAAAATTCACCATATTTACATGTATAAGAAACGGGAAATATAAAAATATCGAAGACTGTCAAGAATTAGCGAACAAATAATTCTATTATTAGCAAATCACCGGCAACGACGGGTATCAATCCTAATCACTGGGACGGGTAAATGTCAAAATATTGCGCAATGTAAAGCCTGCTAAAAAATACCATCACCATTCAGCCTCAAATGAATTCCCGGGCAAAGCCGGGTATCTGAGCTAGTATATATATAAAATTGTAACCTCTGTCTGTACATTGATTTTTTTTCGCGAAATTTCACGATAACTTTTCATTTCACAAGTCATAGACACCATAACAGCATTTTGTTTCTTTCGTGTCTGTTTGTTAATATGTTTATCTGTTACCTTTTCACGCATAAACGGCTAAACCGAATTTTATGAAACTTAGTATGTATATTACTACTAACCCAACTTAGACTTTAGACTATCTTAATATTCTCTGAGGCAAACAGGAGTGGGGGTTATAAGGGAGGCCTGAAATAAAAATTGGGATATTTCGTTTCCTATTGCATTTTTGCCAATTAAGCACATAACAAAAGTTGTTTACTATGTTATTTGGAGTAACTTTTGTTATATACACTTTTGTCATATACCTAAGTATAAATGAGTTATACTTTAAAAACTACTCCGGAACTCAACAATTTTATTTGGCACAAAAAAATTACCGAACGAAACCAAACTCGGTATGTGAATTAGCACTAACGCCTTCCTTATAACAAGCCATACTA
Source organism: Riptortus pedestris (assembly GCA_019009955.1). Classification (NCBI taxonomy): domain Eukaryota; kingdom Metazoa; phylum Arthropoda; class Insecta; order Hemiptera; family Alydidae; genus Riptortus; species Riptortus pedestris. The sequence continues at coordinate 157,339,493 of CM032229.1, forward strand.
ACATTTCTAGGGACGGGCAGGAGTGGGGGTTATAAGGGAGACCTGAAATTAAAAATAGTGATATTTCGTTTCCTATTGGGGTTTCGGCAAATATGCACATAACAAAAGTTGTTTATTTTGTTATTTAGAGAAATTTGCTCAACAATTCTTTTCAATATGAACTACTAGGTACATCACCTGGAAAAATTAATTCAAATTATAATATATTATTATAATATTTTGTCCTTAATAATTTAAATCTATGCATAATGCACAGGAAAAGGGGAATATAACAATATGGAGGACAGTGAAGTCTTACATAAAATAGTTATTTATTATACAAGTGACGAAAGTAGATCATTTTACAACTCGAGCCCAGTAATTTCACGAGAGTTGTAAATTCTAATTTCGTCACGAGTGTAATATTAAATTTTTTCTGTAATCGTGTAATACATGATCAGATCTAACCAGAATATGAACAAAATTAGGATGTTGTGAAGATTATGGTATGTTGTTGGTAGGTTATAAGCATGGTTGTGAAAGGTTATAAGCATAGTTATAAAACAACTAGTGATGATTGTGAAGTAGTGCAGTTATAAACAAGTGCAGGTTATAAACAAGGAAGGTAATTATTATTATATTTAAATTTTAAAATATATTGATTATTTCCACCAATAATTCATTCACATTTCAATTTATTTTGTTAAAATAAATTCTTACAATGTTAAGAAACATTTAAAAGCATTTAATTTCCAACTTCAAATTATTTTTTTTAATTTATACTTATTACTAATTAAGAAGGCTTACTTTCTTCACTCTATTGCAAAATGTTTCACTTTCTTCACTCATTTCAGTTTAGTAATGTTACCATTATTCAAGGATTACAGAAAAAATTAATTTTATTATTAACAAATCCACAGAAACGACGGGTATTAACCCTAAACACTGGGAAGGGTAGATGTCAAAATATTGTGCAAAGTAAAGCCTTGCCAAAAAAATACCATCACCATCCAGCCTCAAATGAATTCCCGGGCGAAGCCGGGTATCTGAGCTAGTATATATATAAAATTTTAAACGGACCTCATTTTCGACATCTCCTGGGTAGGATCGATGAACATTTGAAGACATTTTTCGAAAATCGCGCCATGAGTACGGCCTCAACAGCTGATTTCCCGTAAGGGAAATCCGCTAAAAAGCATTTATTTAATTAATAATTTTAATTGATATTATTACCGAAAATAATAGCAAATAAAATGAATAAATGAAATTGAAAAACAAATAATAAAATAATGCAGTTTTGCTCTTCTTTAATTTAAGTCTATGTAAGGCAAACGATATTGAATTATAATTCTCATTCCTCATAATCAACATTAAATTCTACATCCATATCTATACTTTTGATAAACTTTATGAGTTCTTTAATATATTCATTAAATAATATGTCATGTGGTTCTCGCTAATTACCTCCTTTAAAAATTATGCCCATTATTAAATTTGATCTATTTTGATTAAATGTTGAGCAGTCAAACTATATGTAAAGACGTTTGTTGTCTGTGTGTATATGTTATAAAGTATATGTTGTCTATGTGTCGCAGGTAAATTTGTCATTGTTTTGAATTTTATATCTTGTTAAATAATGCTCTATCTGTCCGTGTTCTGCTAGAAATTGGGTACATTTGTGACAGCGACTCTTAATTGTGTTGTATTTGTGACTAATATTTGGTATGTATTGGTAAAAGCTGTAAGATTTGTTACATGCTCTCGATTCTATGTCCCATTTAGGTATTATGTCGGTAACTCCAGTAAATATTTTTAGCAGATTTCCCTTAAGGGAAATCAGCTATTGAGGTCGTACTCATGATGCGAGTTTCGAAAAATTTCTTCAAATGTCCATCCATCCTACCCAGGAGATGACGAAAATGAGGTCCGTTCAAAATTATATATATATATATATATATATATATATATATATATATATATATATATATATATATTTGTCTGTTAACGCTCTAGCGGTCGCAATTTTTGTTTGATCTTTACCAAACTTGGAATTTAATCGTTTCATGTAAAAAGGAAGATCAAGTTCGTTAATGGCTGAAATCGGACCAGTGGGAGGGGGGTTTAGAGGGGAGATTTTTGAAAATTCAAAATATCTCCGTTATTATGCGCCGGATCGAAAAATTGTATAGAATAAATCTTATTGAAAATTAAATTTACTATAAATATTGTTCTATACATTTATTCTGTATCTTGAATATTAACCGAGATATTTGCATTTGTATTCTGCGTGTGGTCACCAGTAGGCTATGTTCAGACTTTCCGCCGAGAGCTCTGGCGGCCGTTTCCATAACTATTCGTCCCTCGTGAATAGGTTAAGAGGTTAGGTTAACTGTGTTTTGGGGCTAGAAACTACTGGGTTATTACGCCCTAAATAATGTTTTAGGTTTAGAGGTTTCTTACTACTACAGTTGTTATTTGGCAGATTTCTCTATTGTAAAACTTCACGTGGGAAATCTGCTTAGTTTACGCAGCCCCTGCGTGACGGGATTAGTATTTGCTTCCTCTGCTAACCTGTCAGCTTGATCGTTTCCAATATGTCTTGGATAGGCTTATAATGTATTATTACCTATTTCTTGGACCTGCCTGGAATTATCACAAATCCAGTTGGCAGATTTCAGCTTTCCTTTCGTCAATCCTATCTAGCGAGGACATTTCTCAACGCCTATTGTATTAATACGTAACTATTTCACAACAAATTGACTTGGTATTTTTTTATTTTTTTAAGGAAGCCCCCAAAACATTACCTAAAAAAAATGCTTTCAATTATGGCGGATATATTTTCTTAAGAAACCTAACTTAATAATCTAAATGCTCCTTAGACCTTATATTTGAACATTTGAATTCTAGAGCGTGTCAGTGCTAATACAATTATTTACCCAAAAACTTGATGAATTCTGTGAAATACCATATTTGTGAAAATAAGTAAAAATAGTTGATTTTTTTAGCCAAATTATAGGCTCTATCTCCATCTCATGGATTAAATTCGAGTTTAGGTTATAGTAATTTATTTGGTGACGTGATGACTGAACGACATCCTTAGTCCCATTCTTTGCTAGAAAAAAATGCTAACCTGTGGATAATCCTTTCAAATTAGCATAATACTTCAAATAGTAACATAAAGTGGGAATTAATAAATAGACATTCCTAGTTTTTGAAAGCACGCCAATGTACCTAACAAATAGTTGTTGCATATTAATACTTAAAATACCCTGATAATGTTTCATAAATTTTCGTATAGTTTTTTTTTTTTATATCAAAAGATAGATTTATTGACTCTGACCTCAATTATTCCTATTTTACAGTCATAAGTAAAAAGAACGAAGAATAATACTATTTCTCTTCAAGGATCAACTTCTAAGTCGGTTTTTATCTCAAAATCTGATGGTTGGTCTCATAACAACTATGCAGATTGTCCACCATTACCAAACCACATTCACAGGAACATAAAAGAACCCTTAGGAATGGGCCCTTCTCATCTGTTTCAGACTGAAAATTAGATGTGTGTGTTTACTCCTGAAGAGGCGTTAATATTAGACGAAACTAGCTGAGACTAAGCTATTGTATAATTTTTTATACAATACGGATTGTTATCCGAATTAGAGCAATATTTAAATACATGACAAATTAAAATTGAAAGGAAGAATAGAGCGTTGATGAATTATGGCGAATCACGTTGTTTTATATTATCGTAACCTAAGAGTTTCTATAGATATCAGACTCCAAATATCTGTGGAATTATTTTGATTTTAATGCTGATTTATAAGAATTATCCAAATACAAGTGAACTCCATTAATTTACTTTACTGGCGGTCTTGTTCACATTAGTAAATATTTAAATGATTAGGGCTGGGTATTTTATTTATTTCATTTCTCCATATAACGATAAGTAAGGTAAAACAATTTACTCAGATGAGATACAAGAGTAAATTCATCAAGGTCATTGTTGATAAACGGGGTTTGAATGAGAAAGCTTCCACCTCTAACGACCAGAAGGAATGCTGGGTGAACAAGTTGTTTAGTAGTAGGTATAGAGTGTTGTGTTCTAGTTGTACCTTGACCGTTGATGGAATTCATAGTGTGAGCAAGATTAATGAATGGGTGTATTTACTCAAGAAACTAGTTTGGATTGGAATCCATCTTCCCCTACACCCTAGAAAGAATCGTCTACATACCTGACCAAATTATTTACCCAAAAAAATTAACGCTTTCTGCTTACTTCCATGTTTGTCACAATAAGTAAAAAAAAGTCCGTCGCACAGTGGCTGCGTAAACTAAGCAGATTTCCCACGTTTGCCACTTATTTTCATTTGTCTCAAAAAGTAAAAGTTCAATGAGAACAATATTTGGTGTTGAAGTTTACTTCAAATAATGTGCTTCATAATATAACAGCTTATCGTTAATTTGCCATGAGTAGGAGTTTACTGAAGGTCGAAAAATGAAAAGTGCGTAATATCTGTTTATAATCAACATAGTGAAAAAACGCATAAAAAACATTTATAGAACATTGCATTTGCCATACGATTGGTTCTATAAAATGTTTCGATCCCCACACAATAACGGAGATATTCGAAATTCTTCCCCTCTATACCCCCCCTCTCACTGGTCCGATTTCAGCCATTACCGCTAAAACGTGAATATTATATATATATATATATATATATAACATTTTGAATGGATCTCATTTTAGTCATCTACTAGGTAGGATCGATGGAAATTTGAGGAAATATTTCGAAAATCGCGTCATGAGTACAACTTTAATAGCTGAATCTGGTAAAATAGGTGTTTTTTTAGCCAATGATAAGCTCCATGTCTCTGATTCTCGTAGGCCTTGGGTTTGTTTCGCACTTTGGCAATAGGAATTTATTCGTTAACGACCGCACTAAGTAAGAAAAGAATAGTAGGTCACCTGTAGATATTCATAGTAGCATAAAGTGGACATTAGTAAATAGACTCGAAATTTCTGGAATAACAAATAGTTATTGGATGTTAATACTTAAAATATAGTTATCCTGACTATTTTCGTTCAGTTTTTTTTTTATATTAAAAATTAATAAATAATCAAGAGTTACAAACTAAACAAAATTTAAATAAAAAAAATTGAGCTTTTCTTAGTTATATTTGATTTAGGACTAGTACATGTATCTGGCTAATTATAATCAAAAATACGAAATTGTGATGTGAATATCCAACTACGGATACCATCCGATTGTTAACAATATTTTTTCTCTTCATATTTGAAGTGTTTATTATCAAAATGACGCTTATAATATGATTAAAACTATGGGTTTTATATAATTTTGACACGTTGAATTATGAAGTTAAAAGAGTTTCTATTAAGTATAATTTTCATGATGTAATAATGAGAATGGCTAGTGGCGTCTCAGAAAAATTACTAAATTAAAAGATACTCCTTTTTTTCAAATCCGTCTTTTTAACTGATAACAAGTTGGCTTGCTGAACTGCGCAATTATAAATATAGGTTATGGTTCCCTCTACAATGACTTAAATTGAAAGAGTAATGGTAGCCAAAAGTAGATGACAAACACATGAAATATCTTCCACTTATTTATTTTTAGTTTTTAATTCAACTGAGGTTGTCAAGACTCTTGACCGTCTCGGTGGTAAGGTCGAATAATGTTTTAATAAGAATGCAACTCCTGAAGATGTGTCATAGAGGATGCGAAACATGAAGAGTTTAAAAATAAATAAGTGATAAGTATCTTTCGTCTCCCATTGCCGTTTTGCTTTCAACGAAGGTTGGATTACGAAGTAATAATTACATAAAAGAGTTGTAGTTTGTTCTAATTTCAGAGCACAACCAGATGTAAAACGCACATTACATACTTCTAAGCCATGCAAAAGACTCTTCGCTTTAAGTATAATGCCAATATACAAAATGATCATCAAGCTAACATACTTATGTATGTGTGGCAGTGGAACGTGGATTGCCTTCATAGAAAACCAGAAGAATCTTTTCAGTCCATAGTCCTCGTAATCTTCTCCAGCAACCATAACTTGGGAGTTTCCAATGGAATAGGTACCATACTTTTTATGACGGATTCTTGTAGAACATCAAATTCTATAACAAGTTTATATCGGCGAATTTATCAATTTAACACACCCTTTAGTCGTAAAATGCACAAATCTTTATTTCAGAAATGGCACGTTTTATTGAAAAATGCTGCGACATAAAAGTTGTAGCCAACAAACTTTGAAACAAGTCTACGGTAAAAGGAATGGATTCTGAAAATAATAATAATAAAAGTATTGAATACAAAATAACCCACAAGTATTCTTGAATTAATCCAGAAAAAGTTAATTTAAAAAAAACATTAACATAACAAAAACCGTTCTTAGAATTCATTCATTTAAAACTAATTACGTAGTAATTATTTTTCAAAGGTAAACATTTTTCCACCTGCATAGCTTCCTATGAAAAAACGGTGCAGTAAGAGTATTATCGACCCCACGGAATGGTTCAAGAAGCCAGGACCTGCAGAACCGTAGCATGAGTGATTTTTCCCAAAACTGTAGCGAGTAAAAGTTAGCTTGTAGCAAAATGAGATAGGCTATAGCGCATTTTGCCAGTGGTTAAAATAAGCCGAAAAGAAAATATATTGAATGGTTTGTAAAAAAGTTATTATGAAGCTTGGGGCGAGGAAGATGTTTTACATGTAAATACCTAACCTCCTTCCCCCATCATCGTCTTACTTAATTGCAATCTTTATAAACCTTTTTTTCCCTCCTCCATTTTCCAGGCTTCCCCAAACCAACCACTCTCGTTATTTTTAATTAAACACTATTTTAAACGAGAATAATATGTAAATAACAGAAACTCCATTCTTTTAAATTTAATAAGACATTTCCTTTTTATCTTAAGTTTCTTTTAGAACAAGGTTTAGTGACGGAGATTAAGTGAATGATAATGGATTATTCTTTTTCTTTCTTACAAAATAGAGTTCTTTTTAAGGAATGTAATTCAGCATAAATATAGCCTTAATAATAAAATTTAATTGATTACAAAATGAATGATTTCTTTATTCTGTTGTGTGTAATTGAGTCCAATCATTTACGGATTACCGTCCTGTTCCAGCTTTGTAAAAATATAAAATCTTGTTATTAATTGAACTTTTGATTCAAAGTTATCCAAGAGTATTAAACCAGGCTATTCATTGCCTAACACACATGGCGGAGCTGAAATTCTAAGAACATTTACTTGCTACTCCAAGGAAAAATTATAAAACGTGAAATAGTCATATTTTATTTCTGTTTAGTTACCTAGAAAACCATATAATGTTTAAACATGAAATTCATTCGTCATTGAAATTCCAAATTACACAATAGGTGTTAATTAGATTAGCGGAATTAGCTGGTTAGAACAAGGGAAAATCGAAATATCTCTTTACTATGAGTCGAATCGAAAAATCGTATATAACCAGCAGATTTAATTTAATTTAAATTTAATATTCTATAAATGTTGCTATATACTCATTTTATTTAGCTTCGAAAATTAAACGTGAGTTTTGCACTTTGTATTGAGTAAACCCCCGCACAAATCATTGCTCTTCAATAATAAGCAAATATATTATGAGACGGCTTCTTCCAAGCTTAAATACCAAATATTGTTTTCAAAATCTTTACTAAGTGTGGTACAATGAAAATACGCCATTTGGTGATGTCATTAAGATTTTAGCAGATTTCCCTTAAGGGAAGGTCGTACTCATGACGCGAGTTTCGAAAAATGTCTTCAAATGTCCATCGATCCTACCCATGAGATGACGAAAATGAGGTCCGTTCAAAATTATATATATATATATATATATATATATATATATATATATATATATATATATATATATATATATATATATATGTCTGTTACCGCTCTAGCGGCCGCCATTTTTGTTTGATCGTTACGAAACTCGATATTTAACCGTTTTATGTAAAAAGACAGATCAAGTTCGGTAATGGCTGAAATCGGACTAGAGGGAGGGGGGGTTTAGAGGGGGGATTTTCGAAAATTAAAAATATCTCGAAAAATTGTATAGAAACAATCTTATTGCAAATTAAATTTACTATAAATATTGTTATATACATTTATCCTCTATCTTGAATATTACCCGAGATATTTGCATTTTTCTGTTTTCAGCTTCTGAGATGAGATCGGCTAACTTCGGGTCTAGTCGTGAGTTTCCGTCAAGAGCTAGTTCGCTAGTTCGGGCCAATCCCGTAACTGTTTGACTCTCTATTCTGAAATTTCTCTATTGTAAAACTTCACGGGGGAAATCTGCTTAGTTTACGCAGCCCCTGCGTGACGGACTTTCTTTTTCTTTTTGGAGTCCATACTTTTTATTTCATATATACCACACTCTATATTTAACCATTTCATCTAACTCTAAAGGTCATATTCGTTAATGGCAGAAATCAGACCACGAATAGCGGGGGATAGAGATAGGGGAATCAATAAAGAAGAAGAAATTAAAAATTTCCTTATTATGATTTGGATCGAAATATGTCATAGGACCAATCTTGTTAAGCTATTTATGCTCTACAATTGTTGTTATATACATTTTTCAAAATCTCAAATATTAAGCGAGTTATGCATACTTTCTCGTTGCCAGCCCTCACTTCTTCCCATCTGATTTTTATCTAGAAATATAGAACACGTGGTGCTTCATTCCAGCATTTGGGAAATCTGCTGAGTTTACGCAGTACCTGCGGGGCGGACTTTGTATTTCGAGTAACTCATTGAAAATATCATACCTTTTAGCAGATTTATCTGCTTCTATTTTTGAAAAATGTCCTCAAATGTCCATCGATCATCCCCAAGAGATGACGAAAATGAGGTCCGATCAAAACGGAAGGAATATATATTTATATATGTTTCTGTTAACGCTCCACCTGTCGCAATTTTTGTCTGATCGTTACCAGACTCGGTATTTAATTTTTTTATGTAAAAGAAAGGTCAAGTTCTTTAATGGCTGAAATCTGACTAGTGGGAGTGGGGGTTTAGAGAGGGTGAATTTCGAAAATTCGAAATATCTCCGTTATTGTGCGTCGGATCAAAAAATTGTATAGAAAAAATCGCATTGCAAATGTATTGTTTTAAACATGTTATGCACGTTTTTTTCCACTATCTTGATTATTAACCAAGATATTTGCATTTTTTTTAATTTTCGGCCTTCAGCAAGCCCCCATCCTACTCATTTCATACTAACAATAAGCTGTTATATTATGTAGCACATTATTTGAAGTCTAAATACCAAATATTGTCCTCATTAAAAACTTTTAAGTTTTGAGAGAAATGCAAATACATGACTCACAAGGGAAATCTGCTTAGTTAACGCAGTCCCTGTGTGACGGACGTTTAATTGAGTATGCTGATGTGGACACACACTTCTTTAAATATTCTTTTTAAACGAATTTTTAGTGCACTCTCTACCTCATCTATATATCTAGTAGAAAATGTGTTTCACTAACAGTAAAAAAAAATTCTCTATGTTTTGTTATGGATAGATGATACCGGATTAGAATATTGTGTAAGAAAATAAAGGGAACTAATATCATGAAATTTATTTGTGAAATAAAGTCTAAAACTTCTTTGTAAGATTGGAGTCCCAACAAAATTAGAAACGAAAAGGTCTTTCAAATATATATATGTATCTTGTTTAAGTGTGCAAATTGTGTAAGCACGTGATGATGATTGATAGAGCAATACATGGATTAAATGTTGGCAGTTTAAAACGAGGAAAAACAATTTAATCATGTAATAAGGGAATAGAAATATGGAGAATTGCCAGAGAAATACATTTATCCCCATGAGGGAGTAAAATGCAATAATGTAAAAGGAGTATTAAGGGTGGTTGGGGAGAGGGCGCTGCTCTAAGTGAAACAAGGATTTATGTGTGGTCTCTGCCGGGAAACAATGATCTTATGGGGCTGACCAGGGCAGCACGTCGTCATGGAAACCTCTCCCAATTGATTCTTATCTTATCAATTACCCCCGCCCTTCCGACCCCATATTATAGAGCTTGAGGCTACTCAGATTTTTCTTTCGCTCCACTTCTTCCTCCGGCGGCGATTTACGAGGGGCAATATAGTTAATTGAGACCAGAAGGATATGGTCGCACTAAGATATTGATGGATAGGGTTAAAAAGTAAATGTTCGTAGCATAATGCTCCGTGCTAGAGGTGATTTTGAAACTTATATTTGATTTTGGTTAGAAGTTTGATCTCATATTTGAACCAACCATTCTCCTTCTTTGGGAAAAGAAAAATCGATGGCATTCCCATGTGAGAACTAAATCAATATTTACGTTAATCATCTTTCTTCTTACTCTGAACCCAATATTATTTATATAATCTTCATATTTTATTGCAAGGGTGTCCAATAAAAAACATTTTTTTTGGTGCAGACTTTATTGAAACTGCCCTACATGTTTCATGGCTTCCTTGCCACCTCTTCAGGGGCTATCCCTTTTAAGAAAAATATTAATAACATTAATTTAACACATCCTTTAATTATTCTTTTGCTATATGTTGTATTAGTAAGTGCCTACATCTATGATATATTTATAAAATCTAATTATAAATGACTACTTACATTTCTGAAGTGCTCGTTTCCGTTTACATTCGTAGATTGTCCTCACAGTGGAGGTAGTTGATACTGAGAGGTTCCCGATGTACGTTAAGACAGCTGACTATAAATCGATTATTTAATCAATCGTGAACTCGATTTTTTCGCGTCATAATTTAAAATTAAAAGATTAATTTAAAATAAAATGTTATAGAATATATGATTGAGGTCGGCTCTCGCTAACACGATCCTCGATAACACGAAATCCTCGATATCACGAATTATTTTTAATCCCCTTGGGAAAACCTGTCTAACACGAAGAAATTACCATACGTAACACGAACTAATTTTCCGGTTATATTTTACCTCTATAACACGAAGAGGGACAAAAATTACCTCTGTAACTCGACGTTCAGTAAATAAGACGAATTTGATTAGTGCATTACCTCTATATCACGATGTTCTCAGAATGGATTTGTTTAACACGAAATCCCGGCTTTCAGGTTGCAACCAGTCGGTGAGTCACAACCGGCGACAAGAGCCTTTAGTCTTCTGAGTTGGTATTCTGGCAGGTGGAAGTGACTTCTAATGTAGGTAGGATGAAAAAATGTAGGCTACGCTTCCACTATAATAATTTAATAACACGGCAAAGCGCTTTCGATGCTGTGCATCATCGTCAGTGCCCTGTTGACACACACAATAATAGTTACAATTTTCTATAAAATATGTTTGGCACATATAACAAAAAACTTATTTTTCTTAGGACTAAAAACATATAAAATCTAACATGGAACTAAATAACATATAAAACATTTCATACATCAACAGTTATTTTTAACCAAGTTGTACCAACTTAATTTAAAAATATCTGTTGATGTATCACAGTTACGCACTGTATGTGCGTAAAATATTCGAGAATGAGTGCGAAAAGACAACCCAAGGCATTGACTGTTGGTGAACGAAGGGGTAAAGAAGAAAGACATCGCTTCCAAGTTTAATATTCCAGGTAGTACGCTATCAACAATTATAAAAAACCAACAATTGTACAAATTGAAAAGCGGGCAAACGAAGGTAATATCAAATGTAAGCGGAAGAGATTGGCTGAATTTCCTGATGTTGAAGAGTGCATGACGAAGTGGTTTAAGCAATGCAGAGACAAAAACATTCCTCTTGGGGGTCCGATAATTAGAGAAAAGGCCGAAAACTTGTTTTCTGTGTTTTACCGTTTTTTTTTTTAATTATGTATATATACATATTTTAATTCATTTAAATATTCGTAAAATATTAAGATTATGTAGATTTGTAGAAGATGTAGGGAATAAATCACAGTACATTTTTTTTACCCCTGTAACACGAATTTTCATTTAGTTCACCTCTATAACTCGAACTATGCCTAAGACGAACTATACATAACACGAACAAAAATGGCAGTCCCGTGGAATTTCGTGATAGCGAGAGTCGACGTATTTGATTTCTGTTTTTTGTTTACTGCCCTTTTTTAATTTTTTATTATGTGAATATTCTCTTTTATTTTCCGTGTAATATTATTTATTTCTTTATCAATTAATTTGAACTTTTTCAAAATTAAAGGTATGTTTTCTGGAGATAGCATGATCCGCCAAAGCAGTTTTATTTTCATTATTGTCTATACTTTTTACATGTTGCTTTAACCTTTTATTCAGCAGCTGCGAGTATTCACCAATATAAGTTCCATTGCAGGTGTTACAGCTTATTTCATATATATTATATTTAGATTTTGATTCATCATACTTTATCTTTATTTATACTAAATTTTTTTTGAATTTTATTGTTATATTTCCAGCCTATATTACATACCCCCTTACAAATTAGTTTCAGTTTTCTATATATTTGTGGATAATAGTTGAAACATTTATGAGTTGTAATTTTCTTTTATCTAAGTTTTCTTTTAATTGTTTTTTACTATTTTGCAATAAAATGTGAGTATTAAGTTTATTATTTGTATTACCCTGTTTGGGATTTAAAGCTAAAAAAAATCTGTTATAGAGGTTTGTTGAAGCTATTTTTTTGTCTTCAAATGCCTCAATCAAAAATAATCGAGTTCAAGATTGACTTTAAATAATCGATTTGTAGTAAACTGACTTAACCAACTTAATAAAACACGAAACATGAAGTTTGCACAGAAAAACATTTTTTTTATTGAAGACCATTGCCATGAAATATGAAGTTAATCATCTTATGAATAAAAGGAAACTATGAGAAGCTTAATCTTTATCCCACATTTTGCAGATTTTCCGTACAGTTAAGCTCAAGCGGTCGCTATTTTTGTCAGATCATTACCAAACTCGATATTTAAACGTTTTATATAAAAACGAAGATCAAGTTCGTTCGGGGAGTGGGGGGTTAGAGGGGTTAAATGTCGAAAATTTATAATATCTCCGCTATTATGCATCGGATCGAAAAATTGTATAGAACCAATTTTATTGAAAATGTAATTTTCTATATATTGTTACGTTTTATTACAAAACCAGTAATAAACGTTGATAATAAGAGTTCTTTTGGATTGCAAAATTAAATACACACAAGTTTCACAGTTTATCACTGCACAATTTATTTCACAATGTACAATACTCTTGATTAATTATTACTACTCACAATATTACACTGGTAATGTCACTTTCCTTCAAATCACACAGTCCAATAATTCACTCATGTTCACTGAAATTCACATAAAACGATGGCACTGCACTGTCTTTTACTTCGCGGCACTGCACTGTTACTTACACGGCACTAAACTGTTACTTACAGTCACGGAACAACACTGTTCTTCTTATAAAAACACTTTACCGCACTGCACTAAGTCGCACTGGAGCACTGATGTGATCATCAAGACTGGCAGAGTCTCTATAAATCTAAATCTCTATAAATGCCTGTAGAAGGGGCTAGCCAAGGAAAGGTCCAGAAGATCCAAGAAGATAGGCACGCCGGGTCCTAATTAGATTCTGCCGGCTCCACTTGGTCGAGCTGTACAGGCTTAAATAGAGAAGCAGGATGAGACCGAGGCCCTTCCAAGAAGGTGTGGAAGGGACTAGTGCCTTCCACCAATTAGCGGCACTTCTTTGAACCCCTCCGCACTCCCCAATCACGCCTTGAATAGTAGAGCCATTTAATTTTCGCAACAATATGTTGTTATGTACGAACTTTCACTATCTTGATTATTACGTAAATACCAAGTATTGCTTTCATTGAACTTTTTTGAGATACATGCAAATACGTGGCTCACGTGAGAAATCTCCTTGGTTTATTCACCTCCTGCGAAATGAACTTTTTTTATTTTCTGCTGGTGGTGAGGGTAATGAAGAAATTTTTTTCTAATCCATATTTCTGTAAATTTTTCTTTTAGATAAAAGTTCAGCAAGCTGCTTGGAGTGCATTGGCAGAGTGGTTGGTATCTCTCTAGGCACATCCTACGCTCTGATGATGAGAATGCAAATTCCTGAAAGCGATAAGCGTTATTTAAAAATAAATTGTGAGGGGCCACAAAACTATGACCTGAATAACCTTTTGAATCTTTATCTAAAAAAAACATTTACAGAAATAAGATTTAGAAGAAATTGTCTGGTATAGAAGTAGAATGTTGTACCTAAGAAAGCAGGTAATCAGTGGTACAGACCACATCTTTAGGGACCATACCATTTCAGAAAACAATAACATTAATTCCCAAAAACCCAAAGACAATTCTTAACTACAATAACACATTTACAATCGTGAACTAAAATAATATATTAATTAAATTTAGTTACATATGGTTTACTTACAGTTATGAAGTGATCGCCCCCACCCCCACTCCTTTCTTTAAAACCAACCTTCGATCAATTGTTTTTAAGCCTAATCTTGAAGTCGATTATTTCACATCAAACATTAAAATCGATTTCTTAGTTTTAAGATAAAATTTTGTAGAATACGTGATTAAGGTATTTAATTTCCTCTTTTTTTTTATATTTTCTGTTTGTTTTTTCTCTCCTATTTTTTGATGTGAATATTCTCTTTAATTTTTCGTTTGATATTATTCCTTCCTATATCGATTCTTTGCATGTTTTTAAAATTGAAAGTGTGTTTGATGGAAACGGAATATCCGTCAAGTCAGTTTTACATTTGTTATTGTCTATTCTCTTTACGCGTTGCTCTAACCTTTTACTTAGCAACGGTGAGGACTCACAGATATAGGTTCAAATACAGGTGTAAGGAAATACATTAAATGAAACGGTTAAATATTGAGTATGGTATAGATCAAATTTTTTGAAACCTAGAACGAAAAATCTTAATTCATGAAGACATCACACAACGAATTTGCATGTATCTCGCGTAATGAAGGTATTTTGAAAAGAATAAATGGTATTTAAGTTGAGAAAGAGAGATTCATAATATAACAGCTCATTGCTAATATTTATGATAGAGAAAATACGTGTGCATCAACAATTATAAGCAATTCAATTTTAATAAGATTGGTTATATACATTTATTTGATCCGACGTGTAATAACGAATTTATCTCGAATTTTCGAAATTCCTCCCCTCTAGACCCCCGCTCCGCAAGTTAGATTTCAGCCATTAACGAACTTGATCATGTGTTTTATATAAAACTATTATATATCGAGTTTGGTAATGGTTAAATAAAAATCGTGACGAAATTCATTAAATAACGTCCTAAAATCCCACCCTGGCTAGAAAAGGGTGGTAACCTGTAGATAACCCGTCCCGATTAGCCTAAGTTGCAAAAAGTGGACGTTAATAAATAATAATAATAATAAAATACAGGTGTTACTATTCATTTTATAAACATTAAATTTAAATCTCGATTCTATTGATCTATCTTTTTTTTGACTAAAATTGCTTTGAATTTTATTACCATATTTCCAAGCTATGACTATGAAGAATGTTTGAGAATAATATTGGGTTCAGAATAAGAATAATAATGGATTATTATAAACAAAGACATTTTGTCTGGCTCTTCCAATTAGTCTTGATGAGTATTATTCCTTGGCGAAGGGTTGGTCCAAATGAACAGTGAAAGTCAAATATTTCGCAAAAGGAATACAAACTGACATTGTAGAATCCCTTATAGGACCTGTCTCGCAAGTGGATATAGGAAATGAAACGGTGGGCA
This sequence comes from Riptortus pedestris, assembly GCA_019009955.1. Lineage (NCBI taxonomy): Eukaryota > Metazoa > Arthropoda > Insecta > Hemiptera > Alydidae > Riptortus > Riptortus pedestris. Next base: position 157,355,253 of record CM032229.1, read on the forward strand.
ATATCTTCAGCTATAAGGGAGTATGGAGAAGAGGAATGCAGAGATTCCGACGTCTTATTCCATATTCGAACGACCCCAGGAATAAAATTTTATACGAAGGGTTGGGATAGGAATTGGACTGACACACCAATCAAAGGTGGTGCGTTGTAAAAGGAAATGTACTGTAATGGCGGAGGGGGTGTAGTATGGATAAAGACATCCTGTATAACCGCAACATGTTCCAAGGCCGCCGTATTCAACCGCACACATAATCCACCCTGCCTTCTACAAATGATTTCACTCTTGCTTTATTAAATTCGGGGGAAAATTTGATTTTACTCCTCTCTCTCTTCCAATGTCTTTTAAGATGTTATTCTAAAAAATTAAGAAAACAGAGAATATTGTTATCTTTCTGGATGTTTTGAGCAGGCCTCTTTGAACTTGCATCGTATTGTTACTACACAGTTTAAATATTCATTCTCCTCTCTTTAAATGATTTTTCTTTTAATGCTTCTCTATTGATGACAGTGAGTATCAATCTCGGTCAAATCACTAAACTTATTTTAACTTCTGTTGGCTGAAGTTAAAAAATAAATAAAATTGGGGTAGTATAATGATGTATGAAAAATATATGTTAGGTTCAGGTGAGCTCATATAACCGTAAAAATGGACCAGGTAGACACATTTATACGAAAAAAAATATTATAATAAAATTATAATTATACATCTGAAGTATTTGCACTGAGGAAAAAAAGTCCGTCACGAAGGGCTGCATTAACTAAGTGGATTTCCCTCGTGCGCCACAAACTTGTGCCGCAAAGTGAAAGTTCAATGAGACCAATACTCGGTATTTAGAATAAATTAGTTTATTATATAATATCGTATTGTTAATATGACCTGAGTAGTGGGTGGGGGATTTATTACTGGAGGCTGAAAACTGAAACATCCGAATATCTTGGTTAATATTCACGATAGAGAAAATATTTATATAACAACATTTATAGCTTTTGTAGACCCCGTCGATCCGACTTATAATAACGAAGATATTTCGAATTTTCGAAATTCCTCTCCTCTAATGAACTTGTTTGAGATACGTGCAAATACGGTGATGCCATCTCAAGATACCCTTGATAACATTGAAGGTACCCTTTTGTCTGGCACGGGTAATAAACCCCCACTCTTGCAAAGATGCAATAAGCTGTTATATCATGGACCACTTTATTCTAAGCTTAAATACCAAATATTGTTTTCATGAGACCTTTATTATTTGAGATACGTGCAAATTCGTTCTCCGATGACGTAATCAATTAAGATTTTTCGTTCTTATATCAAAAATGTTTATTTGATCTGGACCATAATCGATATTTAACCGTTTCAGTTAACACTCATATTATTAGTTGATGGCTGAAATAGCGAGTGGGACAAAGCGGGGAGGCATTTCAATGTGTCCGTTATCAGTCGGATCGTAAAACGTTATAGTAGAACTAATCTTGTAAGTCAGTTGTTAGTTTACAATTGTTCTATGTATTTTTTCGGGGAGTAACTTGTACTTTCTTGTTTCCAGCCTTCGATAAACAACCTTTTCTATTCACCCGTCTTTTACATAGAAATAGAGAATATGTGGTGAGATACGATCCCTACTATACACCAGCACGTGGGAAATCTGCTTAGTTTACGCAGCCCCTGCGTGACAGATTTCTTATCTTTAGCCCCTCTCAATTAATTTCATCTGTAATCCGGTTCCCTAGATTCATTATCATGATCTAAAGGCTACCTCTTGTAGTTGCAATCATTGGTTTTTATCGGAAGCTGCTCTTTTCATATTGCTATACTGACCCAAATCCATAACTGTGCTTGATGTCTTCAAAATAGGATTTTCTAAGTGTTCCTTTTCCGCTAAGCCCAAGAATCTTACCTTTAAATATATTAGTAATAAAGTTGTTGTGCTTTATGATATGCCCTAGAAGTTTCACTCTCCTTTTCTCCATGGCCTTGAAAGGTCTTTTGCTCTCAATTACCTCATATAGAACTTACAAGTAGTATTTTAACAGATTTCCCTTAAGGGAAATCAGCTATTGAGGTCGTACTCATGAAGCGAGTTTCGAAACATTTCTTCAAATGCCCATGGATCCTACCAAGGAGATGGCGAAAATGAGGTCCGTTCAAAATTATATATAGATAGATAGATAGATATAGATATAGATATAGATATATTAGTATGTCAACGCTCTAGTGGTCGCAATTTTTGTTTGATCGTCACCAAACTCGGTATTTAATCGTTTTATGTAAAAAGAAAGATCAAGTTCGTTAATGGCTGAAATCGGGACAGTGGGAGGGGGGATTTTTGAAAATTCAATTTAATACCCGTTATTATGCGTCGGATCGAATAGTCGGCAGGAGTTCAGTCCTTTCCGCCGAGAGCTCTGGCAGCCGTTTCAGTAAATCTTCGTCCCTCATAAATAAGTTTAGAGATCCCTTAGTACCTCTATTGTTATAGGCCAGATTTCTCTACTGTAAACTTTACGTGGGAAATCTGGTTAGTTTACGCAGCACCTGCGTGACGGACTTTTTTTTGAGTCCAGCTTGTTATGGTGATTCTACGCTATAGCCACATTTCCGTTGCTTCTATCCTATTATACTCCCTATTAAAGTCTCTGGATTAGATTTATGAAATTCATTTTTCCAGGGTTATATTATTTCTTACTTGAATGTGTTTATTATTAAACATAATGTGTATCTATCTATGGTGTGGGCTTTACAACTACCCCTGACTGCATTAAGGCTCTGTTACCCTTCCAATGGCGTTATTCCATTCAAATTGAGGATCAAGGCGGCAACAGGGTCAGGGGTTGTTGTGGATAATTTAATTGCAAATTCCTAAATAAGGAAAGTGGGAGACTTAACTGGTTAATATATGCGGGAAGTCCCTACTCCCTGAGGGCCTGTGGTTCTGCCGGGCTGAGGTATTGTCATTTTAATAGGGGGATTGAGAAGGGTGTAATCGCAGCGGCAAATCCAGGGCTGGGGTTGGCCACCTCCCCCTTCTCCTGCAACTTACGTGATTCAGGAGGAGATCCACCTCATTATAAATGTAGATGGGAATCATAATTAGTAAGAGTGCCAGCTGGATTAGGGAGGCAGTGGCTCAGCGGCCAGCTGCTTGGGATCCCAGTGCCGTCATGATTAGCGGCCACTCGACCACTGACTTCTTGTTCAATTTGGTCTAGCTCTGCTCATCTTGATGAGATTTGTCCACTTAATTGGATTGTTCTCATCATCCGCCTCTGACTAAATTACTAAATATTACGTGCTCCAGTAGTACAACTATTATAAAGTTTTCAGTAAATAACTTGTGGAAAGTAGTAAAAAGGGCTTGAGACATTCAGAGAGTACAACGTTCGTCCCCTAATCACCAACTATTCCGGCATAGTGTAACAGTTATGTAAACTCCCGGTTGCGTTACCCTCCCCCCCCCGCTTTAAAATTTACCAGACTCGGGAGTGAGTGCGGGCTAATGGCAACACTGTATACATAACCTGCACAACTAGGTTATAAGAATCTGTTATAACAAGCGAGTGCCTCGTGAGAAAGTTCCTCGGTACGTTGTATATCTTTTATAATCTTATTAAATAGTTTAGTTTATTCTTCTCTTGTTATTCTGTCCATTGCCCAGACTAAAATAGTTTGTCAGCTCATTAAATCACCCATTCCCTAGATATTTCCTCATCGGGAGTTTAGTACACTGTGAAACTCCTGAGAGTATTATAAAGTATACAACTACATGAATTCGTAGAAAATAACTCTTCCTTCTGCAAAAATTCTCGAAAGCTCTATTCTGTATATGTTTTCCGGACTATTCTTAAATACATCTACAAATCAAGACTACCTGTAAATTGATGACAATCTATATAATTTTCATTCTGACTTCTATTCTCCAGAGTCACTAAATATTGCTTTCATTGTTAACTGGTACATTCAAGTAATCCGTTCTGGGGATAATAAATTTGTCCGTGGCCAGGTATAGTTGATTCCTGTCAACACATTCTTGAGCATTTATAAAGCCAACATGCAGGTGATGTTTCGGGATGCAATACTCATTGAGTGAACACTTGGTCTGTTGTTGCTTTTCATTTATGGAATCCCAATTGGTAGGAACCAAATACCCTCTCAGGCAGGAACAATTCCAACACTGTTTTCTCTTATTGCTCCAAAATCCAAGAGGTGGAAGTTTACTTTTGTATTCTATACATCTCAGCATTCTTCTTGATCAGTTTTGCATCAGCTTTCTTAGAGCATGGACGTTTTCCAGCACCTTTATGGTCCTTCGCATTTTTCTAGGTCCCTAATCTACGAAACAAGTCTGTTCCATTCAAGGATTTAACTGATGAAAATAGTTCACTTTTTGAGGAAGCGCGGAAAAAAGCGCTAATGGCCGATTTCAAAATATTTTTAATAAACACCTTATTCTTATGATGACGAGGTTTTCCACGCTGGGCAATGTCTTGGGCGATGAGCTACCAGGGCACCGCGGATTTATGCGTCGATAAAAAGTGTATCTAAATTTTCGGTGATTTTGCGAATTACTCCCTCCGGCATTATTTGAAAGCATTTTTTTCTTCCAAGAACTGGGAGTATATTTTATTAATGGCTGAGGAAGAAGTTAGGAGAAGCTCCAAAAATTTGCATACAATTCTTATTATGACAAAGTCAAAGTGTGGCATCTCCGGAAACACTTTATTATTAAAATGTCAATATTTGCAAATATTAGAAAATGTAATAGAATAGTTGTTGCGAAAATTGTTGTCTTTCTATAAATGACAATAAGTAATTTTTAGATGAAAGCAACATGAAACTCAGAGAAGAGATAATCACGGTCATATGACACTAAATCAAAGCAGTGTTTCGCCATTAAGCAGGAAGCTTCTTCTTGTCCCTTTTTTCCCTGGGCAATAAATCCCAATTTTCAGCTTATTTCAGTCCCTGGAAATGGCCCCAAGAATTTACGCCCCACTCTCCTCCCTCCGACCACACCCCGTTAAAAAAAGCCCTTTATATTAAGTCGTATTTATACATATATACGCTCGCCAGCACCAAGGAGCTGTATTTCTGTTTTTGCGGGACTAAATGCAGCAAAATGGCTTGTTCTTTCCCTCCAGCGAGGGGAGGAGGGCTAAAGATATGGTTTAGAAAAGACCGCACAAGCAGTGCCTGAAGAATGCTATAAAGATGGTAAGGAAAGGTCACCAAGGCCTTAATGGCTATACTATATCAAGTAAAAGGCCCTTCAGCCACCCTCAGCCATTATCTCAGAAGAAAATAGAGAAAATATAACATTTACTTGCCATAATACCGTTTTTGGCTTTCAGCCTAGAAAAGTAGTAAACAACACTCTTTCTCGGTAACAGGCCAGTTTAAAGAATATAAAAGAAAAGCGGATAAATCACAATGAACAGCTAATATGAATATCGTTTTGCCCGTTCTACTTCCTTTAATATTTTTCAACCAAATGAGGAAATATGAGAAACAAGAGGGCGCTTACAGGCGAAACACAGAAAATATTACGATGAACACACTATTATTTATTGCCATTGAAATTATTAGTAGCTATTAATTCGAAAAAGAATCTGTTACTAATAGGCAAGTATATGATGAACAAAAATGGAAATATTGCACTAAAATTAGAATGGCAGTGAGTTATAAGTATATCAAAAATCGAATTACAGAACATATAAACACTATTCTACTAAGACACAAATCAACAGTACTTCACATTGAAAAAAAAAATAAAAAAACAATTTCAAAGTTTCTTTTTACAAACATTGAACTAGAAATTTGAAATTGACACTTTTTATAATTTAAACTTTTAGCTTTAATTGGGAAGTCCCGCAGCTCCACGTAAATCAATTTAATTTTAAGATAAATATATGAAAACTGCTTAACAATTATAAAACAGCCTTATAAAACTAGATTACAACGTAAAACTAATCATTCTAAATAGTTAATGCCACAAAACTCAGTTCTGACAGCCAAAGATTATTTAGCAATTAAAAATTAATAAATAATTAAATCAAAACAAAATAAATTAAAATGGACCTCTATTAAAGTCGCATACATGTATTTTTGCAATAATTGATGCTTATGGATATATCACTTTTGCCATTCAGTAAATAAATTAATTAATCAGTTCTAATTATAATGAATTTGCCAATCGTGAATGATAAATGTTTTCAATCCTAGAGGAAAAAATATATTCCCATTTTCATAAGTCATGTTTCCATGTTTACAACAAGAGGTAACTTAAGTAATTGTCCCTAGTTATTTTCTTCCTTCCACTTTTCATTTCATAATTATTAAGTGGTGATTTTTATTTCTGTAACGAAGAATCAATTATTTAACTCTAAGAAGGTTTACATTAATAAACACATAACAAACGACATTTCTAGTTTCAATTTTTCGTATCCATCATTTACCATTTCAAAGATGATACAAAATCGCGAAAATTCAGAGATTCCCGAGGCTTGGAAAAAGTACAACTGATCAACTGTTAAGCGTCCCCCTTTTATTCATTACAAGTATTATTATTCAATTCATAGAGGAGAGTAAAGATGCGAGGCTGTCATAGAACCCATTTTGCCCAAAAGGTATTCATAAGGTTAGATCTTACTTATTCACTTACCTAAAAAATTATGACAAAAATTTATAAGTGTGGTAAAGTACAGACTTTTTTTTTAATATAATCTTGAGGGCTATAGCCCGTAAAGGACATGGTGCTGACACAAGGAATTGTTAGGGAATATGGGATCTCATGGTATTTCTTCCTGAGTTTGTGTTTTAGAAAAAAAGGTTTGTTACTTCTTTATTCGAAAATCACTAACATCATAAACCATACATTTTTTCCCTTCTATTTCTGAGTACATATTCCATTGTCACACCGCATATTACTTGAATGATTATGTGTTAAATACATTTTTAGAATTCAATGAATTATAATCATTATAATAAAATTTGATAAAAAATAAAATAAAATTGTGAAATAAACGAGATATTTACAAATAAAATTAGTAAATGAAATTGAAAAACAAATTAAATAAATTAATTTATTTAACCGATTCTAAATTCAACCGATATTAGGTTTTCTCTTCTTTAATTTGCGAGTCTACGTAAGGCAAAATTATTGGGTTATATTTCCTATTGTTTATTATCATCTTTAAATTCTAATGTATTTTTGCTACATCTATATCTATACTTTTGATAAACATTATGAGTTCATTATTATATTCCTTAAATATTATATGAGTTGTTTTTGGCCAATTATGTCTTTTAAAATTATGTTCATTACTAAATTTTAGCTATTTTGATTAAATGTTGAGCAGTCATAGAGTATTTGTAAAAAAGGTTTGTGTAGTCTGTGTGTCGCAAGTACATTTGTCATTGTCTTGAATTTTAAATCGTGTTTAATATAGTCCTGTCTGTCCATGTTCCTTTAGAAATTGTGTGCATTTGTGATGGTGACTCTTAATTGTGTAGTAGTTTTTGTGAGTTATATGTGGTATGCGTTGGTGTTAGCTGTAAGATTTGTTATATGTCGCCCGTCCTCTATATATCCCATTTACGTATTGTGTCGGTACGGAAGTCTTTTTGAATGTATGAGAGTGGTGTTGTATCTTGAGCTACTTCCTTTGCATACGTTATAATCGTACATTAAAAAATGAAATATTGTGTTGTACCAGACTCAAACCTAGATGTCGCACTTTCAACTAATAAAAATTTTAATAATTTAAAGTTTGTAGTTTTATTTCTCATTGGTTATCTAGACTGAAAAACAAATGGGTTCTTTTTAATAAATTTAGAAGGGCTTGGCTGAAAGGGGTTTAATATAATTTAAGGGCTGTTTCGGGGAGAGATGTTTAATCTCGGTAATGTTCCACCCTTCAACCCTTTTTTTTATAGTCTAAAAGAAATGAGGCATTAACTGATTTTTAATTTAATTACTAAAAGGGAATTGAAATCAGGAAATTAAGACTTCTCGAGTAAATATCATTTTTCATGTCTTTTTTTATTATGTTCATCGGATGAAGGATCCTTTGACTGTTGTCAGCTTTCGATCTCCGGCCATCTTTTAAAAAGGATTAATGGCCGAAATGAGAAATAATTCCGAGATGAGATAAATTACGCTTTGCTTCATTCGAGCGTTATGGCGTTTCGCGCAGGGTCTAGAGGATTCTTCGGAACGCATGTTACTCCAATGTTACTTATCCGAATTTCTGCAATATTTAAAAACATTTTTTTTTTGGTTCTAAGCCCTTTCTACAGATGTGTTTCAACCTGTAGGCTTCCCCTACACAAGGGGTTAATGGTCTAACTTCCCGTGGGGACCATCCGCACTGGGAGACTTTTATTAGTTGAAAGTATGAGATCAATCGGTTTAAGTCTGGTACGGCACAATATTTTATTTTTTAATGTGCGATTATAACGTTAGTAAAGGAGGCAGCTTAACATACATCACCAATCTCTTTCATTAAAAAAGACTTACGTACCAACACAATACAGAAATGGGACATGAAGAGGACGGACGACAAGTAACAAATCGTACAGCTTAAACCAATACATACTACATAAAAACATTAAGTAGATTCAATTTGTAAATAAAAAAAAAAAGGCATTTTTGCATTCTTGGTCAGAAGCTCCTCTACCCGTCATTAAGAACTGTTGCACGCAACTGCTGCGAAGATATACATCCTGTCTCCACCAAATTTACACTCTGTAAAGCATATAATTATAAATTCGCGTTGATAATACTAGCCAAGTATGTATTAGTAAATTAATTTAAATGGCAGCAATTGGGGCTCAGGTTGGCCAGCATGCGTTCTAACACCGAAAATGGTTAGTCTCAAAGTGGGCTAAAGTTTTTTTTTTTTGTGTTCATTTAATACTAAATGACTACTTATTAGGTTTGAAATTACTAAAGTTTTAACCTTTTTGAAAGAAAAGGGTATTTAAAGTTAAAGTCATGCATACGGCTGGAAAAACAGTATAGGCAATCACAGTTAGCCAACCCCAAGACAATTTTTTTTTTCATTTAAGCGAAAAAGCTTAAAAATGTATTACTACGTCTCATGAAGTTTTTTTACCATTTGATTATGTTATATTTTATTTTACGATTTAGACTAATTGATTTTTAAAATAGGCGTAATAATTAATTATATAAAAGTTTTAAATAATGACTAAGTTTAAATCTAATACCCTTATTATACCTGAAATTGTTGTAAGTATATTTACAAAAATGTTAAAGTATACTGCTCAAAAATGAATAGGGATATTGGTTATTTTTTTCTTATCCTATTAATTTTAATTAAATCGTCCTTAATTAAATAACTTTTTTATGGGGGAGGGGGGAAAGACAATAATTTCTATTAAATATTAATGATATTTAAAATGAAAAAAAAAAAATGCTAGGCCCTATACATACGTATACAACAAAATCTACCAACCTACCAATATCCCTATTCATTTTTGAGCAGTTTAGTTATTAAAAATTAAATGATTACCAACAGTAAACTATAATAAAATATATTAACTATTTAGCAGATTTCAGCTGGTTTGATAGGGAAATCAGCTATTGAGGCTATTGAGGTACTCATGACGCGATTTTTGAAAAATTTCTTCAAATGTCCATCGATCCTACCCAGGAGATGACGAAAATGAGGTCCGTTCAAAATTATATATATATATATATATATATATATATATATATATTTGTCTGTTAACGCTCTAGGTCGCAATTTTTGTTTGATCGTTACCAAACTCGATATTTAAACGTTTTATGCAAAAAGACGGATTAAGTTCGTTAATGGCTGAAATCGGACCAGTGGGAGGGGAGGTTTACAGGGGAGATTTTTGAAAATTCGAAATATCTCCGTTACCATACGTCGGAACAAAAAATCGTATAGAACCAATCTTATTGCAAATTAAATTTACTATAAATCTCTATCTTGAATATTAACCGAGATATTTCCATTTTTATTAAGTGTAACCGACGAGTGAGATTCTGCCGAAAAAGCTAGTTCTGCCGTAACTGTTGGGCTCTCGTATGGAGATTTCTCTATTGTATAACGTCACGTGGGAATCTGCTTAGTTTACGCAGCCCCTGCGTGACGGACTTTTTTTTTTAATATCTATGTTTTAACCTAAACCATGGTTGAAGAGTTGATAAAACCAACAACAATGACCAGCAAAAACGCTATGGTTCACTTCTCGCTTGGACTCAAGAATGCAAAACATTTACTAACCTGCACTGTGAGGAAGTTGATAGTATACTGAGGGCTGATGGAGAAGTTGAGGTCAATACTAACGGGCTAAGGACGAGGAGAGCTGGTCAAAGTTGAGAAAGGAGATGACACGCCTAGCCCGTCAAGAGCCTGGAAGGGAATGCCCCGTGACGCTCCTCACGCGTCATCAGCACTCAACGGGTTAAAGCGTTGGTCATAATAAACTTGGTAAATCTAAAGTTGCGGACTCGATACCCACTTGGGTAATAAGAATTTATTTAGAGACGAACTCATTAAATAAATTCCTGAGTCCCACCCTGTCTAGAATAGGGCGGTAACCTGTCCGTAGTAGCATAAAGTGGACGAAACTTCCCCAAAATCATTGTAAACCAAAGTCCCATTCCGATTAGGAGATAATGTGATGGCTGTCTTATCAGTGAGTGTACTTATTTCAATAGTTCTGAAGGGAATGAGTTAAGGTTGTAGAATCTTTTTTATTTTAATTCTTTATGTTTGCTCCGTTGTCTAATCATTGTTTCATTGCACTCTGCAATTTTATTTTTGATGAATATGGTCGGAAGTGATAGCGTCGGCCTGTGTTATATGAGCACTTGAATTATGCTCATTGGATGTAACTGTTCTAAATCATGCTCAGAGAGGCGTGAAGCTAGTGACACCCGCTCTGTTCAATCTTGGAGCCATTTCGGCGACGTGCATACTCCATACAGAGCCCTAATCCAATCTCCGCATTTACTCATCGGCTCGTTTCAAACTATCAACTCACGATCGGTCTAATAGGCCGAGGAGAGGGGCCGCCAAACTGATTCACTGCAGCTCGGACTAACTAGTTTAAGGGAGCGTGAAAGAGGGAGACCGAGATAGCAGGAGGGAGGGGGTGAGATAGAAAGAGAGAGAGGGAGAGTGAGAGAGAGAGTGTGTGTGTGTGTGTGTGAGAGAGAGAGAGTGAGAGAGAGAGAGAGAGAGAGAGAGAGAGAGAGAGAGAGAGAGAGAGAGAGAGCGGCGAGGAAGAGCCCTAATGAAATAGATGATGGGCGCATCGGAGGGTTGCAAACCCAGTAATCCAGACAAATGCCCGTGGCTGTGTCATCGCACCCATTCAACTTTTGGCCGTGGGGGGGGCGCTCTGCCGCTGCTACTTTTTTATGTTGGGCCCCTTAGGGCGTTTAGGCCGAGTATAAAAATAAATATGAATCAAATAACAGACTTCCCTCATCCCATTCATCGAGGGGGAAGAAGGGGATAATGTCAATTTATGACTAATTCTCTATTGAAAGAAAGAATTGAAATCACCTATTTATGTCAACAGATTATAGATTTCGTAGCTTAATGGTAATTTTGACCCCATTTTAAGCTACCATTTAGGCTTAAGCACTATAACTTATTTTTTCTCGAGCAGTTTAAATTGTTCGTAAAGTGTTAATAATATAAAGATTTGTATAAAATATATTTTAAATTTACCTCACTGTATGATAGTGAAGGAGCACAAGGGGAGCGCACCTATACAGAGGTATGTTGAGGTGTTGTTCTTAATGCACTTGGACAATTATGAGTCGTGGGTTTGATTCCCGCTTGAGCATAGGGATTTATATGGTGTCGAACTCACCAAAAAACCCTATTTACTGCCTCTCTATTAAAGGGTTGTCCCCTACAAAGAGGCGAAATAGTACAGAGGAAAATTGAAATATTTTAATTTATACAGCGCGTCTAATATTCTAATTATTCAGAAATTTTTGTATAGCAAGAATATACGTAGAATATAAATTTTGCCTCCTTCCAGTAAAACTATTTATAATTTTTCTTTCAGATTTTTTTTTTGTTTTATTTTTATTTTGTTTTTTCCCTCATGTTGTAAGTATACTAACAATTTATATTTAGTTTTGTTCATTCTATTTATTTTGTACATTTGTAAAATTTAGCTGTATACAAATTTTAATATTTATTTATTTTGTAAAATTATATTCTAACTTGTTATGTACATATTATTATATTCTAACATGCTATTTACTGCCTCTCTATTAAAGGGTTGTCTCCTGCAAATAGGCGAAATAGTACAAAGGAAAATTAAAAGATTTTAATTTATACAGCGCGTGTACTATTCTAATTATTCAGAAATCTGTTTGGTAACGAATGTAAAGTTTTGTCTTAACAGTCCACGAAATCCCAAGTCCTGCTTAATATATGACAATGTATTGCGGTGCCATTAAAGACCAAAGATATCATCTACCTTATGTGACTCTTCAATTACCTCGCGATGCTGAAGAGAAGTCAATTCTGAAAGCAACCGAGCCGTATATCTAAATAGAATTTAAAATGCGATCCCGATTAAAGTGCAAGGTTGGTTGCACTCGGAGACTAATGGTCTATTGCTCCCTCCCCTCCTAGGTTGAAGCATTTCATTATAAGTTTATTAAGATTAAATGAGCTTTATGATTTAAAGTAAATAAATGGATTGGTTCAAAATTAACATTAATTACATTCCCAGCTGATATCATTGTAAATTATTTTTTAGCAGATTTCCCTTAAGGGTCGTACTCATGACGCGATTTTCGAAAATTTTCTTCAAATGTCCATCGATCCAACCCAGGACATGACTAAACAGAGGTCAGTTCAAAATTATATATATATATATATATATATATATATATATATATATATATATATATATATGTATATGTGTGTGTGTATTTGTTTGTTAGCGCTCTAGCGGTCGCAATTTTTGTTTGATCGTTACCAAACTCGATATTTAAACGTTTTATGCAAAAAGACAGATCAAGTTCGTTAATGGCTGAAATCGGACAAGCGGGAGGGGGTTTTAGAGAGGGGATTTTCGAAAATTCGAAATATCTCCGTACCCATACGTCGGATCAAAAACTGTTATAGAACCAATCTTGTTGTAATTTCAATTTAGTATAAATATTGTTCTATCTTGAATATTAACCGAGATATTTACATTTTTATTAAATCTAGGCCGATAACGGACGACTGAGTTTCCCGCCAAAAGCTAGTTCGGCCCTTTGCCGTAACTGTTTGGCTCTCGTATGGAGATTTCTCTATTGCATTATTGTATAACTTCACGTGGGAAATCTGCTTAGTTTACGCAGCTCCTGAGAGACGGACTTTTATTATATAACATATAAATTTCACTGGAGTAATGTATTAGAATCACATTATAAAAATCGATAGAAATTTAAGTTCTGTATTTTACACGTTTTAAATTTTAATAAAAGGGTTTTAACACCTGCAGAAAATTGTTCATCTCATTGATCAACAACATCTCATTGATGTTATTCCAATTGTGGGTAGCTTATTTTCCCCCTAGTCCTGCATCAGATCATCTATACTTTCCTGACCTTGTATACATGCAATAGGAGTCCTAAGCGAAGAAAACTATTAGGATTTCCATTTCGAAGGAAAAAGAATATTCCATGGGCTAGCAATGATCACTAAGGTTAAGACGAAATTATGTAAACTTCTAATATATAAATGACAAAATACTTGCTGATAGTAGGGTGTTCCGAAACTGCATAGGTAAGTGGCACTTCATTGAAGGAAATGAATAATAGATACAAGTTGTATCAGCAATGAGATTTTGAGTCGTGAACGTTGAGGGGGAGGAACGCGCATAAGCGATATTTATTATATAAACATGTATGTGGAACATTAATGTTGGTAAATACGTCTCAAATGGGTCTACGTAATTCTGGCTTTAAGGCACTACGTATTGTGGTTTCGCAGACTTCTTCGAAGAGACTTTTCTTCCAAATCATTCAGACCCCGGGCTCCAACCTATCCAGAACGATGGATTGGTGGCGATGGATAGACAGACGAAGTTAGCAGTAGAGCTAACGAATATTAGCACATTAAAGACTGACGAGAAACCGCTGGAACAGATATACTACATATTTTATAACGTTTTTATTTTCTAGAGCACAATGCATTATACTTAAAGTGATTTCTTATTCCTGAAAAATATATGTCTAAATCCAAAAACTCTGTTCGTTCAATAAAAGTACAAACGTGGTTACATATGGGAAAGTTGTATATATCTGTCATAAAGGTCGTACTTCCAAGTATAATGGAATTTTAAAAGTTCCTTTCGGTATGAAATATGAATTTCTAAAAAATTCCAAACCCGTAAATGCTTTCCGTACCGCGATGTTCAATTTTACCTCCCAATCGTTCTGAATCATGATTTCATCAAACTGATACGGTTACAGTTATAGACTCCATGGTGAACCCTCCTGTAGGATATGTCTGTTGTAAGACACGAAGATAGTACTTTCAGTTTTAAAGAAAAGAAAAGAAGTCCCCTCCAGAATAATTCCTGATATCGGTAACGATAATGGCGGATCTAAAGGCCTTTATTGCCGCTGGAGTGGGGAGAGAGCTCCAGTCGTATGTAGATGTTGTCCCCGAAAGGAGCAAGTGTGTTTTATTGACCCATTTATCCCATGAACCTCTAATCCTTGGCCATTTGTGATGATAAACCAAACCAGGGAATGCCTTCTTAGAACCAGGCCAGCCATCCTATTCTCGCTAGGCTCAAGTCTAATATAACCAAAGCAGTATTCTTCGACCCTTGCTATAAATTTCAATATTTTTTAGTACGTAGAGGAACGACCACTGACTTCGTCTCCCGAGTAATATCTTAGGATGCAAGTGGCTTCCATAAATTACAATATGAAACATCATTCTGATTATGTAAAGGACTACGTACGCCAAGGTCCACAAAATGGCAAACATGTGTTACATATATTTCAATGTTAGTCCGCATTTTATAGTAGTAGATTAATTTACATTATATTTTTAAAAGTACACACCAGAATATTTGATAATTTGACTTTGTCAAATAAAACTTGCCTTTTCCGGGCTTTCTTAGATACTATAGTCTGGGAAAAGTCGACGAGGCAGAAAGGTTTGATTATGCATATGGTTCCACCTGGAGAAAGTCCAGTAGGACAACAGTTCAGTCGCAGCCAGCTAGCAGATGTCCGTCTCGTCCATGGAATACAATTTTAGCCTTTCTACCCTGCCGCCTTCGTGCATTCAGTGGCTAAATAAAGGCAAAAGAAATCTGTTTGCATTTTGGTCTATACCTTGCAAACATGGCATCCGCTGCGAAAAAGACGAGCTTTGTAGATGACAATATTGTAGTGATATAAAAGCATTTTTATGTTTTTAGTATTATTTTTTTTTTTTTAATCATACGTTAAGTGAACACTAACACAGTTTGTATCAAGTAGATTTTCCATGAGAGAGAGAGCCAGAAAAAGTGGTTGAATGATCCTTGAAGGGTGAACCTGAGTGTTCTCTGTTGAGACTTATGACTGGAGCTGATGAGAATGACAGCAGAGGGCCAGTTATTACTACAAGAACTTTTCCATCTGTTTTTTTTTGGTCTGAAATGTTATGTTTCATAGGAAGAACATTCGAGCGCAGAAAAATCATTTACTTATTTTAATGCTTACATATTAGCTGTTAATCTCAAAGAAATTTAGGTCATTTAACATTTTCTAAGGCAACAGTAATTGTCACCATTTTTGGCCATGTTTTCTTTGATAGCAATAAATGTGCTGGGAAAGTGGAATTTAGATTTATTTTTATTGATTGTATTTGTGAAGGTTTTGGAGTAGATGGAGGTCTATAATTGCAGTGGTTTGTGTAGGCACCGATAAGCGCTAATGTCTAACATTCATCAGCATCTGAAGATCTCATTTTCTGTAGTTTTTACAGTAGGTTTCATACCGTCGTTTTCTGTGGACTTTTGTTTACCAGGCCTAGCTTATAAAATTTATAAAAACATGCTTAAGAGTACAGAAACACTGGCAATTTTATAGTAAAATGATGAAATACATAGGTTGTTTTACAGTCTACGCCGTTTATGGCAAGAAGACATCTTATTATCCACAAAAGGACATATTGAGTGAAATTCATTTATACAACAACAAAGGCATAAGGAAATCTGGAGGGAATTCTACTCAAGACCAGAATTTCTAGAGAGTAATAACACCTACCCTAGTTTGAGAGGGGGGGGGGGAGGGATAAACTCACTAATGATATGCATAAGCCAATAAGCCTTTGGACACCGCAACATTAACGTAGTTTTCATATATTTTCTCAGTGACAATTTAGAAATGAGAAAATTTAGAAAAACCGAGGAGTGGTTTCTTTCAGAATATCTAGTCTAGTGATGTCTTAGTAAGGTTGTTGGTTTCTCTAGTACACCACATACTTGATGTATCCTCTGGAACTACCTCTGAGTTTCTCTAAATACTATTTACAAATAGCAACCTGAATCAATAGATCGTTTTGTACAAGGATTTATATTAGAATAGTGATATTAGTGCATTCCAGCGATGATTGCGTACAGAACGCAGGCTGTCTTTCACAATAATCAGACAGTTACTTAGTCTTCGTCGGGTCTTAACCTGGAGAATTTTCTTAAAAAGACAGTCAACATTGCAAAGGGAAAATGGAAGACATATTAAATATTCATTCCCATTCAAATGATAAAGTATTAAAATGGAAATTGTGTTATTGCTGTGATTCCTGGTACGGTGCAATATCGAAGGGATATCGTTGGGGTGGATAGTACCCCGAGAGAAGGATGTTATTTTGCAGGCTATAGCCCAGGGGTATGGACATACAAAACCTACCAACACACCGACCGCATCTACAATTGATCTGACACCACATTTACATAAAAAGCAAACGTGCGTTGCCGACCAAATTGCATTTTTCGGGGGCGGGGAAGGCCTGGGCAGTGCCCCACCCCCGACCAACCACGGCTGCCGGCGTAAAAACTTTGATGGCCACAAAACCGGCTGAGAATATCAGGGCTCGAACCTCCCCACATACATTCTATTGTCGTTTAAAGCGAATTAGAAATAATAAATAGCGGGGGATTCGTTCAAGGGAGCACTTTGAGAATATAAACGGCATATTTATATTTAATCATTTTACATTGGTTCTCTATTTCTTCTGAATGCACTTATATTGGTGCATCAAATCGATATTGTTAAATCGAGAATAGGGCTCTACAATGGAAATAACTTTCAACATGACACTCTAACAAACATGATAGACATTCCCTAATTATTTAAATATATAAGGACAGGGGTTGTCCAAGGTAAAACTCTAGGCTTCTGTCAATGTGGTTGAAGTTCAAACCAGCAGGGGTCACTCTCTAAATTATATTTGCTTCATTTACAAATAGTAATAATAAATTCGGGATGATCTTGTTGGATGTTCAATAAAACGTCAGAAAAATGTGTACTGCCGCAAAAGTTGTCAAATCAAATTCTACTCGTTGACAGGTTCTGCAATAAAAAAAAAAACAAACAGTTTATTACTGCTGGGACTAAGTAGTAGTATTACTTGTCGCTGAGGACAAGAGGTTTTTAAATGAAATATAAATGATCTACTTATAACTTAAGTACTGAACCATCACTTCCTTATCATCACACCCTGAAAAGATTAATTCGATTCAGTCATATATGCAGAAGTATATCCGTACATATGTATACAAACAGACACATATCAGTGTTTCAAATTCAAACAGGTATTTTTTAAAACTCAATTACAAGGAATTTGTAAAATATGTTGGTATGTAAGAGTCATCAGTCAGAAAATAAATTAAAATTGAAATAAACCATTTTGATAATACATGAATATGGATAAGCTTTCAAAACTCAAAAGTATTAAATTACTATAAAGTGTGTTAAGTATGAATTAAAAATTTGGTTACATATTACATTAATTGCAAAATATAATCTATAAATTTTAATGAGAAACTCATTTTCTACAAAAAGAAGAAGCCCTATTTCAACTATCTCTATATGGTAAATTAAAATGCATAACACATCTTTTTGTTTTTGTGTCACAGCCCTTAATCAACTATTAGTGAACTCAACAATTGTCACACATAGTATTTATAAGAAACTATTTATTTTCTTAATTCCCATTTATATACATCAGTGATCTTCAGGATTTTTATAATAATGGAAGGTCGATGGCTTAGGTTAATAATGTTTTTGCTTCTTGGAATATAAATTGGTCTAAATAATACAAATTACTAGTTGGCTT
Source organism: Riptortus pedestris (assembly GCA_019009955.1). Taxonomy (NCBI): domain Eukaryota; kingdom Metazoa; phylum Arthropoda; class Insecta; order Hemiptera; family Alydidae; genus Riptortus; species Riptortus pedestris. Next base: position 157,373,606 of record CM032229.1, read on the forward strand.
TAGTTAGCAAAAGGGCACTGATAAAACATTGAAAATGAGATTCGAGTTGGGCAGAGATATAAGAAAGAGAAAAAGAAGACGCATGTCAAATGAATCAGACTTGTTATGATATGCTGAAGAAGAAGTTTCCTAAACCAACATCCAATCTTGAGGAGGGACTAGCAATACGGATAAATATAATACATTTAGAATAAGTTACAATCTCGTTGAAAACTTTTCTCAATCCCACCCAGGAAACAACTTTATATTTTATTCCATTGAAAGAAATACAATCGAAAAGAGTTCCTTTGCCCTCTCCAACCCCGGCCATCCACTCGGATTTCTGTCAGAATAGGGAGATCAGACAATCAATATCTTTGAAAGAGATGGATAACCTATGAATAACCAACCCCCCTAACCTGTGATACAAGTTTCTCTTGTCTTGTCAGCAAAATAAGTATATTTTTGTCTGACAAATATAAGGAAAAGAAAACATCCATATTTTAAGCTTGAATAATAACTTTATCTTTAGAAACACAGTTTATCTCATCGTCTATTAGTTTTTCTGTCCACGGGCACTTATCTAGTGGAACGAAAAAGAATATGTTAAAATGTTAGTTCAATTCAAGTTAGAGATTAACTCATGGAAATCAAGAATAAAATGAAATTATATTATATACTCGTATGTAGCAGAGTGGGAAACATGAAGGGTGATTTAAGTTAAACCATTTGAAAAATCAAGAAATGTTATCCTACAACTCTGCCAACCATCTAATCATATTTTTGAATCAATATAACACTGAGAATTATCTTTTATCAGATATTTGCAGTTACTTCCTTCACAAAGATGGATTAATATATCAGTTCGTCTTTTAGTCGCCACAAAATCACACGATAGAGGAGGTTAATAAATTGAATGAGTTATATATGTTATTATACAATTTGTAAAAATATATTAACCAGAAACAAAATTTCATGATTGAAAAGTCCGTCACGCAGGTACTGCGTTAACAGATGCAGATTTCTCACAAGTTGGAATGGCACACTACTCATGTCACCTCACTATATAATCTCTATTTACAAAAAACAAATCCGACAAGTAGAAGTTGGCGGTCAATAAATTCATAATTGATATTTTGGTGTGTAGGTAGATGAATGAAATGGCTATGCTTTCACTGTAGCAATTTATTACAACGACAGAGCTCTTTCGATTCAGTGCATCATTATCAGTGCCCTGTTGATACACAAAAACAATAATTATTTATCTCTATTCAAATATTTTAGAAAAAGGTTAAAATAGATAACATGGTCATATAACAATAAAAACTACCTTTCTTAAAACTAAATAACACATAAAACCTTTCAAAAATCAACAGGCAAATTTTTAAATTAAGTAACTAAAAATAGAACATTAAAACCATCTAAAAAACTTAACATAGACTATTTAGACAAAGGAAGCACATTCTTTACTGAACAAAGAAGAACGCTGTCGTTTTAATAAATTGCTACAGTGGAAGCGTAGCCAATTATTTCATCTGCTTATACTAGAAGTCACTTTCACCTGCTAGAATACCAACTCAGAATATTTGGTATATATGTTAGGAATAAGAAGATTAATTTTATACTAAATCCGTATGAAACTGCGATGACTAAAAATGGTGTTTACTGGAGGCTGAAAACTAACATATTCCAATATGTTAGCTACAATTGAAGATATAGAAAGCATGTATATATCAACATTTATAAAAAAAACTATATTTAAAATAATATTGGTTCTATACAATTTTTCGATCCGACTTATAAGATATTTTGAATTTACAAATTCTCCCGCTCTAAAGCCCCCTAATTATAAGTCCCTAACGATTTCAGCCGTTAACCAACTTCATCTTTATTTTTACATAAAACCTTTAAATATCAAGGTAGGTAGCAATCAAACAAAAATTGCGTCCGCTAGAGCTGTAACAGACAAATATATATACATATAATCTTGAACGAACCTCATTTATTGTCCTCTACTAAGATGGATGGACATTTGAAGAAATTTTTCGAAAATCGCGTCATGAGTACAACCTCAATAACCGGCCACTCTGTAAGGAAATCTGCTAATAAAAAAACTGCTTATTACATGGCATAGCCACTTTATCCCATAGCTTCATTCTAAGCCCTGCAAGGCCGCATTGTTGCGTATTAATGCTGATATTCTAGAAGTTATAGTCGAATATTACAGCGAAAACCCCCCCCCCTGCTTAATGATTTGGTAAATCCGATGTGGGGATAATGCGGTCTAAGACGCGGGGTGCGGCAGGCCACATGTGGCTCCCGGGCTCAGATGTAAGTAGGGCCACATGTGGCGTGCCTATTGGTGTAAGGGTGTTTCCGATGGGGGTGGTGTGCGTGCGTGCGTACTTGAGACTCAGTGTTGCTGAGGTTGCTGATCGTGACGTGACAGAGCGAGGTAGCTGGGGCATTAGCGATCGTAAGCCAACAACCAAGTCATTAAGGCCAACATTCCCTCTATTCCATCAAGCCCATATTGCCAAAGAGGCTATTATGTTTAATCTCTTTTGTGGCCGTTTTTTTTTTTTACACATTGTAGCCTCTCTGTTCCATTTTCAATACTATTATTACTGCACACTTTTGAAAAAGAAACTGTCGTTAAAAAATAATAAGAAAAAAAGGTTTGGAGAGTTTTGTTGCAGTCCTGTTTTAGTGTTTATTCATTTCGTTGGAACATAAGAAGATTAGATACACAATCAAAGTAGTGCTAACATTGTGTTTCATCCGGTTTCTGTTCATATGAAATCAAATTAAAATTCCGAGCTTCCCACACATGATTTGAGTCGTCATCTTGACGCATTCTCTACCGTGTTGGGATGGAACTTGGAAAGACCAATGATTCTATAATCAAGTGGACTACTCATCCATTAGCGATGCTGAGTGGACACTGGTGGAGCGGGAATAAGTTCAACCTCTAAGCCCAGTAAACTCACACCTAAATAAATAGTCCGTCAGGAATTTATAGGCCATCGAAAAGACTTATAAACTGCAAATAACCCAATCCGATTAGCATAATGTGGAAGTTAATAAATTACATATATACTTTATTCTTCTATTATCCCTCTCTGCCCTGGTTCCATTGTGGACATTAACGTCCATACTCGAAAATGGTTAAATACCAAGAATTGTATCTATAAAATAAAAATTGATGCACCTAGGGCCAAAAATGTTCAATGAGGACGTCACATCGACCTTAATCCAAGGCTCCCAAGCATTAAACATCCGATGGAAACTATACGCTGTGTTTAAGCCTGGAGTAAGACGTTTCTTTCTAGGTTTGTTTTCGCTCACTTAGTATAAATAAAAGCCCGTCATTCTGGGGCTACAAAAACTAAGCAGATTTCCCCCGTGCAGGTATCACTAACTACTGACCTCAACTCATCATAAATTGTCTATTTCTAAATAAAAATTCAATGAGAAAAGTAAGGGGTTCACTTAAAAGGCTGAAAACATGAAAGTTCTAATATCCACAAGCGCTGCGACACTAGCACGCCATTGTGAGCGACTCCTGAACTAATGTTCTTGCTTGACTGTGATGGAACCTGCATCTATTTTTACCTTTGGCTTACTGCAGGTAGTGGTAGGTGTAGCCACGCCATAACCCTCATGACCAATGTATTTATACACACATAATTATATAATAATATATTATTGTTTCACCCTTTATTGCAGCCAAACAACAAGGGTTTATATTCTACTACTATTTCAAAATGTATGTATGGCTAGAATAATTCATAAAGATAAAATTGTTGCTCTTACATTGATGTTCTATCCAAATATTGATAATCGTAAATACAGTAGGATATGGACGAGCTATCACATATAGTACGAACAATTTATTCAAGCTCATATTATTCAAACTTATGTAAGAAATAGAAGGACAAAAGTAAAGAAATCCCAGCCCCACACTCGAAATGAGTACATCCATTAGGGAAAATGACGCGGTGCTTGATAAATTATGAATGTCTGAGTGATCCCATGAAAAGATGAACATTTACATGAGGGTAAACATTTTAAGTAAATGGTACAACAAGGGAAGGGGGGGGGGAGTGATGCAATCCCATTAGATGGGGGTGGGGGACCATAGACCATGAGCAAATCTTTCTGACTTTGATGCCGCTCTTCCCTAATCCTTACCCCTCCGTCAATATCTCATGTCCAACTACCAGCCATATCATGCCTCCTATCAGCTGATATCATTTAACAACCATCTACATTTGTTGCGAAGTCATTATTTAAAAGGAGCCCTCATCCACCCACAGGATATTTCTCGTACATTCCATAAACCTTACCACCATTATGAGTAATTGAATTTATTTATTTATTAACGTTCAATTTTTGTGACCAAGGCTATTGGGACAGGTTACCACCTTTTTCTAGCCAGGTTGGACTCAGGATTTTATCTAATGAATTCCGTCACTAAATAAATTCCTATTGTTGCGAAAATTAAAGGATTAGCAGAGAGAGTCGCATATTTGGGGAGTGCGATATAGATCAAAGAAGACGACAGAGGGATCGAGCTCCTACTAGACCCTTCCAGTCCAGACGTCGAAAGGCCCAGCCAATTCCCCTTTGATGTATGCCGACGACCTATATAAAGAACCGGGCAGCCACAAGCGAGTCAGTTTTATTCTAACCTGTCTTGATGTTAACATCAGTGCTACAGTGCGACTTAGTGCAGTGCGGTAAAGTGTTTTTATGTGAAGAACAGTGTTGTGCCGTGTCTGTAAGTAACAGTTTAGTGCCGTGTTCAAGACAGTGCAGTGCCGTCTTTATGTGAATTTCAGTGACCGTGAGTGAATTATTGGACTGTGACTCATTGAAGAACAGTGACGCTATCAGTGCATACTGTGAGTAGCAATTAAGAACAATTGACCAAGTGTATTGTGCATTGTTAAATAAATTGTGCCGTGATAAAAACTGTGAAACATGTGAGTATTTAATTTTGCAATTCAAAAGAACTCTTATTAACAACGTTTATTACTGGTTTTGGTAATAAAAACGTAACACTATTGTCCCGGCGGGAATCGAACTCGCCATTCTAGGTTTGCCATGTGAGATTAAAGGTAATGCTTTAATTCACATGGCTAACCTGAGACCCTTTATCAGTGTTCTGTAAATGACAGCTAATACGATTTATACAAATTTTGGAAGGGTTGTTGCAACTATTCACTAATAATAATTTCAATAATAACACAGGCTAACAAAATTAATGTATGACAACTTTTTCACTTTACTATTATGTGATCCCTGTAGATTATTTTTTGTGTTGAATTTAAATCTGGCTTTAGTTTTTTTTTGTACCACCCATAGTTTTTGAGCAATCTGGTTTTTCTACTGTAAGACCTCTATTCAGTAAATGAGAAAATTAATGAAACGCTATTTTGCATAGTAAGCATAATTTGTATTTACAGTAGACTACTTACAACAATGAATAATGTGCTAATAAAGGTTTCACTTATCATCTGGAATTGGTTTAATCTTTCTTCCTGTTTTATCGTGGAAGCTTTTTCTGCGATGAGTCGATTTTGGTTAAATATCTAGTATGGTGTAACTCGAGATTTAACCAAAATCAATCAGATCTTATTTTTTATTGACTGAAATCGACCTGAAATAATGGGGGTTTAGCCCCCCTCCAATTCAACTCATCAGTTTGGTGGACACCAGCACGTGAGAAACCGGCTTAGTTTACGCAGCTCCTGCGGACAGATTTCTTTTTTTTTAGCAGATTTCCCTTGAGGGAAATCAGCTATTGAGGTCGTACTCATGACGCGATTTTCGAAAAATTTCTTCAAATGTCCATCGATCCTACCCTGGAGATTACGGAAATGAGGTCCTTTCAAAACTATATACATATATTTGTCTGTTAACACTCTAGCGGTCGCAATTTTTGTTTAATCGCCACCAAATTCGGTATTTAATCGTTTTATGTAAAAAGGAAGATCAAGTTCGTTAACGGCTGAAATCGAACCAGTGGGAGGGGGGGGGTTTAGAGGGGGGATTTTCAAAAATTCGAAATATCTCCGTTGTTATGCATCGGATCGAAAAATTGTATAGAACCAATCTTATTGCAAATTGAAGTTATTATAAATATTGTTCTATACATTTATTCTGTATCTTGAATATTAACCGAGATATTTGCATTTGTATTCTGTGTGTTGTCGCCAGGATTCGGCTATGTTCGAACTTTCCGCCGAGAGCTCTGACGGCCGTTTCCTTAACTATTCGTTCCTCGTGAATAGGTTTAGAGGTTTCTTACTAGTACAGTTGTTATTAGGCAGATTTCTCTACTGGAAAACTTCAAGTGGGAAATCTGCTTAGTTTACACAGCCCTTGCGTGACGGACTTATTACTGAGATTGTGGTTGTTTGCATTCATCCATTCTCTAGGATTCAGCTTCGGATTTGTCTCAGTGGCCTGAATGGGGGGGGGGTAATAAGCATTGTTAATTATTTAAATTAAGAATGTATCCTATAAATGCTTGCAAATTTGATCAAAAGATTAATGGAATAAACATTTATATTAAAATAATAGAACTGAAAATACAAAGTTAGGAGTTTTTTTTTAACTTATAATACTCTATTTCTAAAGGAAGTGCCGATGAATGGATATCCTCAAGGAATTAAATATAGTACAGAATTCCTTTTAATAGTTTTATATAAGTAGACCAGAAAAATAAAACTTATTCTATTATATTCTTTTAAACATTTTGTGAAAATTATTGCATTTCATGTCACACTATCATTTAGAATCTTCAAAATCATGGCTATAAAATCGTCCAAGGGAGAAGAAACTAAATTTACTGGAAAAACGATTTGTGAACTTCCTCTCTTTCAGTCACGAATAACAAATTCATCTTTCTTGATGGTTCCTAAAATGCCTAGCTGTAGATGGACATTAAAAAAATGGCATTTCATGATAAATTACTCTGAAGAAAAGAGCTATTTATTTCTGAAAAGGCTTTTACAATTCTTTCGTGAAAACATTATTAGATAGGCCACTTTCCTTTGAAGAATCACTAACTTTCTATCACGACTGTTAATATTTAGAACATTATTTTCACTGAATTCCTAATGTTTAAAACAATATCTCAGAGGTATAATAAACGTAATAAAATGGATAAAAAGCCATAACTTACGTTTATTTATTTTGAAACTATGAATGAACTATGAGAAATAAATCTTTATTACCATAACCTAACATTACAGTTGGATATGAATGAAAACAATTAGAAGATGTTTATTATAAAAAAAGATTTCCATGACCATAAATTCTCATTTATTATTCTAGCATTAGGTCAATAATATTTGACAATAAATAAATACATATATATCTGGACTATTAAATGCCTGTAAATATTTAATCTGAATCTATGTAATGTCATTTCTTTGATTACATCATGGGATGGAAAACTTCGGCTACACGTGCTATTTTAGAGTTTCATTATTCAAGTTTAAAAAGGCGTTTCCCGACGGTTTATACATACATAATGAGGTTATATACCCACCATTTTGCTATTTGAAACTTTCAAATAGTGTTTTTAAAGAATAGTGTTAATTCAATATGAGCTTCCAAGGATCTATGAAGTATAGAGTTCATCGGTAAAACATTTCCAGTAGTCACATTAAGGATTTAGGGTGCGGGAAATGATCCCCTAGAATAAGGTGTAAATAATTGTCGAATTCCGTAAATTTAGGAGTAGTCATCATAAATATGTCAACTTGACACCAGACTACAAGATATCTCAGGCAAGAAGACAAAGGTCTTTCGTTCCTTCATAGTTATTAATTCTACGCGACAAAGTGCCTCTGCTTTTCACAAGGATGCTACTGGAACCAAGGATTCCCTGTGACTCTGGATAAATGGGTAATTTTTAACTTTATCCACACTAGTTACTTTTTGATATTATTAATGATACCGTTATTAAATAACATATGTATATTTTAAAAGAAAAATAGGAAGTTAAAAAAATAAAAAATAGGAGGTTACCTTCTAGATTTTATGTTTTTGTTAATAATAATAATCTGATACAACTGATTCGTGTTATTACTTAAATCAGATGAAGTGACATTTAAGATATTTCAAAGGTTTGGAATATTGCATAAAACACGGAATGCACAAAAGCTTGCTTTTGACCATTTGGTAGATGTACCCAAATCAAAGGGTTTTGGAGGCGTGTGTTGAGAAACCAAGGTTTTTTTTTTTTTTTTTTTTTTTTTTTTTTTTTTTTTTTTTTTTTTTTTTTTTTTTTTTTTTTTGTATACCATTCTGTAAACCCAGGAAACGATATTTTCTGTCTTATGGAAAACATTCCAAGGTCTCAGAAAATCCCGAGAATGCGTTTCAGGCATTATACAATCAACGATTCGCATAATTTTGTTAATCCTAATACAGAAGCCCAAAGGATTGAGTCATTGTGAACCAGCGCTAAAAGAAGGAACAAAACAGAATGTGGAACCAAAAGATCCCTTCATACCTATGTGAGTTTGTTTACTGAAGGAGATACAAGAATGAGGATATATTTGATTGTATTTTAAAATCATTAAAAGCATATTGGCCCCTTAATGAATGATTCAACAAATTGTGTATAAACTATAATTTTTTAAATATTTGAAGCTCGTTAAATACATTACTTTAATCATCTGTTCTTCACTAGCATTAATTTAATAATAACATAAATCACTGTAACTGGTGTGGGTATAGTAAAACAGACCCGAATAAATAACTTCGAAGGAACGAGACCTGTGTTTTCTTATCTGAGATTCCCTTTCCTTTAGTGCGGGTAATGTGTAAAATAGTAAGAGAGAATTGAACAAAACAATTTAATAAGTTTATCAACAATTTACAATTTTTTGGGGAAGTTTCCCACGAGGAACTGACTGCTTTTTCGTCATTCTTTTAGCCACGATGAATTGGTTATTCACGCAGTGTTGCCACTTGTCTGCACTCGCTCCCGAATCACTATTAAATTTTAAAGCAGTGGGCCCTAGGTGACAGGTAGACGCAAGTTTATATAACTGTTAACTTTTACACCTTCTGCACCTCAAAGTGGGCAGCAGTGGCGGCTCGTGTATAGACACTGTGGAACTGCAGCACCCCCAATTAAACTTGATATTATCTATAACATTTAATATAATGAGTTTTTTTTCTTTAATTATTTCTTTATACTTGTATATCATATAATCCTTAAGCTTAATGCAGTAACCAACCCCCTGTTTATGAAAAAAGATACAAAAATCTTTGTATGGAACGAGTAAGCGGCGAGGTGTTTGACTGTTGTGTGCGTGCTCACACAAGAAGCTCTACGTGAGGCTGTAAGGGGGAGAAGCACTGTCGTTCCTGCCGTGCTGGATTTTCTGGAGCAGCACCCCCAAAACTTTTAGCTACGTGCCGCCACTGGTGGGCAGACTATAAGAGTAAGAAATATTCCGTCTAAAGGTTTTCTTTTCTCGAAGAAACACTCTAAACACGACGCGTTCAATTCCAGGATGACTAAAGACGTACACATCTGTAGTAGGCAGATGACATTCTCGGAGGGGCATTATCGCATTCAAAACTGTTATCAAAATGAACTGCCTCGAAAGAAATACCACATCAATCACTGCGAGAGCGGTATGGGGTGCACTTAATTGTGTGGGAGCCATTCTGACTTTTGATATCGCTTCTATTAGAAGGAAGAGATCTGGGCGGAACATATTAATCTCAGTTTAATCGGATATTGAGGGCCTCCCCTTCCAAGCCTAATCCAATAAAGTTACACTTTTCATTAAGTGTTGTCCAAGAGGCGGTCGAGCGGGACTCTGAAGGGGTGCGAGCCCCCTTCCGTTAGGGTCCAATCCTATACACAATGCTCAACTTAACCAGGAAGAGCTGGGGAAATCACAACCACACCATAGTTATTTATGGCAGCTTTTAATCAATCACATATCCATTAACAGCTCTTCAGGAATTACTGAAGAAGTCCTGGAATGAGGAATATCCATGTGATATATCTCCCTCGAAAATTGGAGTCCTTCTTTAAACTCATATTTCGTTGAACGTTATATTTTTGTTATTTATACCTTTTATTATAATCCATAAAATAACACCTATATTTAGCAGAACGGGAGGCCAGAAATGAATCCTGACTATTCTTCTCCGTAGTAATATAGCGTGCTCATTCTTTAATTTCTTGATGACATATTTGCTGCAGACTAAGATCTCATTTTTTTTTATTACTAATAGCATGCATATCCCTGATCTTGATATCGCAACAAGTACACTTTTTGACCCACTACCATCACACTGTAAGGGGATTGCAAGAGAACATGCAGTTTCAACAATTTTGACCGAGTAAATTGCGAATTTCTCTAACCCCTATAAAAGATACGAAAGATATCTATAAGAACATCCTTGATAAGCATGAAATGGCCTACACACATATTCAATTAATACTTATCAACTCTGTTTATTTAAATTGAGTTTTTAGGTTTTACTTCCTTTTTCAGCCTCTCCATCATATCCATATAGTCGACAAACTGCTTATATTTTTGAAAACGTTCAAAAAGTTTAAACATAGAATTTCACTCATTGAACTCTTATGCAATTAACTAGTGAATGAAATTAGTACCACTAAAATGTTTAAGTATTGAATATTTTAGTACCTCATTCCGCCTACTATTAGTTATTCTCTGCTGCTATTCTTTAGCCGTAACCAAAATCAGAAAAATAATGTTTTTGTAGCAATTTATACCATTTAGGACAGGTTTTCTAGATAAGAACTTGTTATGTGTAAAATGAATCATTCATATGTAATGAACATGTATAACAAGTTTAAATGGATAGGAAAAGAAATATTTTCGACATTCGCGGGTTACAGTAATTAGAAAGAGGAGGGTGGCGAGATAGAATTTTGTTGTTGGATCTAGCAGAACTGAAACTAAACTCGACAAATTGAGAGCGACAGCTTTACTATAGGCTTCCGATAGGAAAATCGTTACATTAACTCAAAACCCTTGGTTCAAGCCAGAATTCTTCATTCCCTCCCTTGGTTTTATGGCCTATCCCAGCTCGTGCAATTCCAGTTTAAGCTCCGTTTCATCGTCACCATTCGATCACCGGTTTTATTGCTTTCCGTTTAGTTCTTTAGTTCTTTCCCGATTCGAGGAGAGTGTGTAAAAATACTTTTATGCTTGAGTAACTCAATGTTATACGCACGGTGAAGAGCTGAGGAATTGGTTTTATTCTTTCACCGAATGAAATAAATATGGATTTATTTATAAAACGTATGCTGGTCGATTTATATAGTATTTATGGTTAAAGCATCTATGCTTTGAACATCTAGTAAAGCAGGCGCTGTTATATAATGCTCTGAGTAAACGAATATAGCCTACAACGCAGGAAAAGTAATGATTACGAACAGGCATACAAGACTATACATGGATATTATTATTTAATAAACAAAACTAACAATCGGTTCTGTGTAACTTGTATCAGTTAAGTGTAAAAAACATTTTAGGGACTATAGAAAATGTAACAACATCTTGACACATCAATAACAGTTACTAACTAGTCAATAAAGAATTGCATAGAGGGACAAAATAATAATATTGTCTTTCTTGAATTAGTAGGGTGTATCCGGGAAAATAAAAAAAAAAATCTTGCTATTTTAAAAAGTGTTATCTGATAAACGTAGCTAATGTTTAAATGCTATTAATGTGTTTTATGTCCATTGCAGAATTTGAAATATTTCTTTCAGAAGTGTGCATTGCATTTCAACTTAGCAGGTGGTGTTTATTTCAATTGTAACTAAAATAATTGAATTTCATTAAATTAACTGACATCAACTTTTTTGCTATTTATGGGCATCACATCAAAGGTGATTTGCCCTGTCAAAAATTGTTCAAAGTGAAATAAAAAAAGTAAAATAGATAAGAGATAATAACAAGTAACAATAAAAAATACTAAAAAACAATGATAAATAACAAAAGTGAATTAGATTAACATTTTATAAGTGAGCACAGAAAGAAAACAAATTGGTTATGAGCATAGTTGATGGATGATTAATAGGAAAGGATTGGTTGAAAATGGTACTTTTGCTAGTGATTATCGTAATTTCCACCTTCAGGGTAAACATATACATGTTTACAAACGCATAGAATTCAATAAATGCATATCATTTGAAATCTTGTTGTACACCACATACTAAATTTGTATGTTAAATTTTGTTGTATATTTGAATTTTGTGTAGGTATGAGGAAATTGACATTAACCGAGAAAAGTAGAAGCAAATTCTGAAATCTTTAAGTGACAAGATATTTGACTTTGTCATTGGAACGCTGTTTAGTTTTCACGCAATTCTAGAAAAAAAAATATAATTAATATAAAAATCTTTTGAAAAAAATAACTGAAGAAATTGTGCGGACATAGTGTTGCTAGGCTTAGATATATTAAGGCCTTTGGGAGAAGTGACATGTAATTCTATTATGGGGTACTTCTCCCTTTCTCAGCTGTTTTTGGCACAAGACTTCAGAGTGAAGTTTTCTGGTTATGCCTCCTCATATAACAAGAGGTGGTGACAGCCTTTTCATATATATAACTAGAAAATTTATTAAATTCTAGCTAGGAGTTTTTCAGGAAGTATTATATATACTATTAGAATCATTGAGATATTACTCACCTCAAACTTTACTGTAAATAGGTTACTAGGTAATAATAGCGAACAAAGAAGTTACAAACGTGACAGTAAATGTTTCCACTAGTTTTGTTATATCAGTTAGGTATATCATAATACAACAAATAACATCCTAGCACCCAAGTCACGTGTTTGCCATTCGGGGTGCTACATTACACAGACATCAGAATTCTCAACAACTTTAATTTGAAAACTCAGAAATTCACAGTTTGATAGACTAAGGATCTCATCTTACCATATACACTCCCCGACAAAATTATAGGTCACCCCTAATTTTGCCAGTTTTTGACAATATTGAATGTCATACTTCCTCGAAAGCAAATAAATACTGTTCTAATCCCACTGCCTTCCAAAATGGAATATCAGTAATAAGGTCTGATCCTTCTTACCATAGCATTAGCTAAAATGTAAATATTGACATGCGACAAAAGTATAGGCCAGCCTCTCAGTTCTTATCTAAATCTTGCAATTGGAACACTGTTAGTGACTAGTGCCACTGGGAAGTGTTAGTTGTTTTGATCAGTGAGTCTAACTAAATTTTATTAAGTAATGCCTAGGGGAAAAGAGTTATCTGCGAGTGAAAAGGATGTGATTAAAACATTACGCGATAACAACTTGACAATATCGAAAATCGCTCGGACTTTAAATAGAAGCAGGCATTTAATAAGAAATTTCATTAGGCTGGGCAATGATTATGGCAAGAAGAAAAGCACAGGTAGGCCCATGGCAATGACTGTTCGAGAACAGCGAGCCATTTTACGCCATGCATCCAACTCTTCAGCCACAGCGAGAGAAATTTATGAACAAGCTGGGGTCCAAACAAACGTCAGGAATGTTCAACGCCTTTTGCAAAAGACCAGTCGTTTAAAGCGCCTTAAACTGATGTCAAAGCCCCCTTTTTCAAAAGCAGACAAAGCCAACAGAAAGACGTTTGCTTCGTAACACATTACTTGGGGAAGGAGATGGAAGAAAGTTATCTTCAGCGATGAAAAGAAGTTTAATTTGGATGGGCCTGATGGTTATCGATATTATTTTCATGATTTGCGGAAGGAAAAATTATTTTTAAGTAAACGTCAAATGGGAGGAGGAGGTGTTATGGTTTGGGCTGCGATAGGATACTATGGAAAGACAGATTTAGTGTTTTGTTCTGCAACATTAAACTCAAAAAAGTACTTAGACATCGTCCGGGAGCAAATTGTTGGGAGAGGAGAAGAACTGACTCGAGGGCGGTTCATCTTTCAGCAAGACAATTCACCTGTCCACACTGCTCGCATAGTAAAAAATTTGTTTGCTGCCAAAAATATTCCCGTTTTACCCTGGCCAGCCCGATCACCAGACCTTAACATAATTGAGAACTGCTGGGGTGAACTTTCTCGTGCAGTTTATGCTCGAGGGAGACAGTATAACTCCGTAGAAGAACTGAAATCTTACATCGAAGAAAAGTGGTCCACTATTCGTAAAAAGTATATAAAAAAACTTTTTAAATCTCTCCCAAAGCGATTGGCTGAAGTCTTAGAAAGAAATGGCGGCTCAACGCATTATTAAAGCGGCGAATAATCAAAGGTAACAGAAATTAAATAAACTGGCCTATAATTTTGACGCGGTCATTCAATGTGTTTTTGTTTGTTTTTTCGATTAGAAATATACTTATTTCATAAAATTTACTGTTTTTTATTTGTCCTTGCAAAATCATATAAAATAAACTAAATTATATAACAATTGATCAACTAAAATAAATTTTTAACAGAAAAATTGAGGTGGCCTATAATTTTGTTGGGGAGTGTATGTATTCCTTTTTCATATCGTATTATGGATCCTACGTAAGCAGGAATTATATTGTAATCGACGTAAAAAATTGATGAATAGAAGCGGGGAACAAAACAGCTGAACGCTAAAAACAACGAAACACCAATAACTCATTTAACATTTGAGTCGCGAGAAAATATACAGGACAATTGAGGATAGAATGTTTAAGAAGATTGATTCCATAACATATTTTTAGTCTCACTAATAATGAGGAGGATATTTTGAATTTTTGAATTCTTCTGTATCTTCGTGGCCCGATTTTAGCCATGAAGGATTATGATCTTTAGTACTAGAAGGAACGGTTAAATACCGACTAAGGTATCGATGGAATAAGCAGTGTCGAGCCAAGAACATAAAATTATAATGATGGCACCATACATTACATTTTTTCTTGTATCTCACACAGAAAAGGTTTGTTGAAAATCATTTTTGACATTTCAGCCAGAATAAGCTCATCATGATGAAATAACGACATGATTTATTTGTTAATTAGAGATGAGTGGGAGTGGGGGTTGACTCAAGGCTGAAAACTAAAACACGCAAATAATATTCCATATTAGAAAAAAAAAATAAGCAGTCAGGGGACTGCCGGTAGAAGTGAAAACTCCTTTAGCTTTGATCGCTCAATTTTGGCATTGCTGAGAAATTTTTTTTACGAAGTTTTATTTTAAAAATATTTTTAGTTATTTATCAATAAGTAACAGTTATGTTCTATTTTACATGAAAAAATGAAATGACAAAAATAATAGTGATAAAAAAAAATGCCTTACAAAAATAAGTTAAGTACACTCAGAAAAATCAATTTCTATCCATAATTTCAACAACTCTTGCACCATCATCACTGCCAGCATCATCACCAATTTCTAAAAGTGATACGATCGGTATATGGTAGCTAAAGTAGGGTACAAACAGTTTTGATTCTTATTTATTTAAATATCGGAATTTATTTAAATATTCGAATTTATTTATTTAAATATTCGAATTTATTTAAACTTCGGATTAAAATATCTATGAAAGTAAAAATGGTAGATATATAGTATCTGTGAACGAAATGATGCTGGTTTTGTCCTCTTTAAAATGGTATGCGAACGTTAACTCTAGCTAATTTGGTTCAGGAGTTATGAAGAAAAGAAGCTCCTTTAGCTTTGAGTTGAGTACTAGCGGTGGCGGTGTCGCGATTTCATACTTTTTTCCTCTTCCGCAAATGCTTCCTTACGGGGTGCACAACGTGCCTAAAGAAGTTTTCACTTCAAAAATGAGCACAACATTTATGGGCTATTAAATTTCCATCAAGATGTTTTAAATAAAACATTTTCGAACTGACTCATAATAAAGAAGATATTTCGAATTTTCCATTCCTCCTATCTTTGGATAAATAACACTGCGAATTGCAGCAGAGTTCGTACCAAAACAACAGAGCACTAATAAACACAACTGCGAGAGTACGGCATTAATGTTCACACTGAACTAAAAGGTAATTGTGAGGTTGCTCGCAATGTATCTACTTTACTATTACAGCAATTAATTTAGTTTAAATAGTTTATGGTATAACAGTTAACAGTTATATAAACTTGCGTCTATCTGTCACCTGCGGCCCCCCTGTTTTAAAATCTAATAGTAAGACGGGAGCGAGTGCGGGCCAGTGGCAACACTGCTCGCATAACCTGTGCATCGAGGTTAGTAGAATGACAAAAGAACAAGTCAGTGTCTCTTTCGAATGTGCCCCAAGAACGTTGAAAATTGTTGATACATTTATTAAATTGTTTTGTTCACTTCTCTCTTATTATTATACTCATTACCCGCAATGGCTGGCAACACTGTCACTGAGACTTTTTTTTTATAGGTGGCAGCTAGTAATGGTTAGGCTAGAGCAGTGGTCTCGTTCCTACCGATTTTTCGGGATTTCTACCGAAAGGGACTCTGTACTATCGAAATGCAATGATTTTTCCACGATTTCAGAAAATACATGGAAGTTCTCCTGATTTTTCTACCGATTTCCCAATTTTGTGTTGGCAACCCTTTTCATTTATGTTTAATGTTACGGGGAATCATCTTACAGACAGTATGAATGAGCAGAGTTATTGCAGATTGATATAGAGTGGCTGTCAACAGAGAAATAGGCTGTCAACTGAGTCAATCACTAGCTTACTGCATTCTAAACGACTTTTCATGGATGCTAATTGTTATGACTTAGAAATTAATTTAAAAATGACTGCAGCTATGGCCAAAGAATATTGGTACGATCCGAAACATTATGAAAAATAATGTAATTTGTTATTGTAGATTTCCGTTTTTGGTGAGCAACTTGTTTAACTTTCAAAATCTCTAAATTTCCAGTTTTTGTCTTCCTTTAACTTGACGCTGGCAAATTAATAATTGCCATAATATGATATATTAATATAATAAGTGAGTTAGATGTAAGTTGGTAGGTACGCTGATATTTACGTTATAATATTTTTATGTTGTAAGTAGATTTTTATGTTAAACCTCATATTTTTATGTTGTAAGTTGATTTTTGTTATTATATTTTTATGTGGAAAATTGATTTTTATGTTATTACTAGATAACCCGGCAAACGTTGTTTTGCCATATAAATTATTTCTAGTTTCTAGATAAATTCTAGTTTAGACAAAAAGTAACTTACTTATTATAAGTGTGTATGTGGTATATGCATGAGATACGCATGGAGCGCTATGAACGATAAGGGAATATAAAAATAACAAACGCCAAACAATATTATTTTTAAGTTATTATAGTAGACATCGTTTGGCCTTGGGATTTGCAAATTTTAATTTTAATCGAAGTACAGTTAAAACACTATAATTGATCAGTTATCGAGCGGGATGATAATGATTAAATCCCTAAAATTTCGTCCAAAAATGAAAAAAAAAAATGTTAAGGGTGAACAACCCTTATCAATTAGGTGTATGAAAAATAGATAGTAGCCGATTCTCAGACCTACTGAATACGCATATAAAATTTGGTAAAAATCGGTAAAGCCGTTTCGGAGGAGTACGCTAACTAACATTGTGACATGGAAATTTTATATATTAGATAATATAATAATAAGTGGATTTTGTTTGTTAAATAAGCGAATTTGATTGAAAATTGTATTTTTTTTTGTCATATACCGATTTTAGGTACAAATGTACCGATTGTAGTTGGCGGCTCTACCGATTTCGCTCATTGAAGTTCGAGACCACTGGGCTAGAGTTGTTATTGTGCCAAGCTAAGTTGCTACAAGCTATTATATTTTGGCATATCTTATCTACTGCTGTTAACGCCCGCATTTTTCAAATCAAAACTAATTAGAGTGGCGTTCTAAGGGTGCTATTATTGTCCGTCGCAAATGTAGTGTACATATCTATTGCATGTTGTGGGACTTATTCCAAGTAGAGCTATCACTGAATAATTATTGGCAGGAAGCATGAACAATAAGTAAATAGTTGTAGTTGGCTCTGAGAGTGTTATGAAGGATGAGAGTAGGTTGAAGAGAGGGGTTGAATAAGGGCTGAAAGGAAGAAGAGGGAGGCAAACTGTAAGATGGAGTATTATTTGTTCTGAGTGGAAACTGGGATAGAATTGTATTCATTCCCTAAATCTTATCTCTCAGTCGGAATCTTGTTTCCCCCCCCCAATATTCCCTCATTCTTTCTCAGAATATTCTCTTCCCATTTACTTATATCCTTAAATATTGTATTCTTCCTTGTTTTGGAAGTAATTACGAACTCAATAAAGGAATGATTCGTTGCATGAAATAATTGGGGGTAAGAGCGGTAAGTCTGATTGTACAATTAAGTATTATTCAACTCGGTGAGTTTTTTATTTAAATCATCAGTATGATAAGAGGACTACTGATTGTTACTAATGTATTCATGTTGCGAAAAGGGGGCCTTGATAACATGTTTATTTTAGCAGATTTCCCTTAAGGGAAATCAGCTATTATTTATATCAGTTTTATTATTTTTTGGGGGTAGACAAATACATATGGGAAATAACCATGTGTACAGCTCTTCACCAAAACTAATACTTCATTAAAATCATTGTGACATTGTTTTCAGATGGTGAAAGGAGGGAGACCTTTATATTGTATATACACTCCCATCTACATGCGCTATGATATGAGTCAAAGACGTTTCGTTTTTATAAGTAATTTTAGTGAGTTTGACAAAGAGCTGCTCCTCATAAGGAATATACTTATATTCCTAATTACTTAATTTAGGTATCTGATAGAAAGTAAAATTATATAAAACACTTGTGACGTTATTAAATGTTATATATTAAATGTTATTAAATGTTATTATAGAGTGGCGAGATCGATTCTCGCCTGGGCAAAGGAAATTATTTAGTGACGGAATTCATTAAATAACATCCAAAATCCCACCCTGGCTAGAAAAGGGAGGTGACCTGTAGATAACCCGTCCCAATTAGCCTGAGTTGCAAAAAGTGGACGTTAATAAATAATAATAATAATAATAATAACGATTAAATGTTATGATATTTGTCACACTTATTACAGATGTTGACAATGTAAAATTATCTTATAGCATTATTTGAAGACGGCCAAGAAAGGCTGAAACGCCGTAAAGAATTAAATAAAGTATTAATTTTTGGTGGAAAGCTGTACACATGATTATTTCTTATATGCACTTCTTCATTTTGTCGAAAGGACAAAAAGTCATATACATAAACATACGTATTAACTTTTTTTTTTTTTTTTTTTTTTTTTTTTTAATTTTTAAAATAGCTCTATTTTGATTGATGGTCAGCGAAATATGATTTTTTTCTTGAGAATGAAGAAAATATAATTATTGATAAAGAATATATAATTTTTCAAAACTTTGATAGAGTATTTCATCGTTTTTATGTCGTTGATGTCATCCTGATCTTTTCATTTTGATAGTGAATAGATGCCTATTCTTTATCAATATTTTTATTTTGTAAAAGATTTTTATTCTAGCATTTTTTGTTGCATATATTTTATAACACTTTGTGCAGGATGTACTACTATGTAAATTGATTTGAATATGTATTATATATCTCTTTTAGTATTTTTATTCAAATTTAAATAAAATAATTTATTGATTTATTTATTTAATGAATTATGAATTTCAATAAATAAAATAATTGAATAAGAAAATGTAAATAATATGTTCATATTGAAGGAAGAATGTTTTTATTTTTTCATTCGAAATAAATTTTTGTGTAAACTTTACTTGGATTGATTATAATTAATCAATTTCGTTATAATTTTAGCGATATATGAAAGTTTTTACATTATCCTTAACGAGAAGAGGCTTTAAAAAGTATTCATGTTTAGTTCTTTGTTTAATTCTATTACAAAACAACATTTTCAACAACGTCAACATATATTATAAATATTAGCGTTTTTTAAAGTAGTTTCAAAGTTAATAGGTTTTGCAGCTTATTGTGGCTTTTGGACCACTGTGCGGGGCTATCTCTGCTAATTGGGACGGGTTATAAGCAAGTGACCAAGGGTGGGGCTAAAGGTTTCATTTAATAAGTTTTTCACTAAATAAATTTCTATTGCCCAGGCGGGAATAGATCTCGCCACTCGAGGATAACCATGTGAGATTAAGGCCAACCTTGATTCACATGGCCAACCTGAGCCCAAGAGTAACTACAAAGTTAAATTTGTGCCTGGATAAAAGGGAGTTCAGTAATATAATTAATTCCTATATGAGAAAGGAGATATAACAGCAAGCAAGACTCGAACCCGAATCTCAAATCAATTTATGCCGGTTTTCTAATCAACTAAGCCATGGAGTTCAGGGAGCCATTGGTACGATTAATACTTATCCGATTTTGTTAGTGATTAATTTCCTATAGTCCATTACAAATACATTACCATACACAAATTAAAAGAAATTTGTAATGTATTTTCGATTTTTAGGCTTTAGTCTTGTCTTGCGATTTTCTTGTTAGCTATTATATTGCTTTCTATTTCATTTTCTTTGTCAGAGACGATAAACATCTTTCCGGGAAAAGCCAATGAATTTTCTTAGCTCTCGATTCGAAAAGTTTTTCTATAAAACCTTAGAGAATAGTAAGAAATAAACACAATGTATGTTTGATTTATCTGTAATCATATGGGTGTGGACAAAAACGACAGAAATCATTCAGTAAACAATTGTTTAGAATAACTAAAAATGTTTGCTATGCAATGGCTTTGAAGCCGAAATTGCCATCTGTTTACTAGATGTTTAAGATTCATGCAAAACTAAAGTTCAAGTTCGTTAGTATCTGAAATTTGGCCATAAAAAGTATCTCCACTGTTCGTAACCCACAAACTAACACATAGAACTTTCACTTCAAGTTATTATGTGACTGGTCTTTATGCTTTTATACATGCTGTTCTACTTAAGAGAGAAATAAAGAGCTGAATATAAAATGTCATTAACATGTCATAACAGCACGCATGAACGCAGCTTACTTTACGCATTTCTGCATGACGGACTTTTGATTGTGCTTGCTTGTTTCTTTGGTGTATCATACCATTCAGGTAGGTTGGTTTCTCCAGTGGATATAATACTATTATCAGATCTGTATGTGGCTGCAGTGTAAATGACTACGAGATAAACAAACTTTCCCAGACTACCAAGAATAACTGGCCACTGGACTACATATAAGGGAACTTTCATGAAACTATCCAGCCACATTGGACATGTTGTACACCACGTTCAGCCCGTAATTGCGCTAGCTACTGACAGATCTGTCAATACCCGAAATGCTTATTAACATACCATTCCTACGCAACGAGAAAACTAATTGGCTGCTGAAAACAAATTGTAACACATATATCTTTGGTGTGCGAAATGTGTAGAATAAGAGAGAAGCGAAGAAAACAACTTAATAAGTTTATCAACAATTTACAATGTTTTGAGGAAGTTTCGCACCATGACTTGTTCTTTTGTCCTTCTAAAAGCCTCGATGAACAGGTTATGCACGCAGTGTTGCCACTGGCCTGCACTCGTTCCCGAATTACTATTAAATTTTAAAGCACGGGGGGGGGGGGGCAGGTGACAGCCAGACGCAAGTTTATATACATGTAACATATCTCATACGGGGGTGCTTTAGATAGGAAGAGTGGCTATTCGAATAGCAGGGTGGTCTAATAGGATTTTAGTTGAACGCCTCTGAGGAATCGAATCCAACACTTCCAAACCCAATCGAACGTTTTGACTTTAAGAAAGAATTATATTTACCAATAAGGATTGTGTGCGGAATGAAAAATCGGCCTCATATTTCTGTTTTGAGCTGAAAGGCGAGGAAGGAGCGCTAAAAGGCTCAACAAGTCGGCCATAGGTCGTTAAAAGAGCGGTCTCAATGAAGGAAGCAAGTGTTAATGATGCTGGAACGGAAGCCAGCCCCCGACAAAGCAGAGTCGTTACCTCCGCATTCAGGAGAACCACAATGGACAAATCACCATTAGCACGCTCCTGTCTCCAGCTTAGTTCGATCTATCCCTTGTGACTGTCCGGAGATAGTTCCAGCTCCAACAGCTAAGCAAGTAATCTCCGGCCGACATGAAGGCGAAAGTAGTCAGACCGGGCTACCGCTATGCCCATTCCCTCGTAATTTAGTAAACCTCTAGTCTCTGGATGGATGGAATAACTGTGGCGAACCTTTGGATTTTCAAGATCCATCGTCCTTGTAGGGATTAAGTAATTAATTTATATCGGCAACAACAACTTTTCCAGCAGTATAACTTGCCTATAGCTGATAATACCTTCATGCGCGGCATTTTGGAAAGAGGATAACATGGATCTGAAGGCTGGTGGAAGTATCCTGGAAACAGGCGGGAAGGGGAAGGACCGCTGACAGTTGTATGGGGTTGGGAGAGCTGTCAGTGTCCATGGCAACTACCCTAATCCAAGGGAGGACAGAGGCTAAGCTTCTTCTTCCAGTACAGCATCCAACTCTGCTCCCTCTCTATCTACATTTACAGCCGACATATCTACACTCTCGCACATTCCCTCATCTTCCTTCACTCTTCTCTCTCTGTCTGTCTGTCTCTCTCTCTCTCTCTCTCTCTCTCTCTCTCTCTCTCTCTCTCTCTCTCTCTCTCTCTCTCTCTCTCTCTCTCTCTCTCTCTCTCTCTCTCCCTCTCTCTCTCTATCTCTCTCTCTCTATCTCTCTCTCTCTATCTCTCTCTCTCTCTCTCTCTCTCCCCCCTCTCTCTCTCCCCCCCCTCTCTCTCTCTGTCTCACCCTCTCTCTAAAAATTTCAAGATATTCACATCATTATCTTACTTTTATCATTTATTTGGCAAGGGACTTACATGTCTCGTGGCACCATTTATGGAGCTAATTTGTTTCAGATATATAATTAATTGAATATCATTTCATTTTTTTTAAAACTCTAAAATGACAATCAAAAATCATTCTCTACCTTAAAGATGCAGTTATGAAAAATATTAATTTTATTTTTTTCTTATAAGATATGCCTTGTGAGACCCTTATATTAAAGATGCCAAGATCACGAATGTGGTAGGCAATAATAAATAATTTCATGGGAAACTATTAGTTTTCATTTTGAAAGACCCTCACTAAATAACTGATAAATTTAAATCATTAGGGTTATTGCTCACCTATATGTAGATCTTACTGTTCAAATTTGCTGCACACATATGGACGAACGTATAAAGATTTGTTGTTATCTACAAATAGTGAGAAGTAAATAAATATAGAACTATGCTGAAGATGTGAATATTTGGTTTGACAGAATAATATATATGAGCCAATTATCAATTATCGATGGAGTAGAAGTAACACATTTTCTCTAAGTTATTGGAAAATCGAAATAAACGAAGAAGTGAGTAAATCGTTAAAATCATTAAGTTTAAATAGCACATTTTACTTGGAGGTTCATTTATAAAACCTTTTTTTATAGTAATTAATTTATTCTGGTTTTATTAGTAAGACTCAATATTACACAGTTTTAATAGTAGGAATCAATCAAGTTTGATTATCCCTTCTTCGTGGTTTTATTCCAGTTTAAAATGTGGTATACTCTCATTATTAATATGTAGAACTCACAAAAATTGACACTCATTCATTCTCTTTAGTACCTGGACGGAACGTTCTTCTTATATCAGTAATGGTGTCTTTATTTTTCCGAAGGTCTGTACTCAAGTGATTGCTGTCTATGATAGTATACAATAATAGTTTCATGTATTAAAAAGTATTAAATTATTTTCAACCGAAATAGTTTTTATTTATATCTATAATTATTATAATAATTTAATACAATAGTAGTATGTTTAAAAACGTTTTTCATAGATTATTTTCTAGTAAAACTGGTATAAGAGATTTTATTTAGCAAGTCCGTTACTGAATAAATTACATTTGCTCTTGGCGGAATCGCCCCCACTACTTAAATTTACCTGAGCCCATAAAGCCTTAATTATTCTTAATTTACATGGGTAGCCTGAGCTCACTTGAAGAAATTTATACACTTGTGGACAGTTGTAGAAAATCAGTAATGATAGACTTGAAACATATTTACACCACCTGTTTGAAAAAGGTTGAGTTTAGCTATATTTTTTTTTTTTTACGAAGTAAAAGAAGTATTCTAATAGTGAAAATTTTTGGTTTTCAGATTTCAACTGGATTATCCATCTTGACCTTCTCTGAAACCATTTTGACTAGTTTGGGTGTGTCGTCTGTACTTAAGTATGTATGTGGTACTAAAACGGTTCGTCTTAGAATGTTGAAATTTCATATTAGGGGTTGTTGTGTACCTCGCTCTTTTGATCGTAATAGACTAGGGGAGGGGAAGTGGTCAAGATAAGGGCGAAAATAATAAAGTTGCAAATTTCTCCGTAAATATAAGAGATACAAAGCATATGTATAACATTTTTTTTGTTATCCATAAAAAGCCCAATACGCTCATCACTAAGCATATTTCCTACGTGCGTCACGTATTTACCTCTAAAAGTAAATGTTCAATGAAAACAATATTTGATATTCAGGCTTCCAATAATATGCTTCATTATATAACAGCTCATTGTTAATATGACATGCGAAGGACTTGAGGTTTATTGAAAGCCGAAAACTAAAAAATGCAAATATCTAGGCTAATAATCAAGACGTACCTAATACATTTATAGAACACTACATTGGTAATAATATTGAGACTATAGAATTTTTCAATCAGACGCATAATGTCGCAGATATTAAGAATTTTCGGAATCCCCCTCCGCTCTTTGCTGACTTATCCAGTTTGGTAACTCTCAAACAAAAATTGCGATCGCTAGAGCGTTAACAGACAAATATATATATAGTTTTGAAAGCACCTCATTTTTGTCATCTCCTGGGTAGGATTGATGGACATTTGAGGAAATGTTTCGAAACCTTAAGGGAAATCTGCTAAAAGTTCTATAAACTATATTTTATGAAATTTTATTTATTTACGAACCGATGCATAGGATCGGAGATATCGTACATCACTGGACAATACAACGAAATAATTTTAATAGGAGAGTAACCAATATTTTGATTGTTTAATTTAATTGGAGTACATGAAGGACATTTGGTATGTGTGCCTTTAGATATTCTGTTCAAACAGTTAAGTGTGTGCTTGAAAGTATTATTATGTTAAGACTAACTGGTGCAGAGAGCATGTGCAATAGTATATTTGCATAAATTAACAGATATATTATAATAAAGCTCAATATAGCAAAAGTCCGGCACGCAGTGGCTGCGTAAACTAAGCAGATTTCCCACGTGAGGTTTTACAATAGAGAAATTTCACGAGAGTCGAGCAGTCAAGGAAACGGCCGAACTATCTTTTGGCGGGAAAGTCACTCTCGTCCGTTAGCCGCCCAGATTTAATAAAAATGAAAATATCTCGGTTAATATTCAAGATAGAGAATAAATGTATATAACAATATTTATAGTAAATTTAATTTGCAATATGATTGATTCTGTACAATTTTTCGATCCGACGTATAGTAACGGAGATATTTCGAATTTTCGAAAATCCTCCTCTCTAACCCTCACTGGTCCGATTTCAGCCATTAACGAAGTTGATCTGTCTTTTTGCATAAAACGTGTAAATTACGAGTTTGGTAACAATCAAACAAAAATTGCGACCGCTAGAGCGTTAACAGACAAATATATATATATATATATATATATATATATATATATATATATATATATATATATATATATATATAATATAAAACGGACCACAAGATCATCATCTCCTGGGTAGGATCGATGAACATTTGAAGAAATTTTTCGAAAATCGCGTCATGAGTACGACCTCAATAGCTGCTAAAAAGCTCAATATAGCAAAGCGGTTAAATATGACCCAGTTGTTCAAGCCCAATAGGAGATATTCAAGAACCAATTTGACAATAGTTGTATAGGAAACTACAATCATTACTGTTACTGTAGGGCATTAGTTGCGATAGAGCGGAATCGAAGTGTCAGCTGTTGGCAGACTAGAAGCATTGCTATGCCATCAGGAAGTCATTACTCCGGAAACGGACGTGAGCCCTCTGCAGATATATCCGGCAGTGGATTCTCGCGCTATAAAGTGTTTAACAAAGCATGAGAAGGGCTTTTTAAAAAGCCAGCCGGAGAGTATGAAAGGGCGTGAAGTCCTAATAGGTCCTGTAATGTTGAAGAAGCGTGTAATTCGGGGCACGTGTCCGGCACGCACCGCCGATAACAGCAAGAGGAGCTCTGTCTTATCTATCTCGCCTCTGCTTCATATGCAGATCCCTTACCATCAATTACTCTATCTGCTGGCCATCTCCCTCCTTCCACTCCCTACGCCTAGTCTAGCTACGACTACTCACTATGACTGACAGCTATTATTTATTATTTGGCACAATGTGCTAACTCTGATCCGAGCATAGTTATTAGTTTTGCGATCGAACCAACTTGTCCGTCCCACAGGGGCTGCGTTAACTAAGCAGATTTCCAACGTATTTACATTTGTCTCAAAACGTAAAGGTTCAATGAGAACAATATTTAGTATTTAGGCTTAAAATAAAGTGCTTCATAATATAGCAGCCTATTGTTAATATTTCCATACTCTAGGGAGCCCAGACCTGGGAGCTTAAAGCCAGAGCAGATTCCAAGCTGAACTCGACACAGATGGCTATGCACAGGAGTATACTAGGAGTTAATAAGAGGGACAGGAAGAGGATATGTGGATATTTGAAAAAGAGTGCCGGTGAAGAACCTCAGAGTTCAAGCACACCGATTGAAGTGGGGCTGGGCAGGTCATCTGGCTAGAATGAATGACAAGCGATGGGCGAAGGTCTGCACAGAAGGGATCCCAAGGGACAAGAGGGAATAGAGGAAGACAGTGCCTGAGATGGAAGGACGAGCTTACTGCAGTCGTTGGCAACAATTGGTGGAGAGTGGCGAGAGATCGAGAATGGTGGAAGAGGACGATCGGAAAACAATGACAATTAGGATGAACTCCTTATTATAGCTCCTCAGGGAGAGGCTTTTATCCTGGAAAAGGATGCCAATAAAGCTTATTATATTGTTAATATGGCATGAGTCGGAGTGGGGGTTTACTGGAGGCTGAAAACTAAAAAATTCAAATATCTCGGTTAATAATAAAAAAAGTGAATAAACGCACGTAATAATATTTATAGAACATTACATTTGTAATAATATTGATTATATACAATTTTTCGATCCGGCGTACAGGAACGGGGATATTTCGAATTTTCGGGGAAAAAAGACCCTCTACCCCCCCCCCCCCCCTCCCACTGGTTTGATTTCAGCCATTGACGAACTTGATTTTTCTTCTCAAATAAAACGATTAAATATCGTGTTTGGTAACGATAAAAAAAATGCGACCGCTATAGCGTTAACAGACAAACCTATATATAAAATTTTATGAGTCCAGTATATCTATTGAGCCTAAAAGACACCCAGTTTTTGCAAGATAGTGGAGTATATATGATACCGTGTGATTGCGGTAAGGTTTATGTGGGACAGACAGGTAAGAAGACTGCTACAACAAGAGTCAACCAACACATGGTTGATCTAAAACATAACAGAACAAAGACATCCGCCATTGCTAAAGTATTTGTCCACGCCAAATTAAATTTGAAATTTAAAAGGTTAGTCCTGGAAGCTCTAGAAATAAGCAAGAGAGCAAATACTATAAATGGCGTGGACCGTGCCATACTTTCTGATACGTAGAATGCCATCCTAAAATAAAACTCCAAAACATATGATTAATTGAAGTAGCTATTCCAATCATATTTATTGCCTGACGAAGATGGAAGCATTTCCATCGAAAATTTGCAAACCAACAAACATTCCAACCGCTGGAGCAGATAGCGGAAGTCCTCCCAATGAAAATACTTCCGAGCGATGCAGCCTCAAAAATAGAATATATATATATATATATATATATATATATATATATATATGTACTATATATAAAGTTTTGAACGGACCTCATTTTCGCCATCTCCTGGGTAGGATTAATGGACATTGGAAGAAATATTTCGATAATCGAGTCATGAGCACGACGTCAATATTTCCATTGAGGGAAATCTGCTAATTGTAAAACATAACCTGCAACTGGAAATCAGAAGTGTAGGAATCCTACCATCAATCCCAAAAGTGGAAAGTTTAAAATAGTTCATACTGTGTGTAAGAGAGATGCTTCTACAATATGTATTATATAAACCACTTTTTATTTATTTTATTTTTTAATTTCATAAACTTTGAAAAATATTTACTTTCATTACCACATTATATTAGTTTTTATTTATTGAATACTTTTTTATAATTTTTTTTATTTACTAGATTTAATTATGGTTGTTTTTTTTAATTTTATAGTTTTCTAAGTTTTTGTTCTATATTGCTCTTTTTAAGTTTTTTTTTTTTTTTTCATTTTGTTGTGTTTAGTGTTCTACTTGTTTCTTTCCTTATTTTTCTATTAGTAATTACAATTTAAAAAAAAAAAATTAAATCAACATCATCTCCTACATGTGAAGCTCTTAAAATAAATAAAATAGATCAGAAATACCGTAACGACGAGGTTACTAAAGTAGATCCACAAATAACTAATGCTAACAGTACTTTCTTCTCGGTTTCTAATGTCTTAATAACAATGAAATTCTGGTAGACCTCTACAGGATGTTGGAAGAATGTATACAGGACATACTATGAATAAATAAACGTCAGATGTATGAGTGTAAGATACAAACAAAGGATGGTAGGTTCAAAAATAAGACTCTGCAAGCTATAATGGGTCCAAATTGGGATTAAGACTAACGACACTAGAAAAGATGGGCAAGAGAAGAATTAATAATGTGTGAAACGTGGGATTCCACTATAAATGATACGAAAGCTAAGGGGATACGGTGGCAAAACATGAATATTATATATGTATACAAGACAATGAATGCGAATGTGACGGATAACCACAACGGATCAGGATATGGGATAACACAAGAAGCAAAGAAGGGCGGTAAGAAGTTCCACGTTAGTTGACTGGAAAGGCTTTGTTCAGGGTAGACAGAAATGAGGAATATTGATAATGGTGGTTACATATCTTCGTGATGTTGAACCATTTTAGGGATTTTGAATTAAGAAGTCACTTCCACATTTGAAACATTTTTGTTAGCGATATATTCTCAAGGAGTACTAAGAAGACGTTAATTCCTTTCTGTAAAAAGGTCCATTCATTAATAGATACCAGTTTCGGCTCATCAATGGATCCTCATCTCTAGACTGAAAATTATAAATTACTAAACAGCATAGCGAGTGTCGAATCTAAAATATGTAAATGTAAGACTACTACAAAATTCAATTTATAAAAATTTTCCCGTTACGTATTTATCAACGACTACTTTTTGCGTGCCTGCATAATGTTTGAATTAAGCTATTTTGAATTATATTTAAAAGATTTATTGCGTATCCAAATATATTTTAAACGTTGTATGCCTTCACTGACTCGTTATGAAACTAATTGAATAAAAACCTAGTCATATGCATGTTTCTTCGCAGAGAAACGGATATATGAAGCAAAGGTCCTTCCAGCGTAGGTCTGAATATTGTTTAGTTGAATTAAACAACAGTTAAGGTAACAGAACACTCAAAAACAGCACCAAAGTAAGAAATGATAAAGGGAACCGATAGTACAATCCAGATAATGAATTAACTGAAGTTCAAGAATATTTTATTAACAGATGATTTCATGTTTCGTATAATTCTCGCAGAAAATAGTTCCCTAAGTATTTATATAAATGTATTTAGATTTTCATAAAATAGTTTGGTCTAAACGCTGCCAAAAGTAGTTTTGCCAAAAACAAGGTGGAAATCAGTGGGATCAATAAAGAAAAGAAGCTTTATTGAGACTATTGTTCTTGAAATGTTTATTTCGGCCACTGCCATGAGAGGAAAATTAAATGGAAAAAAGGAAGAAGAGAAAAAAGGTGAAAGGAAAGAAAAAAAATGGGCAAGAGACAATACTTAGAATAGAATCCTATTAGAGAGAGGGAGGAGATTGTGGTGGACAAGTTAGAGGCATCGACAAATAACGCCCATCCAAGGCCAATCGTTGGGTCTATCTGGTCCTATTGTGGTGTGGTCTCCACGATTGGGGCACCCATTGATCAGCTGCTTGAGCACGACAAATAGAAGTCGTTAGTCTAACCTTTTTCTCTAGCTCACTCTACAGTGGCAGTTTAATGATGGCAGACCTTTAATCAGTCTTTTCTCTTCCCATCCCAAAAGAGGTTCTGAACCGATTTATATAAAAAAAAACCCAGAAAAGTTATATTGTTATTCAAATTGAAGCACATCAGTGGAAGTTCAGTGAATAAATCGTTCTGGAAATTCAGATTGGCAACTGCTTTCGATGATCTCCTTCAGAAGAACCTGAAAATTATAAGAGCATGAAAGTCTACCATTCATCATAAAACGAAGAGAAAATACAATTTAAATGTGCTTTTTAAAGAAAGAAAACTGGACGTTAATAAAAAATGGTAATGGTAATTTAAATTTGATAGTAGTGTTGACCAGACATGAACATGTAGCAGCTGGGCCGGCTCAATAACAGCTCTTAACCTAAACCCTACTAGCTGCCACCTGGTCTCAGTGACAGTGTTGCCATAAACTATTTAAACAAAAATAATTACTCTAATTTTAAAGTGGGTACCCTGTGCGCAACCTGACAGTTACCTTCTAGTTTTAGTGTGAAAATTAATGGTGTGCCCTCGCAGTTGTGTTTATTAGTGCTCTGTTGTGTTTTGTGCAAGGAGACCAAACCTGAGCAGAAATTTTCCACATGTTACCAATAACCAGTAGTCGTTTAGTTACAAATCTTTTAAGATTTCATCAGAAATAATGATGAGTAAGTACATAAGTGGCTAGTTTTTTCTCCTTTTTCACTCTGATAGTCAGATTGAAGAGCTCCTATCCTTTTTGATTAATTCTTATTATGACTTTAGCATCACTGTTCTTGGGTTTGCCAGTGCTGGGCCTCATAGCAATAACGGAACGTTCATGTGCAATACCACTTCAGTCAACTGATTTAACAATGCATACCATATACACGGCCCTTTCCATCTTCTTCCAAGCATGCATCATTGTGTTCATTAAAATTGGAATATTCCGTGTTTCGTCCATCTTTTCTTCAGAGCCACTAGAAAATATAACAGCACAATGACATCACCCTCTATCCAGATTCCTTAATCATTGCAAGTAAATTGCACTTTCCACCTTTCTTATTTTTAATGGACTTACATTTCCTCCCTTTCGCGGATTTGATCTTTTTTCAGAGGGTCTTAGGGTCTTCTTTGAAGGCACTTCCAAGACATCGGCTAACCTCTTCCAAACTGAACTACTCTTTTTTGCCAGAATTTTATTCTCATTTCATCTCCGTCCAAACAGTTCCCACATAGATACACTTCTGGTTCTACAGTATTCTTTCCAGTCTCATTTCTTACTATTGACTGTAGTCCTTACTCCGTTAAAATGTGAGATACAGTCTCTCAGACATTTTAATTTTTATGGTTTCATCCAGCCTTAGTAATGAAACCACACATTGAGTTTACTTCTCTGTTTTCATTTTGAGCTTTAATTATGTCTATCTTATATCTCCATTGACTTGTTCTGTATCCAAGTTACCCAAGTGTAAGTGTTCTTTTCTGACGATGCCAACACTCCTCAATACAGCTGACAAAAGCATTTTAGCATATAGCTAGCTATTGTTGAGCTGTATTTCCCTACGATCTTTGTTCCTCACTTCACAGAATCCCAGGAAGCCTAAGTAGTAAGCTTTCATCCCCTTCTCTAGTGCCACTTCCTTTTTGTCAGTGTCCTTATATTCTACGCTCGATGCGTTTTCGACATATTGGTGTAGTCTTTGTCCTTCGTGGCCAGATCCTGGACAACTCGAACCGAGATTTCCTTCCAACGAGTGAAAGTTCGTGTATCTTCAAGACTGCTGAATATGTATGTACTCTGAGGGTAAGGGTGTTCTCATAACATCCCCTGAACTGACTGGCTACCAGCAATCCAATGATATTTCACTCCTCTCTCCCGCGTTTATGTACTGAAGTATAATACCTAACGATATTTTGAATAATGAGCTGGTATTCCCTGCAAATGTAAATAATCCCTAATCGATTAGAGTTTGAAACGAGTATTGGCGATTTTTAAAAGACTTTGAACAATCATTACTGTTTTCTAATCTATGTAACACATGTCACCATCAACAAATAAATGACAGATCATTTTTTCACCTTCAATCCAACGCGATAAGAACACATCAGGGTCAGTTTGTTTTATTTGCAAAGACGGAATGCTATCTGAATTTGACATTGCTAAGAGATAGTATTCGTAGGAAGATGGCGGATAAGAGATACCAAGCATTTCGGACCAGAATGAAATGGAAAGCTAATGCGAGTCCTTGGGCCGTCACACCGTCGCGAGGAGACTCATCACTCACACCCTCGGCCTTCTAGCTCCAGATCTACCATCTCTACCTCTGCAATCAGGGCTACTTCCCAAATATTTCATATATTTCGAACTAACTCTACTCCTGATTGGGCTATTTCTCATGCTGCTTCGATGAACCTCGTCATGCAATATCATCTGATTCTACCATTTTCAGATGTGTGCAAGTTTGTTGTAGTGCATCTACAAACTGCGTTATCTTTGAATTTCGCTCAGCCAGTCAAAATTGCTTTTTTGCAGATCCCCCTTATGTGAAATCAATTATTGAGATCGTAGTCATGACGGGATTTTAGAAAGATTTCCTCAAATATCGATCTTACACAGATGACGAAAATGAGGTCCGTTCAAAACTGTATCTATATATCTACCTCCGCCCCCTCCACATGGGGTTTTAACATAGAAATAGAGAATTTGTTGTGATTTGGTATTATTTATTACGTAGAGCTCCGCAACTATGGCGACTTGGCTCTTCTGATTGTGTGTTCATCTTACAGAAATGTAAAGAGGTTTTGCTTTAGTTATATCAGTTTGTGATTGTGAGCACATGTCAAAGCAATAAAAACCTATCACTAATAAAAACATATAATTTATGTTCAACTCGTTAAATAGTTAAACCAAATGTGTTGGTATAGTTTTACGAACCATTACATCCTATCCATAAATAAATTATTATCTATCCAAAAATAGAGTATATACCATATTTTTTCACTCTCACTTAGCCAGTTACAATTAATAAAACTAATCGTTTAAGTAACTTGTGGAAATAATCAAGGGTGAAATAGTTATAACAATGAGATAGGTAGAAGTGGGGATTAAATGCTGAAAACTAAAAAAGTACAAATCTCAGGTAATATTGGAGTTAGAGGAAAAATGTATGGAATAAAAATTGAAGAGATGTAAATTTACAACAAAATTATTTATTTATCATTATTGCTTCCACTGAAATAACGGAGATGCTTGAAATTTATTATTTTACTACCTCTACCCCCTCCTCCCCTCTTCCTGGTCCCATACCATTCATTAACGAACTTTCAACTTCAAACCTTAACGTTCGTTAACTGGATCTCTAGTTATACATAAAACGCTTAAATATCGAATTTGGTAACAATCAAACAAAAATTACTACCAGAAGTAAATTCCTGTAAACTGTTCTTTTATTAGCGTTTATGAAATCGCCAAGCCAAGTATATCCTAAATCCCGGAATTTTAATAATTTTTTTTTTTTTAATATTCCATGTAATAAAATGAAATATAAACAGTTTATGATACCTCTTAAATAAAAAAACAACAACGTATTTTTGGAGAGATTTCCAAATAAATTTATATTCCTTAATGCATTACTATAAGGATAAAAGATTAGACATTTGAGATCTCGAATTGTTTATATTTTGATTGCCTCAGTTAAGTTTTTAAATTGTTTATAGGGAGTTACTTATAACACACTGGAAATAAATAAGTAAATCTGCGGCCTTTGTGGATAAGAACATAATATTTCTAATATGAATTTATTTGATTCCAATAATAATGGTTCAAACACTCAAACATTATTTTGCCGTTATTATTTATATAGTGTAAACGCATTGATACAATGAAGTTATTTCTATTCAAGCAAGAAAAGCATTTAGGAAAACAAACACCTGTTTCACGTCACCAGATCTAAGTAAAGGCGAAATGTCATTTCGAATGAAAGCAGATATCTTAACTCAAGTTGGAATTTAGGTTATCCCAATAAACTATTCGATAAATGCCAAAATATCCCATGCTAAGATTATCCTTGGTTGAGCTGTTGTAAATGTTTTCATCTAGAAACTGATTTATTCAGCACAAACTAAAGTGAAAATTAAAATGTTTTGAAGGTTTCTAATATAAGAAGGTATTTGGTGAATAGGCTAGGTAAATGTTATTCAATTGCATACTTCTTCTGCCAAGAATCTCAGGAGAATGTTGCAAAGGAATGATATCAGGCTTATTTATGAAAAGAAAAATACTTGCAGGAACTTTTCTTCCTTGTACGTGACAGTTCTTAGGTTCTTCTGCACTCGTATTATTGTATTCATATTACATCAACATTTATACTCATCAAGCTCACCTCGTTCCAATTCCTTGAGATAGCAGTGGTTTACACTTAATCCCTATTGGGATGAAAGAGAGAATCACTTTATTGTATAAAGTTATATACAGTTTGTGGGGCTGCTCAATTACATTGAGATTCTGAGGCATACAGCAACTGAAATCATTCCCTAGGACTATACCAAAACTGAGTAAATCTATAAATATTGTATATAGTCAGATAAATAACTAAAAAAATTTAACACGGTCAGCAACCTAAAAGGTGAAAATAATAAATAAAGTGTTTTCTTCATCTTTGCAAATCATTCAGAAGTGAGTATTTCTTAGTCATATGAGGTCTTTTCAGGTTCAATGATATATAGAGGAGAAGGTAGAATGATTATATGTCAGTTTCACCATACGATGTCATTACTTCTGATGAACAATCTGTGTTGATTCAGAACTCCTTTTCACCAGAAGGGACTTGGCCTTAAGGTAGTATAATGGATCTGATATGTAAAGATACTCCAACGTCTGAGGGAATTCTCACCTCGCGCGTAAAAGGAAATCTCCCTCGCCACAAAATTTAGTCAAATCCCATTATGAACAATTCAAAAGTTTTCTCTGCGCTGAGCCAAATGCCGCAGCGGGAGTCAATATGGAGGGTCATTAGAGGTGAATGCGAGGGTAGGGGCTGAGCGGAAGCTGTAACGATGAAATGAAAGGTCTTCTAATCCATGGAGGTAGAAAGCGAGTCGCAGAGTGACTGATGACCCTCCCATTCACATCCAACTCATGAATGGCCTACCTGGCTCTGGGGCCTCTCAACAGACTTACTCACTGACCTCCTTCCTTCGAGTAACTTCGACAGTGTGTCGTGGATCCACGAAGAAAGAAACTGTTGATCGAAACTGACGGAAATGCCCAATGTGCGTTAAGGCCGAGATATACTCATAAAGCCGAGATAAACTGAACAGAAAGTCTGCTGTGTGGGTCGAATGATGAGGTTACTGGAATAGTAATGCACTAATGTTCACTAAAAACTGCACTGAGCTGATGTTCACTAGTAACCGCTCTGAGCTGATGAAACAGCACTGAACGCACTGATGTCCAATTGAGAAAACCCGAAAACTGAAACTGCCGGCGGCTTTATCCTTCCGGCGAGGGCACTAGAAGATTCCAGGCACCAACATCCGTTGATTGGTCAGCACTGGATCGTCGTCTAGAACGTACTAGATTCCCGTCCTGTTGCTAATCCTTTTCTCAGGGATGCCTTCATTTTCGTTGTACTTCTTAAATAGATAATTTTCAAGAAGTTACAAAATCCTTCAGGTAGACCAATGAATATTTCGAACACTGATTGTACTTATTTTTTACATTTCCTGAGGTATGAAAGCTAAATGAGCTAAAAGGTCTCTAAAGAAAAGGACATTTAAAGAATCCTAATTTTAAACATTTTCTAGGAGGTCTCCCCTTTCGCCAGGGGGGTTAATAGATGGATATAGGGTTTTCCACGCTTGACTCAATTTCTGTTATAATAGTCCCCAGGCTTTTGCCTAAGGAGTCGGGAACCAGTTCCTTAAAACAGGAATCTTGCAGAGGACCGAACCAACCTTTACTGGTATTTTAGTCCACTACAAGACCAATTATTACAAATCCACACCACTTACACAACAAGGAGGATTACGCAGGGGCTGCGTAAAACAAAGTAGATTTCCCATGTGCTAGTATGACACACTAGTGAACAAGAGTGTGCAATAACTTGTTACGCTAAGAGAAAAGTCCGTCACGCAGGGGCTGCGTAAACAAAGCAGATTTCCCACGTGAAGTGTTACAATAGAGAAATCTGCCCAGTAACAACTGTAGAAGTAAGGGATCTCTAAAGCTAGTCACGAGGGACGAACAGTTACGGAAACGACCGCCAGAGCTCTCGGCGGAGAGCCCCGAACATAGCCGACTCCTGCCGACCCTACACAGAATGCAAATGCAAATATCTCTGTTAATATTCAAGATACAGAATAAATGTATAGAACAATATTTATAGTAAATTTAATTTGCAATAAGATAGATTCTATACAATGTTTCGATCCGACGCATAATAAAGGAGATATTTTGAATTTTCAAAAATCCCCCCTCTAAACCCCCCCCTCCCACTTGTCCAATTTCAGCTATTAACGAACTTGATCTTCCTTTTTACATAAAACGATTAAATTCCGAGTTTGGTAACGATCAAACAAAAATTGCGACCGCTACAGCGTTAAAAGACAAATATATATGTATATCTGTGTGTGTGTGTGTGTGTGTGTGTGTATATATATATATATATATATATATATATATATATATATATAATTTTGAACGAACCTCATTTTAGCAGATTTCTCTTGAGGGAAATCAGCTATTGAGGTTGTACTCATGACGGAATTTTCAAAATGTTTCTTCAAATGTCCATCGATCCTACCTAGTAGATGACGAAAATGAGGTCCGTTCAAAACTATATATATATATATATATATATATATATATATATATATATATATATATATATTTGTTTGTTACCGCTCTAGCGGTCGCAATTTTTGTTTAATCGTTACCAAACTCGATATTTAGTCGTTTTATGTAAAAAGAAAAGATCAAGTTGGTTAACGGCTGAAATTGGACCAGTGGGAGGGGGGGGTTTAGAGGGGAGGATTTTCGAAACTTCGAAATATCTCCGTTAGTGTACGTCAAATCAAAAAATTGTACAGAACCAATCTTATTGCAAATTAAATTTACTATAAATATTGCCATATACATTTTTTCACTATATTGAATATTAACCGAGATATTTGCATTTTTATTAAATCGGGGCGCCTAACGGCCGAGTTACTTTCCCTCCAAAAGCTAGTTCGGCCGTTTCCTTCACTGGCTCGGCTCTCGTAAAATTTCTCTATTGTAAAACTTCACGTGGGAAATCTGCTTAGTTTAGGACTTTTCGTCATCTCCTAGGTAGGATCGATGGACATTTGAAGAGATTTTTCGAAACTCGCGCCATGAGTACAACCTCAATAACTGAATTCCCTTAAGGTAAATCTGCTAAAATGTATGGTGCAGCAAATTGTAGAACATCAATAGTTTCACGAGACTTACTATAATATTTTCGCTCCGACTCATAATAACGGAAATATTTATAATGTTTCAAATTTCCCCTGTCTAAACCCCCCTATTCCGAGTCCAATTTCAGCCTTTAATAATAATAATACATTTAGTGTTGAATAAAACAGTTAAATATCGAGTATTGTACAGAACAAACTAAAATTTACTAATACATTTTTTTTCGAGGTAAGAACGTAAAACATTAATTGATGACAACAACAGACAACGAATTTACATTTATCTCCTACAATAAAGGTCGCTTGAAAACAATATTTGGTATTTAAGCTTGGAATGGTTCATGATGTAAGAGCTTATTATTAATATGACATAAGGAATTGGGGGTTTACTGAACCCTGAAAACTAAAAAAATTCACTTATCTCGGTTAATATTCAAGTTAAAGAAAATATGCATATAACAACAGTTGTAGGTAATTAAATTTACAATAAGATTGCCTCTGTAACATGTTTCGATCTGAATTACATTAGTGGATCCGATTTCAGCCGTTGACGAACTTGAATTTTAGTTTTACATGCAACGCTTATATATCTACTTTGGTTACGATTTCCGAAAATCGCGCCATGAGTACAACCTGCATTGCTGATTTCCCATAAGTTAAAATCAGCAATTTTCAGGAAGATAGTCAGTCATACCTAGGAAAAACAACATCGATGCTAAAATGCTAGCAACTCAGCAGCATTTTATATAGTACTGCAGTACTGTCAGTAAACAACAAATGAAATTAACTAAAAATGAATGTTGAGAAACGAAGGATAGCTTCAGCTTTATGCTTCTGCTGCTAAAATAATATCTAAACCTATTACTATCCAAAAAAAAACAGGATTCTTTTTCAGGGGGTTATTCGCCAAAATATATACTTATTGACCAGATGGGATTCGACCCTTCGACAAGTTTCCTAAGGATAACATTTTTTTAAATGCTCTGATAATTATCGCACGAATGAAATTTAATATGGTGCAATAAGGGTGAATTACCGATTTTAATATTTGATTTTATTCTACAAATCGATTATACCATGAAAGAATGCCACCGCAGTGTGCAGAAACTATTCCTGGAAAAATCATTTTCCCTCAAGGGAAATCAGCTATTGAGGTCGTACTCATGACGCGAGTTTCGAAACATTTCTTCAAATGTCCATCGATCCTACCCAGGAGATGACGAAAATGAGGTCCGTTCAAAATTATATATATATACTAGCTAAGGTACCCGGCTTCGCCCGGGAATTCATTTGAGCCGGGATGATAATGGTATTTTTTCGGCAAGACTTTACTTTGCACAATATTTTGACAATTACCCGTTTCAGTGTTCAAGGCTAGTACCCGTGGTTGGTTTGGCATAAAAAATGAAATATCCCGAATTTTTATCAGGCCTCCCTTATAATCCCCACCCCCGTTATAACCTAAACACTTTAATATAGCTTATAACTATGTAAGAATTAATGCTAATTTATATATTCCAAGTTTTGTTGGAATCGGTTCAACCGTTGTTATCGAATAAAATAGTTGACTCCCGCTTTAGCTTTTAGTGTATATCTCGTTTATAATTTGTTATACAACAAAAGTGAATATAACAAAAGTTACTTTAAATAACAAACTAAACAACTTTTGTCATGTGCATATTTGCAGAAAAACCAATAGAAAACGAAATACCGCTATTTTTACATACAGGCCTCCCTTACAAACCCCACTCCTGCCCGTTCCTACAAATGTTAGTATGACTTGTGTTAATGAAGGCGTTAGTGCTAATACAAATACCGAGATTTATTCATTTCGGTTGAGTCTCTTGTGTTCCAAATAACATTGTTGGCTCCCGCTATCATTTTTAGCGTATAACGCATTTATACTTCGGTATACGACGAAAGTGTATATGACAAAAGTTAATCTAAATAACAAAATAAACAGCTTTTGATATGTGCATTTTTGCCGAAAAACCAATAGGAAACGGAATATCACCATTTTTAATTTCAGGCCTCCCTTATAACCCCCACTCCTGCCCGTTCCTACAAATGTTGGTATGACTTGTGATAATGAAGGCGTTAGTGCTAATACAAATACCAAGTTTTATTCATTTCGGTTGAGTCTCTTTTGTGCCAAATAAAATTGTTGGCTCCCGCTATCATTTTTAGCGTATAACGCGTTTATATTTCGGTATACGACGAAAGTGTATATGACAAAAGTTAATCTAAATAACAAAATAAACAACTTTTGATATGTGCATTTTTGCCGAAAAACTAATAGGAAACGGAATATCACCATTTTTAATTTCAGGCCTCCCTTATAACCCCCACTCCTGCCCGTCCCTAAAAATGTTGGTACGACTTATTATAATGAAGGCGTTACTGCTAATACACATACCGAGTTTTATTTAGTTCGGTTGAGTCTATTATGCCAAATAAAATTGTTCACTTCCGCTATAGGTTTTAGTCTATATCTCGTTTATAATTCGGTATACGAAAAAAGTGTATATAACAAAAGTTACTCTAAATAACAAAGTAAACAACATTTGTTATGTGCATATTTGCCGAAAAACCAATAGGAAACGAAATATCGCTATTTTTAATTTCAGACCTTCCTTATAACCCCCACTCCTGTTCGTCTCAGAGAAAATTAATATAGCCTAAAGTCTAAGTTGGGTCAGTAGTAATATATATACCAAGTTTCATAAAATTCGGTTCAGCCGTTTATGCGTGAAAAGGTAACAAACAAACAAACAAACAAACAAATAAACAAACAAACAAACAAACAGACACGAAAGAAACAAAATGCAGTTATGGTGTCTATGACATGTGAAACGAAAAGTTATCGTGAAATTTCCCGAAAAAAATCAATGTACAGACAGAGGTTACAATTTTATATATATACTAGCTCAGATACCCGGCTTCGCCCGGGAATTGATTTGAGGCTGAATGGTGATGGTATTTTTTTGGCAAGGCTTTAATTTGCACAATATTTTGACATTTACCCGTCCCAGTGTTTAGGGTTAATTCCCGTTGTTGGCATTTGTTAATAATAAAATTAATTTTTTATGTAAGTCTTCACTGTCCTCCAAATTGTCATATTTCCCGTAGACAAATAGACAATGAAATATCGCGAAATTTTATTTCAGGCCTCCCTTATAACCCCCACTCCCGTTCTAACCTAAAAATTTTAATATAGCTTATAATCATGGAAGAATTAATGCTAATTGACATACCGAGTTTTTGTAAGTTCGGTTTACTCGTTAGCGCTCAATGAAATCGTTGACTCCCGCTGTAGTTTATAGTATATATCTCGTTTATAGTTCGTCAAAAGTCAAAAATAAATATCACAAAAGTTACTCTAAATAACAAAATAAACAACTTTTGTTATGTTCATATTTGCCGAAAATGCAATAAGAAACGAAATACCGCTATTTTTAAATTCAGGCCTTCCTTATAACCCCCACTCCTGCCCGTCCTAGAAATGTTAGTATTTCTTATTATAAGGAAGGCGTTAGTGCTAATTCACATACCGAGTTTGGTTTAGTTCGGTTGAGTCTTTTGTGCCAAATAAAATTGCGGACTCCCGCTATAGTTTTTAGCGTATAACTCATTTATACTTCCGTATACGGCAAAAGTGTATATAACAAAAGTTACTGTAAATAACAAAATAAACAACTTTTTTTATGGACATATTTGCTGAATAAGCAATAGGAAACGAAATATAGCTATTTTTAATTTCTGGTCTCCCATATAACCCCCACTCCTGCTCGTCGCTAGAAATGTTAGTATGGCTTATTATAAGGAAGGCGTTAGTACTAATTCACATACCGAGTTTGGTTTTGTTCGGTTGAGTCTTTTGTGCCTTATAAATTGTTGACTCCCGCTAAAGTTTTTAGCGTATAACTCATTTATACTTCCGTATACGGCAAAAGTGCATATAACAAAAGTTACTCTAAATTACAAAATAAACAACCTTTGTAATGAGCACATTTGCTGAAAAAGCAATAGAAAACGAAATATCGCTATTTTTAATTTCAGGCCTCCCTTATAACCCCCACTCCTGTCTGTCTTAGAGAATATTAATATAGCCTAAAGTCTAAGTTGGGCTAGTAGTAATATACATACTAAGTTTCATAAAATTTGGTTCAGCCGTTTATGCGTGAAAAGGTAACAAACAAACAAACAAATAAACAAACAAACAAACAAACAAACAAATAAACAAACCAACAGACACCAAAGAAACAAAATGCAGTTTTGGTGTCTATGACATGTGAAACGAAAAGTTATCGTGAAATTTCGCGAAAAGAATCAATGTACAGACAGAGGTTACAATTTTATATATATACTAGCTCAGATACCCGGCTTCGCCCGGGAATTCATTTGAGGCTGAATGGTGATGGTATTTTTTAGCAGGCTTTACATTGCACAATATTTTGATATTTACCCATCCCAGTGTTTAGGATTGATACCCGTCGTTGCCGGTGATTTGCTAATAATAGAATTATTTGTTCGATAATTCTTCAGAGTCTTCGATATTTTTATATTTCCCGTTTCTTATACATGTAAATATGGTAAATTTTTATTTCAGGCCTCCCTTATAACTCCCCTCCCGTCGAACCTAAAAATTTTAATATAACTTATAATCATGGAAGAATTAATGCTAATTGACATACCGAGTTTTGTTAAGTTCGGTTCAGCCGTTAGTGCCCGCTAAAGTTTTAACGTATAACTCATTTAAACTTAGGTATACGACAAAAGTGTATATAACAATAGTTACTCCAAATATCAAAATAAACAACTTTTGTTATGTTTATATTTGCGGAAAATCCCATAGGAAACGAAATATGGCTATTTTTAATTTCATGCTTCCCTTATAACCCCCACTCCTGCCCGTACATAGAAATGTTGGTATGGCTTATTATAATGAAGGCCTCACTGCTAATACACATACCGAGTTTTATTTAGTTCGGTTGAGTCTTATTTGGCAAATAATATTGTTGACTCCCGCTAAAATGTTTAGCGTATAACGCATTTAAACTTCGGTATACGACAAAAGTGTATAGAACAAAAGTTACTCTAAATAACAAAATAAACAACTTTTGTTATGTGCATATTTGCCGAAAAACCAATAGAAAACGAAATATCGCTATTTCTAATTTCAGGCTTCCCTTATAACCGCCACTCCTGTTCGTCTCAGAGAAAATTAATATAGCCTAAAGTCTATGTTGGGTTAGTAGTAATATACATACCAAGTTTCTTTAAATTCAGTTCAGCCGTTTATGCGTGAAAAGGTAACAAACAATGTTATGTGCATGTTTGTCGAAAAACAAATAGACAATGGAATATCGCGAATTTTGCTTTCAGGCCTCCCTTATAACCCCCACTCCCGTTTTAACCTAAAAATTTTAATATAGCTTATAATCATGGAAGAATTAATGCTAATTGACATACCGAGTTTTTTTAAGTTCGGTTTAATCGTTAGCGCCCAATGAAATAGTTGACTCCCGCTTTAGTTTATAGTGTATATCTCGTTTATACTTTGTTAAAAGACAAAAATGAATATCACAAAAGTTACTTTAAATAACAAAATAAACAACTTTTGTTATGTTCATATTTGCCGAAAAACGAATAGAAAAGGAAATACCGCTATTTTTAAATTCAGGCTTCCCTTATAACCCCCACTCCTGCCCGTCCCTAGAAATGTTGGTATGGTTTGTTATAATGAAAGCGTTAGTTTTAATACATATACCGAGTTTTATCTATTTCGGTTGGGT
The DNA here is from genome assembly GCA_019009955.1 of Riptortus pedestris. Lineage (NCBI taxonomy): Eukaryota > Metazoa > Arthropoda > Insecta > Hemiptera > Alydidae > Riptortus > Riptortus pedestris. The sequence continues at coordinate 157,417,035 of CM032229.1, forward strand.
CTTTTGTCCCAAATAAAATTGTTCACTTCCGCTATAGGTCTAACGCGTGTATCTCGTTTATAACTCGGTATACGATAAAAGTGTATAGAACAAAAGTTACTCTAAATAACAAAATAAACAACTTTTGTTATCTTCATATTTGCCGAAAAACCAATAGGAAAAGAAATATCGCTATTTTTAATTTCTGGCTTCCCTTATAACCCCCACTCCTGATCATCTCAGAGGATACTAATATAGCCTAAAGTCTAAGTTGGGCAAATAGTAATATACATACCAAGTTTCATAAAATTCGGTTCAGCCGTTTATGCGTGAAAAGGTAACAAACAAACAAACAAACAAATAAACAAACAAACAAATAAACAAACAAACAAACAAACAGACACGAAAGAAACAAAATGCAGTTATGGTGTCTATGACATGTGAAACGAAAAGTTATCGTGAAATTTCGCGAAAAAAATCAATGTACAGACAGAGGTTACAATTTTATATATATACTAGCTCAGATACCCGGCTTCGCCCGGGAATTGATTTGAGGCTGAATGGTGATGTTATTTCTTTGGCAAGGCTTTAATTTGCACAATATTTTGACATTTACCCGTCCTAGTGTTTAGGGTTAATTCCCGTTGTTGGCATTTGTTAATAATAAAATTAATTTTTTATGTAAGTCTTCACTGTCCTCCAAATTGTCATATTTCCCGTAGACAAATAGACAATGAAATATCACGAATTTTTATTTCAGACCTCCCTTATAACCGCCACTCCCGTTCTAACCTAAACATTTTAATATAGCTTATAATCATGGAAGAATTAATGCTAATTGGCATAATGAGTTTTTGTAAGTTTGGTTTACTCGTTAGCGCTCAATGAAATCGTTGACTCCCGCTTTAGTTTATAGTGTATATCTCGTTTATACTTTGTTAAAAGACAAAAATGAATATGACAAAAGTTACTCTAAATAACAAAATAAACAACTTTTGTTATGTTCATATTTGCCGAAAATACAATAAGAAACGAAATACCGCTATTTTTATATTCAGGCCTTCCTTATAACCCCCACTCCTGCCCGTCCCTAGAAATGTTAGTATGGCTTATTATAAGGAAGGCGTTAGTGCTAATTCACATACCGAGTTTGGTTTAGTTCGGTTGAGTCTTTTGTGCCAAATAAAATTGTGGACTCCCGCTATAGTTTTTAGCGTATAACTCATTTATACTTCCGTATACGGCAAAAGTGTATATAACAAAAGTTACTGTAAATAACAAAATAAACAACTTTTTTAGGGGCATATTTGCTGAATAAGCAATAGGAAACGAAATATCGCTGTTTTTAATTTCAGGCCTCCCATATAACCCCCACTCCTTCCCGTCCCTAGAAATGTTAGTATGGCTCATTATAAGGAAGGCGTTAGTACTAATTCACATACCGAGTTTGGTTTAGTTCGGTTGAGTCTTTTGTGCCTAATAAATTGTTGACTCCCGCTAAAGTTTTTAGCGTATAACTCATTTATACTTCCATATACGGCAAAAGTGCATATAACAAAAGTTACTCTAAATTACAAAATAAACAACTTTTGTAATGGGCATATTTGCTGAAAAAGCAATAGGAACCGAAATATCGCTATTTTTAATTTCAGGCCTCTATTATAACCCCCACTCCTGTTTGTCTTAGAGAATATTAATGTAGCCTAAAGTCTAAGTTGGGCTAGTAGTAATACACATACCAAGTTTCATAAAATTCGGTTCAGCCGTTTATGCGTGAAAAGGTAACAAACAAACAAACAAACAAATAAACAAACAAACAAATAAACAAACAAACAAACAAACAGACACCAAAGAAACAAAATGCAGTTATGGTGTCTATGACATGTGAAACGAAAAGTTATCGTGAAATTTCGCGAAAAAAATCAATGTACAGACAGAGGTTACAATTTTATATATATATAGACTAGCTCAGATACCCGGCTTCGCCCGGGAATTGATTTGAGGCTGAATGGTGAAGGTATTTTTTTGTCAAGGCTTTACTTTGCATAATATTTTGACTTTTACCCGTCCCAGCGTTTAGGGCTAATGCCCGTCGTTTCTGTGGATTTGTTAATAATAAAATTTGTAAATTCAGGCCTCCCTTATAACCCCCACACTGCCCGCTCCCAGAATTGTTAGTATGGCTTATTATAAGGATGGCGTTAGTGCTAATACACAGTCTTTTGTACCAAATAAAATTGTTGACTCCCGCTATAATTTTTAGCGTATAACGCATTTATTCTTCGGTATACGACGATATTGTAAATAACAAAAGTTTCTCTAAATAACAAAATAAACAACTTTTGCTATGTACATATTTGCCGAAACCCCAATAGGAAACGAAATATCACTATTTTTAATTTCAGACCTCCCTTATAACCCCCACTCCTGCCCGTCCCTAGAAATGTTAGTATGGCTTATTATAAGGATATCGTTAGTATTAATTCACATAGCGAGTTTGGTTTAGTTCGGTTGAGTCTTTTGTGCCAAATTAAATTGTGGACTCCCTCTATAGTTTTTAGAGTATAACTCATTTATACTTCCGTATACGGCAAAAGTGAATATAACAAAAGTTACTCTAAATTACACAATAAACAACTTTTGTTATGTTCATATATGCCGAAAAACCAATATGAAACGAAATATCGCTATTTTTAATTTCTGGCTTCCCTTATAACCCCCACTCCTGCCCATCCCTAGAAATGTTGGCATGGCTTGTTATAATGAAAGCGTTAGTGCTAATACATATACCGAGTTTTATTTAGTTTGGTTGATTCTTTTGTGCCATATAAAATAGTTCATTTCCTCTATAGGTTTTAGCGTATATCTCGTTTATAACTCGGTATACGACGAAAGTGCATATAACAAAAGTTACTCTAAATAACAAAATAAACAACTTTTGTAATGTGCATATTTGCCCATAAACCAATAGGAATCGAAATATCGCTATTTTTAATTTCTGGCTTCCCATATAACCCCCACTCCTGTTCGTCTCAGAGGATATTAATATAGCCTAAAGTCTAAGTTGGGTTAGTAGTAATATACATACCAAGTTTCATAAAATTCGGTTCAGCCGTTTTTGCGTGAAAAGGTAACAAACAAACAAACAAACAAATAAACAAACAAACAAATAAACAAACAAACAAACAAACAGACACCAAAGAAACAAAATGCAGTTGTGGTGTCTATGACATGTTAAACGAAAAGTTATCGTGAAATTTCGTGAAAAAAATCAATGTACAGACAGAGGTTACAATTTTATATATATATAGATATAGATATCTATATATATATAAAATTGTAACCTCTGTCTGTACATTGATTTTTTTCGCGAAATTTCACGATAACTTTTCGTTTCACATGTCATAGACACCATAACTGCATTTTGTTTCTTTGGTGTCTGTTTGTTTGTTTGTTTGTTTGTTTGTTTGTTTGTTTATTTGTTTGTTTGTTTGTTACCTTTTCACGCATAAACGGCTGAACCGAATTTTATGAAACTTGGTATGTATATTACTACTAACCCAACTTAGACTTTAGGCTATATTAATATCCTCTAAGACGAACAGGAGTGGGGGTTATAGGGAAAGCCTGAAATTAAAAATAGCGATATTTCGATTCCTATTCGTTTTTCGGCAATTGTGCACAAAACAAAAGTTGTTTATTTTGTTATTTAGAGTAACTTTTGTTATATACCTTTTTTTCGTATACCGAATTATAAACGAGATATACGCAAAAACCTATAACGAATGTGAACAATTTTATTTGAGACGAAAGACCCTACCGAAATGAATAAAACTCGGTATGTGCATTAGTACTAACGCTTTTATTATAACAAGCCATACCAACATTTGTAGGGACGGGCAGGAGTGGGGGTTATAGGGGAAGCCAGAAATTAAAAATAGCAATATTCCTTTTCCTATTGGTTTTTCGGCAGATATGAACAGAACAAAAGTTGTTTATTTTGTTATTTAGAGTAATTTTTGTTATATACATTTTTTTCGTATACCGAATTGTAAACGAGATATACGCTAAAACCTATAGCGGAAGTGAACAATTTTATTTGGGACAAAAGACCCAACCGAAATAAATAAAACTATAAAATACTAAGTATGTGTATTAGCACTAACGCCTTCCTTATAATAAGCCATACTAACATTTCTAGGGACGGGCAGGAGTGGGGGTTATAAGGGAGGCCTGAAATTAATAATAGTGATATTTCGTTTCCTATTGCATTTTCGGCAAATCTATGAATATTGCACAGGAGACGGGAAATATGACAATATGCAGGACAGTGAAGTCTTACATAAAAAAATAATTTTATTATTAACAAATGCCAACAACGGGTATTAACCCTAATCACTGGAACGGGTAAATGCCAAAATATTGTGCAAAGTAAAGCCTCGCCATAAAAATACCATCACCATTCAGCCTCAAATGAATTCCCGAGCGAAGCCGGGTATCTGAGCTAGTATATATATATATATATATATATATATATATATATATATATATATATATATATATCTATATCTATATATATATATAAAATTGTAACCTCTGTCTGTACATTGATTTTTTTCGCGAAATTTCACGATAACTTTTCGTTTCACATGTCATAGACACCATAACTGCATTTTGTTTCTTTCGTGTCTGTTTGTTTGTTTGTTTGTTTATTTGTTTGTTTGTTTATTTGTTTGTTTGTTTGTTTGTTACCTTTTCACGCATAAACGGCTGAACCGAATTTTATGAAACTTGGTATGTATATTACTATTAGCCCAACTTAGACTTTAGGCTATATTAGTATCCTCTGAGATGATCAGGAGTGGGGGTTATAAGGGAAGCCAGAAATTAAAAATAGCGATATTTCTTTTCCTATTGGTTTTTCGGCAAATATGAAGATAACAAAAGTTGTTTATTTTGTTATTTAGAGTAACTTTTGTTCTATACACTTTTATCGTATACCGAGTTATAAACGAGATACACGCGTTAGACCTATAGCGGAAGTGAACAATTTTATTTGGGACAAAAGACCCAACCGAAATAGATAAAACTCGGTATATGTATTAAAACTAACGCTTTCATTATAACAAACCATACCAACATTTCTAGGGACGGGCAGGAGTGGGGGTTATAAGGGAAGCCTGAATTTAAAAATAGCGGTATTTCCTTTTCTATTCGTTTTTCGGCAAATATGAACATAACAAAAGTTGTTTATTTTGTTATTTAAAGTAACTTTTGTGATATTCATTTTTGTCTTTTAACAAAGTATAAACGAGATATACACTATAAACTAAAGCGGGAGTCAACTATTTCATTGGGCGCTAACGATTAAACCGAACTTAAAAAAACTCGGTATGTCAATTAGCATTAATTCTTCCATGATTATAAGCTATATTAAAATTTTTAGGTTAAAACGGGAGTGGGGGTTATAAGGGAGGCCTGAAAGCAAAATTCGCGATATTCCATTGTCTATTTGTTTTTCGACAAACATGCACATAACATTGTTTGTTACCTTTTCACGCATAAACGGCTGAACTGAATTTAAAGAAACTTGGTATGTATATTACTACTAACCCAACATAGACTTTAGGCTATATTAATTTTCTCTGAGACGAACAGGAGTGGCGGTTATAAGGGAAGCCTGAAATTAGAAATAGCGATATTTCGTTTTCTATTGGTTTTTCGGCAAATATGCACATAACAAAAGTTGTTTATTTTGTTATTTAGAGTAACTTTTGTTCTATACACTTTTGTCGTATACCGAAGTTTAAATGCGTTATACGCTAAACATTTTAGCGGAAGTCAACAATATTATTTGCCAAATAAGACTCAACCGAACTAAATAAAACTCGGTATGTGTATTAGCAGTGAGGCCTTCATTATAATAAGCCATACCAACATTTCTATGTACGGGCAGGAGTGGGGGTTATAAGGGAAGCATGAAATTAAAAATAGCCATATTTCGTTTCCTATGGGATTTTCCGCAAATATAAACATAACAAAAGTTGTTTATTTTGATATTTGGAGTAACTATTGTTATATACACTTTTGTCGTATACCTAAGTTTAAATGAGTTATACGTTAAAACTTTAGCGGGCACTAACGGCTGAACCGAACTTAACAAAACTCGGTATGTCAATTAGCATTAATTCTTCCATGATTATAAGTTATATTAAAATTTTTAGGTTCGACGGGAGGGGAGTTATAAGGGAGGCCTGAAATAAAAATTTACCATATTTACATGTATAAGAAACGGGAAATATAAAAATATCGAAGACTCTGAAGAATTATCGAACAAATAATTCTATTATTAGCAAATCACCGGCAACGACGGGTATCAATCCTAAACACTGGGATGGGTAAATATCAAAATATTGTGCAATGTAAAGCCTGCTAAAAAATACCATCACCATTCAGCCTCAAATGAATTCCCGGGCGAAGCCGGGTATCTGAGCTAGTATATATATAAAATTGTAACCTCTGTCTGTACATTGATTTTTTTCGCGAAATTTCACGATAACTTTTCGTTTCACATGTCATAGACACCATATCTGCATTTTGTTTCTTTCGTGTATGTTTGTTTGTTTGTTTGTTACCTTTTCACGCATAAACGGCTGAACCGAATTTTATGAAACTTAGTATGTATATTACTACTAACCCAACTTAGACTTTAGGCTATATTAATTTTCTCTGAGACGAACAGGAGTGGGGGTTATAAGGAAAGCCTGAAATTAAAAATATCGATATTTCGTTTTCTATTGGTTTTTCGGCAAATATGCACATAACAAAAGTTGTTTATTTTGTTATTTAGAGTAACTTTTGTTATATACACTTTTGTCGTATACCGAAGTTTAAATGCGTTATACGCTAAAAATTATAGCGGGAGTCAACAATATTATTTGCCAAAAAAGACTCAACCGAACTAAATAAAACTCTGTATGCGTATTAGCACTAATGCCTCAATTATAATAAGCCGTACCAACATTTCTAGGGACGGGCAGGAGTGGGGGTTATAAGGGAGGCCTGAAATTCAAAATAGCGATATTTCGTTTCCTATTGGTTTTTCAGCAAATTCGAACATAACAAAAGTTGTTTATTTTGTTATTTAGAGTAACTTTTGTTATATACACGTTTTTCGTATACCGAATTATAAACGAGATATACGCTAAAACCTATAGCGGAAGTGAAGTATAAGGGTGGTCTGAAATTAAAAATAGTGATATTTCGTTTCCTATTGGGGTTTCCGGAAATATGCACTTAACAAGAGTTGTTTATTTTGTTATTTAGAGAAACATTTATTATATACACTATCGTCGTATAATGAAGTATAAACGAGATATACTCTTAAAACTAGAGCGGGAGCCTATAATTTTGTTGGGCACTAACGATTGAACCGAACTTAAAAAAAAAACCCGGTATGTGAATTATCATTAATTTTTCCAAGATTATAAGCTATATTAAAATTTTTAGGTTCAAACAGGAGTGGGGGGGGGTGTTGATGGGGAGGCCTGAGCGATATTTCGTTTCGCATTGATTTTTCGATAAATATGCACATAACAATAGTTGTTTATTTTGAGTAACATTTGTTGTATTCACTTTTTTTGTAAAATTGTGTAAACACGGGATATACGCTAAAACTATAGTCGGAGCCATTCATTTTATTAGTGTTTATTTAAGCATTTTTAATGAATGCTTATTATGAAAAATGATTTTGTGTTAGTCACATATGATAACTCTAAATATGATTCGGGTTAGTGAGGTTATATATCTCCGGCGCCTCCTTCTCATTTATTTATTTTTCCTAGAAAATAACATTGTTATTTATTTCCAATAGAAATGTAAACCATAAGAGCATTTCCGTTATTTAATTTGTATAATGTATTATTTAAACAAAGTCATGCTGAACTGGCACAAGGAGCGATAGCGGAAGTAGTAGGGAAGCAAACTCTTTGGTTCTGCTAATATATATCTTATTTCCGATTTTTTGATGTTATTGAAATAAATATGTACCATCATAACAATTTGACGTTAATGGTAATGCCATTATGAAAAAAGACAATATCCGGTTAAACTTAATATGACTTAAAGTATTACTTATTTTGCTGGGAGGGCTACAATCTCTATCCCTCACCTATCTCTTTGAATATGAATGAAATTATTTTTAGGGTAATACTGTTATTTAATTCTGTCAGGTAGATAAATTATTAAAATAATACTCTGAATCAATAATTTAAGAAAAACATGGTGTTTAGCACTCATGCTGGACGGGAAGATGACAGGAGCCGAAACAGTTAATTGAGTTATCTTATTTCCAGTGAAACGCTGCCATTCCTGGAAGTGATTTCCACTGAGCTCTGCTATTATGCTATTACGAATATAATCTAATGTACAAAACTATGCTTAAACTACATGTGCTCGGATTGGTATTTGACGGGAAATAAGTTTCATTATATATTTAATTGTAATAAATGCAAGCCATGACTATGATTTTAAGTATTCAAAAAGGAGACTTAAAAAGTGGAAAGGGGTAGATTAGGAACACATTTTTATTTATTCTTCAACAGTAAAATTTCTCATTTATAAGTCGCCTGCCTGACCCTCACGGGAAAACAATACGCCCAGACGGGAAGTGTAGTAAACATTGAAGCCTTGCCCAAAAAAATACTATGCACACAGCAACGACGGGTATAGACCCTAAACACTGGGACGGGGAAATGTCAAAATACTGTGCAAACTAAAGGCTTACCAAAAAAATACCATCATCATTCAGTCTCAAATGAATTCCCGGGCGAAGCCGGGTACCTTAGCTAGTATATATATATATATATATATATATATATATATATATATATATATATATATAGATATATGTTTTTGTGTTAACGCTCTAGCGGTCGCAATTTTCGTTTGATCGATACCAAACTCGATATTTAAACGGTTTATGAAAAAATAAAGATCAAGTTCGATAATGGCTGAAATCGGAGCAGTGGGAGGGGGGGGGTTTAGCGGGGAGGATTTTCGAAAAGTCGAAATATCTCCGTTACTAGCCGTTGGATCGAAAAATTATATAGAGCCAAACTATAAATAATGTTATATACATTTATTCTGTATCTTGAATATTAACCGAGAGATTTACAGTTTTCTGTTTTCAGCTTCTGAGATGAGATCGGCTAACTTTGGGTCTAGTCGTGAGTTTCCGTCAAGAGCTAGTTCGGGCCTTTCCCGTAATTGTTTGACTCTCTATTCTGAAATTTCTCTATTCTAAAACTTCACGTGGGAAATCTGCTTAGTTTACGCAGCCCCAGCGTGACGGACTTTTTTGATTATTACAACATTCGAGGGTAGAATTTGAATGTGAAATATGGAATTCTACTCTTTTTTTAGCATGTAGGAAGTACTGCTCATATCCCCCTCCTTGACTTTGGAAAGATGGAGGGAAATCTATTACCATATATCAGTCAGTTAAGTGATTTACTAAGCTATTTGTATGATCCAGTGTTATTATTATTATTATTTATTAACGCCTATTATTTTGGCTAATTGTGAATGGTTATATACAGGCTACCTACCACACGTTTCTAGCCAAGGTGGACCTAAGGATTTTACTTAATGAGTTCGTAACTAAAAAAATTCCTATATTCCAGGCTGGAATCGAACTCGCCTTTCTAGGTTAGCCTTGTGAGATTAAGGCCAACGCTTTAACTCACAAGGCTAATCTGAGGCCCGATCTTTAGATATGGATAATGCACATCATACGTATGGTAGGTGCAGACCGACCTTAGTTATAAATAAAGATTTTCGAGTTAGTGCATAATCTGAATTTATGACGTCATCGCACAACGAATTTGCATGAACCTCTCGCATAATAAAGGTCTCCAGAAAAAATATTTGGTATTTAAGCTTAGAGGAAAGCGGTTCATAATATAATAGCTTATTGTTAATATGTCATGAGGAGCATTGGGGGGTTACTGAACGATGAAAACTAAAAATCCAAATATCTCGGTTAATATTCATGATAGAGAAAATACGAATAAAACAATGTTTATAGGAAATTAAATTTGCAATAAGACTGCATATGTATAATTTTTAATAGTAACGGAAATATTTCAAATTTTCAAAATTCCCTGTGTAAACCACCCCTCTCAAAGGTCCGATTTCTGCCTTTAACGAACTTGATCTTTCTTTGGCAAACCGACTGGACTAACACAACTAAGTATATAAAACACTATTTGCATGTGGCCATCAATTTTTAGAAACTCTAGGAGAGAGGATGTAGTACTCTCGAGACTTAGAATGAGCCACACTAAATTAACACACTCATACTTAATGGCAAAGACTGACAGACCTACTTGCTCAACATGCAACATTCCCTTGATGATAAGACATATACTGACAGTACTTATCTATTGACTTGACGATAACACATACGCAAACTTCAAATATACCTAATGACAAAATTTAACATGCTAATTAGGTCTGTGCTGTTCAACAAGATTTCAAATTATTTAGATTAATTGTATTATATGCGTTTTTAAGAGGAAATTCCGATAATAACTAGCAAAAGTACCATTTCAGCCATTCATTTCCTATTGACCATCCACCAACTATGCTCTTCACTAATTTTTTTTTAAATGTTCACTTATAAATGTTTAGCTATTTCACTTCTGTTATTTTTCATTGTTTTTTGGTATTTGTTATTGTTGCTTGTTGTTATCTCTTATCTATTTTACTTTTGTTATTTCACTATGTACAATTTTTGACTGTTGAAAGGGCAGACCACCTATAATGTAATGTCCATAAATAAATGTTTAAAAAAAAGGTCCATCACGCAGTGGCTGCGTAAACTAAGCAGATTTCCCACGTGAAGTTTTACAATAGAGAAATCTGCCTAATAACAACTGTAGTAGTAAGAAACCTCTAAACCTAAAACATTATTTAGGGCGTAATAACCCAGTAGTTTCTAGCCCCAAAAAACAGTTAACCTAACCTCTAAACCTACTCACGAGGGACGAATAGTTATGAAAACGGCCGCCAGAGCTCTCGGCGGAACGTCCGAACCTAGCCTACTGGTGACCACACGCAGAATACAAATGCAAATATCTCAGTTAATATTCAAGATACAGAATAAATGTATATAACAATATTTATAGTAAATTTAATTTGCAATAAGATTGGTTCTATACAATTTTTCTATCCGATGCAAAATAACGGAGATATTTCGAATTTTCAAAACTCCCCCCTCTAACCCCCCCTCCCACTGGTCCGATTTCAGCCATTAACGAACTTGATCTTCCTTTTTACATAAAACGATTAAATTCCGAGTTTGGTAAAGATCAAACAAAAATTGCGACCTCTAGAGCGTTAACAGACAAATATATATATATATATATATATATATATATATATATATATATATAATTTTGAACGGACCTCATTTTCGTCATCTCCTGGGTAGGATCGATGGACATTTGAAGAAATTTTTCGAAACTCGCATCATGAGTACGACCTCAATAGCCCTTAAGGGAAATCTGCTAAAAAGATATTATCGATGAATATTACCTCAGCGGAAATTTGATAAAAGTGGTGAAAATTTAATAATAACGAATAAATACTCCTTTCACGAGGCATTGTCATAGACGAAGTCAAATAAATCAGTCATTGATCAACAAGAGCCTGAAGCAATTCTTTCGCTAAGTAGGATACCTGAGTAAATCCTCGGGTTCCTTTACAAATCTCACACTTAGTATTTAGAAGTCAACCAAAACCAGCAAATAATACTAATTCTACACAAAGAAGAAAAATCGGCTGGAACAGTTTTTTTGAATTCAGTCCTCGGAATAGCTGAATGAGACAATAGACGCGGAGGAACGTCCGTTCTCTGCGAGAATAATGCTCGGGAAGGAAGAAGCACGACAAAGGGCCGGCTCTACGTTACAAATTTGTGAATGGAAGAGAACCTTTAGATGTGCTGAATGGGAAGGTGTATAGATTCCAGGGAGGCGAGGAAGGGTGAAACGGCAGGTAAGGGAGAGAGACACGCTGGCACCTAGGTGAATACCTGGCCAGACAGCCTGGCACCAAGACATACCTGCTATACTGGGAACTCTCTCTCAGTGGCCCATTAGTCACAGGATTAGAACACCCACCTACGTCACGCTCATTACAGGTTGTGTCTAATGGCATTACAGGTGGGCTAAAAGTCAACTAGCACGTCTTCACTATTTTAGACTGACTGTGAAATGTCAATCGAAATTTTTCGGGTGTATTGGACGATACACCGCTTTCGTTGTCTGCCTTGAAAGTCCGTCACGCAAGGGTTGAGTAAACTAAGCAGATTTCCCACGGGAAGGTTTACACCAGATGCATCTACATACTGATAATATCAATGTGAATGTAAAGGGAATAAATACAAACGATAATAAGAAATCATTCAGTCAATTTTCAAGTTAATATTGTAATATCTACGGCTGAAAGCGTCTGAATTGTAGACAAACAGAGCAGCCAACTTCCCAACGCTGAATTGAGAGATTAGAGTTATTCTAGAACGGAATTATGAACAATTAATGAAATAGATCTGAATATAACACGTTAATTTGATTAAAAACTATTTACCAAAGCTAGTGGAGTACACAGAATAATTTCTTTCACAATCACTCACATTTTAGTAATCCAAGAACAAAAGAAGGGGGGAGGGGTCAACAGAACGTATTTTTTTGTATCTCGTATAATGAAACTTTGTTGAAAACAAAATTTGGCATTTAACCTTGTAATGAAGTGGTTCATGATATAACAGCTTATTATTAATATGACACTAGTAGGAGTGGGGGTTTACTGAAAACGTAAAACTATAAAATCCTTTTCACTAAATAAATACCTATTTCTCTAGCTTGTCAGAATTCATGCTTGTCAGATACGCCAAGAGCATTAAGACCAACGCCTTAACACCCAAGGCTTGAATTGTCCTTGACACACAACGTGGGTTCTTGGCCTTAATGCACTTGGTTGATCTAGAGATATCGACTCCTTCATAGGCAATAGGAATTTATTTGGTGACAAATCCATAACTATAAAGGGATGACTACCTACTTCATGAGCAAGCAATAAAATAAAGTTTGTTTGAGCGTTTATATATATATATATATATATATATATATATATATATATATAAATAAATATATATATATATATATATATATATATATATATATATATATAATTTACAAAAATAAATTGTATTGCATTGGATTACATTTTGAATTTAATGTAAGAGCATAACTGCATGCTCATTTGTAAGATTGGAATATATGCTGTGTATATTAACCTGGTTATTTCTTTATTAGATTACTAATTATTATTTCGCTCGATATCATGGTGAAGGTTTGCAAAGGAAAGATGGACGATTGTCTATACTATCAATGCGAAGATATTCTTGTGACGATTGTAAGCGCTATGATAGTCTTATAGGACGTGAAGGAATGTACCTTTGTGATAACCAGGGGTAATTCACCCAAAATGTAAAGAATATAAAAATATTTAATAATCTAAAGCAGGGGTCTCCAAACTACGGCCCGAGGGCCACATCCGGCCCGCGGACAGATTTTGTCCGGCCCGCGGAGAGCTAGCATACTTGAAAACTCCTTTTAGAGAACATATTTTTTATAGCAAATTAAATTTAGTTTACTGAAGTATTCTAATTTTATGTTGAATAATTATTAATGCGACATCTACATTGATATGGTCATGGGCTAACTACTCATGACATTGTTGTAGGCTTATTGTTATTGTTTTTGTGATAAGTTGGATAAAGAAACACAGAATTGTAATGAGTAAAGACATGTATAATGTGCAGAAAATTTAACTTCAGTATATAATAACTAACAAATTATTGAAATGAATCCAACTAATATTTTATACATTTTAAATGAAAACATAACTTATAACAAGCATAATGACATATGAAATACTAATGAGATTTATGTAATTGAGATTTTCCACTGACAATAGTTTGTAGTTGTGGACTAATTTTACTTGTACCAATTATTAAAAGAGATTTAAGATGTATTTCACTTTTTACCACCGGCAACAATGATAATATGGTTTTGACCCTCGGAACTTACTGGAGTAATCAGTATGGCCCTAAGGCTGGAAAGTTTGGAGACCCCTGATCTAAAGTATCCTTTGTATAATCTTCCTGTAATATTCAAAGTAAAAGAAATTAATTATAGTCCGGGTAATCGTGTGTTGCACATTTCTTAACCAAATGGTACAGTTTCTTCTTGCGTGATATTCTGGTCATGCTGTTTAAACTAGTATAGTAATCCTCACTAAGAAATCCTGTGTAATGAGTTATAAATCAATTGCTGACAATTTTAAAGTAAAATTTAAGATTAATAGCAAGAACACAAAAGAAATAAAAAAAAATTAATCTTAACTTAATAATTAGTAACCAAATATTAAAAAAATACCAGGCACAGTATATAGAGTATATATTCCAATCATATATTAACTTCAAAATTGAATCTGTGAAAACACAATTTATTTTATTAAATTTAAAAAAGATCTATTTATTAACGTATATTTTATGGTTTAACGGACTTTATTTTATTGCTTGCTAATCAGGATGAGATATTTAGGTCGTTACCTTTTTATTGATATGAATTCGACACTTAATAAATCCCTATTGCCCAAAAAGGTATAGACTATTCTAAATCAACCAATGCATTAAGGCCAAGCTCTCATTGTATCAAGACAAGTCATATGAATTATATTAAGACGTGGGTCTTAATGCTTTTGGCTTACCGATACTCATGGATTCGATTCCCGCATTGGGCAATAGGAATTTATATAGTGACGAGGTCACTATTTGGCTGGTAGTATAAAGTGGAAAATAATATGTAACAAGGAATAATTGTCTTTATTGTAGAATTGACTCGAGTAATTGTATGTATTCGAGTAATAGATTGGTAGGTTTGATTAAATTGATATATCTTGAACTTAAATTCAGTTGCCTCTTATAATATTATTTTTCAAGATCAATTGGTTCCTCAATCGTCCAGCATCTCAAGTGAAATAAACTATTTTCAATCCGCTTTGATGAGGCGACTTTTTGAGCAGAAGACTCGATCGTTGTTACATTGACAGAGGACCAAAGGCAAAATTTGAGAAAGATGTTTGTTTGTGACTGGGAATACCTTGTTTGTATGTTAAAGGCTATAACAAGAAAGCCACATCTGCAGACCTCACCTGACGGATATTCAAAAGGAGCTAGCAAATATGATCTCAAGAATATGGGGTGCTTTCTCCTTAATACTATCCAAAAAGAAAAACATTAGTGAGAGTGGAGAGGCTAAAGGTATTAGAGAGCCATCGATCAGTAACTTTTATAAGCTGGTAAATGAAATGATAGTTTTGGTACCTAATTCTTTAATGAACCTCTTATGAGTGAGTCTTCTGAAAACCTATCAGAAAGAATTTTTACAAGGTGAAAATAATATGAAGACATCATAAATCCTTTTAGCAGTTTTCCCTGAAGGGAAATAAGCTTTTGAGCCCGTACTCAGACGCGATTTTCTAAAACCTTCCATGTGTCTATCGATCCTACCCAAGAGATGACGAAAATGAGATCTGCTCAAAACTATATATATTTGGTTAATTGAGTAAAAGGTTAGAACCACCAGTATAGATGATACTGTAGTCATATCTATCGGTGCATACCGTCGTCACTGGAAGATGGTCGAGTACAGTTGGCAAGCGCTTTCAATGCAAAGGCACCATCTTCAAGCCGTCTAGAGTTGTACCACCTACAGTAAACCCCCACTCCTACATATGGCATATTGACACTTAGGTGCTAAATCATTAAGCACATTATTTGAAGCCTAAATACCAAATACTGTCCTCATTGTACTTTTACGTTTTGAGATAAATGCGAATACGTGACGCACGTGGGAAATCTGCTTAGTTAACGCAGCTCCTGCGAGACGGACATTTTTAAGTAACTACATTCGAGATAGTTTCCTGCATTTATTGGATAAAGTCTCATCAATATTTTTGTGAAATATAACAGTTAAGCATAAACCTTAGAACTTTGGGCAAAATGTACAAAAGATCATCCAATACTACGTTTTGTGAAATTTCTAAAAGCCTATAGGCTTAATGTCCATTCACTCATTCAATTGGACGAGAAAATGATTCAGGCTTTGAATGGGCAGAAGTAGTTTGAGGAATGCCGACTCCTTCCGCCCTTGGCTTGCTCAATGACAGAATTGAGTCATTGTGTGACAGAGGGTGGTAGTGGGGGCAGCTAGATCCATTCAGCTATGCGGCACAATGAGCTTGCCGTGACTTCTGCTCCGTCAATGGGACCCGTTAGCCTCAGGTGTATCCGGTCGCTTCAGGTAGTCACTTCATTCACCTATGATAACATACAACCTGTTGAACTCAAAAGAAGTTTATACTATTGTTAAAAACCCTTCCCAATGACTCCTAAGTAGCTCCGAGCAAAGCAAAGCTGACACTAAAAAGTATTAACAAATCGGATTCAAATCGTTAATAAAAAAAGAAATTTTGAACTCGCCTAACAACCATAACTACTCTTACAACTAGTAGGAACAAAGATTGGTGCTAACAAGTGATCAATCCTATAAACAAATGTATTTATTTTCAGCCTCAATAATACTGTACATAAAGTATAAAGGAAATATATGCTTAGCACAGACATTTCTCATTCAATAGTTTTTCACTGAACTTTCATTATTTATAAATTTTTCCTTCTTGAACTAGGTGGTATCAATCCTAAGAATGCCTATGAACACATAATCTGCAGTAGTGACACTGTTTGTAACACCCATTTTTGTAAAATAACTAACTATCGGAAGGAAAGGTAATAAGCAATCTTTTTTTTTCTTTTAATTTCTAATTAAATGTCGAGGGGTACTTTTTTTTAGAACAATCTCTCAAAATTGAAATTATTCTTGCAGAGATTCTGAGTGGACGAGGAGCCAGTCTATCAAGGTGATGCACTGTGCAAAAACTGAAGATGTACTTAACTTGCACTAAGCGTACGCAGTCATAATAAACTTTTTCTTTGGAAACTTTTTTTTTTCTGTTTTAATAGTTTTTTTTTTCTATTAGTTCCTACTTTATTTTATTTTGCACTATTGTTATCGCCGAGCAGCAACAATAAATTTTATAACTAGATTGAATAATTAGGAGAAATTTTACCATTTGGTTGTGTGATAAAGGGTGTAAATCGCTAAACTTGCGTGACACCAAACATATATATATACGTGTATATTATTATACTCACCGAAATCAGTAAAATGTATGATGTCTTCGAAATAGGATTTTATAGTCCTTCTTCTTCCCCTATACCAAAGTACGTTACCTCAAAATATATTGGTGAGGTTCTTATAAATTTCGAACTTAACAATAATAGTAGCATGTCGTGGGCCTCTTCCACCAATCCATTCCTGCGCTCACCAGCACCAATTCTCCAACTGGAAACCTCAAGATTCCCCAAGTTCTCTCTAAGGTCAATCAGCAACGGGACAGAAAATACCTGAACAGTCTTGTAGCATTAAAAGTTAGTTACTTAATACGTCAAATCAATGTGGACGATGAATTAAAAGCTTTGGATTAGGAACATTTGGCTGTTAACTGAACAATTCCGAAAAGACATTAAATAAACTTTATCTTACATTATCTATTGTCAAAAACTGCAACCAAATTTACTAAATTAAGCGAAATATGTTCAGAATAAATATTTATTATTTAATATTTCAAGTTAGTCAAGACTAATTGTATAATCGGAATTTTGACATATCTTTTCCTTCATCCACGTGCTACTCAAGCACATTAAATAACACTGAAAGTATTTAAGCACATATAACCTATCAATTAACAACCAGTTTATGTAACTAATCGTGTTGGATACTTTATGCGGCAAATGGGGATGGTTATCAGATGGTTGCCACCCTTTTATAACCATAGTTGGGGTAGGAATTCTACTCACTGTGTCTGTCAAAGTTATTATTGAGACTAAAGCCATAACACGCTTTGCCAAATATGAATTCTTTTATATTTCAACAGTCTCATGGTACAATATAGACTATACTAGATGTTTATTTTCTTATCAGGTGCAAGAGGAGCTTTACGTGCCCACAAGAGAACGTTCCTTAACTACCTTGGCAAATAGTTTTTCTTGAGAATTGATTTCTAAAATTATTATTTTGTTCAGTTCGCAAGCCAGTTTATTGTATAATCTGAATACTGGATGTCACCGTGGATGTCTTGAACAGTTAGCGACTGTTCAAGACATAATCACCAAAGTCTAAGCAATATTTAATTGGATCATTAGACCCGTTTTCAGATGACTACATTAATGAGAAATAAATGTTATTATTATTATTTATTAACGTCCACTTTTTGCAACTCAGGCTAATTGGGAAGGGTTATCACCCTTTTCTAGCCAGGGTGGGATTTTAGGATGTTATTTAATGAATTTCGTCACCAAATAACTTCTCTTGCCCAGGCGAGAATCGAATTCGCCATTCTAGGTTTGCCATGTGAGATGAAAGGTCAACGCTTTAACTCGCATGACCAACATGAGCCCCTGAAAAATAAATATATAATATATCAAAGTGACATATATTGTTTTGCCCTTTGCCTGGATATATTTCTTGAAATGTATCTTTAATATTCCACCCTAGACACCTGGGAAGAAGGCCTGGAAACAGGCAAAAAATAAACATCAAAGAAATATTACAGTCGGACTAGTGAAGTCAATATTTAATCAACATTTTGTTTAAGGATGCAAAGCGTTCTTCAGTTTACGAGAAAGTAACGTTTTCTGAATTATTTGGAAATTGGGAATAACATTTCAAATAAGCTGCGCTGTTTTTAGCACATTCCGGTATTAAAATTAAAGCCCTATTTACGTCCATAGAGCTTTTATTCTACAGAGTTAAGGCAATCATTTCATGGTCAAATGAAATTTACATTGATTGTGAGTGTGGTCTAGGGCTAGAGCTACTGTTCTCACTACTGGTTCTGATCAATATTGAATTTACATATGGGTTTTGTATAGCCAAAGATCAATCATTTCTCTCACGCTAACAAGAGAGATGGCTAACTCTTCAGTACGGCATGACCTGTCCAAGATTATTTTTTGTGGTTGTAATCTATATTACCATTGTTACTTTGGTAAAAAGTATGTTACTGACTGATGGCCGATCAAATGAATATCTAGTGTACGACGTCCTGGAAGGAATTTTTTACTGTTATCTACTAATCAGCTGTTCTATGAATATCCTAAAATTCAGGGATGACTTCCATTAAGATCCATTATGATATATATCCATTATGATTTTATGATATATTTTACTCCCCTTCGGGAACTGTAAAGTTAGTCGAGTATGTTGATTACTAGGGTGTATTTTGTGTGCAGCAAATAAGAAATTGAGCATTTTAGAAGAATTCCTATATCCGCATTGCAATAAGCTATCATAAAAATAGCTCAATTTCTCTAAATATACTACTATCACTTTGGAAATAAAGATCTTTAACAGAATTTGTAATTTATCTTTCAGCTGAGATTTCCAATTGTGCTTTCGAAGTTATTAATAATAATGGAGGTTACTAAAAAGGGAAGGAAGGAATTTAGGGGGTAAGGGGAATAAATGTTATGGATGGGGTGTGAGAGAGGGGAGATGTAGATGGCCTTGTATATATACAGGTGTAGAGCGGGCTTGACGAATATCCTGCCGTCATGGGAGAGCCCTGTTTACATTTTCTATTAATAATAAAGTGGGGTATTTTTCACCCCCCACCCTCCTCCTCCCGGATTAAGGGAGTGGGGAGGTAATGGCGGGATCAGATGTTGGCACAAACTGTTCCTCATTTGTCAGGAGCCCGTTCGCCGGTGGGTGAAAATTTGCCAACCCTCTGAAAGATGCCCCCCCCCCCCTTGTTATGGGCCATCCCTCTAAACTGACAGGCCGACATTTTATATGCTAATAAATCCCTGTTCGAGATCGCTCTTTCCTCTGGATTTGCAAGCCTTTTATAAATGATAGGCGGTGCGCAGGTATGCCTTCGGAGTCGGTTAAGACTTGCGCACTCCGCTTTTCCCACCTCCCCCTGCCTCAAGAAGGATTCAATTTTATTTAATAAAATGTTTTGTTGGAGTGTATTTTTGTTTAAACTAACGCTTATAATCCGTCATCCTAGGAATCCCACTATGCTTATCAATAGAACACTAGCCCGGCACAATAACAACTGTAACCTTCCCCTACTAGCCTGGTCCTAGTGACAGTGTTGTCATAAACTATTTAAACTGAAATAATTGCTTTAATTGTAAAGTGGGTACACTGCGAGTAACCTCACAATTACCTTTTAGTTTAGAGTGGAAATTAACGCCGTAGTCTCGGTGTGTTTACTGATGCTCCGTAGTTTTTTTGTGAACTCTTCTTCAACTCGTCTGTTATTTTTTATTCAAAGTCTTATTATTTTGTGTTCTTCAACAGTGTAAATATTTTTATTTTTTTTATAAATTATGATGGACTATTTATTTTCAAGTTTTATTATTGTACATTATAAAAACCGTCCATTAAAGAATCGTATAACACATTATCAATTTTACCTACAGCTTACCTCTCTTTTACGATCAATTTCATTGGAAATACTCTATTCTACACGTTCGGTTGAGGACAGAAAATTAATCGTTCCATTAATACATTAGCCTCTAAAAGCAAAGAATTTTTGGTTTGACAGCTGGGTTTGGTAAGACATTACACACAAAGCTAGACACTTCTTTATTGGAGTAGCTACTCAAATGCCTCAAGATGCTGAGTGGACACAGAGAGAGAAGTAATATGTTCGCCTGATGAACGGAATATACCACGCACGCCCCATAGCCACTGCATATCATCTCCTACGATACGTAACCTCGCATTAGAAGAAATCTACTATGAATTGAGCCTTGTCTTTTTCCGTCTTCAAACCAAGTTAATTCTTAACTTATACGGTTAAAAATATGACTAAGTCAGAATACATTTAAACATCAGAAACCACGTGGAAGAGATAGTAGAGAAGCTGCCTGAACAGTGAAGAACATGGTCAGAATGAAAGTGGGAAGTGAAGAATTTTAGCTTACTAAAAATCAATCTTCATTAATTATAAAATAATAGTAAATAGTGACTGCCATTTATAATAATAAAAATCCTAACTTCCTTCGTCATGAAGATAATAAAATTGACATGAATATGAGATATTTTCGACAAGTACTCTGATTTTTTGATATGATAAACCAATATCTGATGGGTTAATATTAGACGCCCTTTAAGAGATATTCCAAACTACATTTTTCGCTCCAGATATGATGTCCATCAATGAACTTTTGACGTTTAGTTTATCCTTAAACGATTAAATATTGAATTTGGTAACGACGGCTCCAGGGATTGGTACCTGCTACTGGTGTAGTGATAATTGGGGTTTATTTAAATATTCATGATACAAGCTGAAAGATGGGTAGGTCTATGATGACTGTCGTGTCTTCTAGTTCGTTCTATTACTTATTGTAATTACAAAATGAAACATATTGAGTTAAAATACAAACATCAGACTTCTTTACTTTAAAACATATTTTATATACGAGGGGGAGGGGGAGGGGGAAGAGGAGGGGGAGGGGAGGGGGAGAGGGAGAGAGGGGGAGAGAGGGGGAGAGAGGGAGAGAGAGTGAGAGAGAGGGGGAGAGTGGGAGAGAGAGGGAGAGAGAGGGGGAGAGAGGGAGAGAGAGGGAGAGAGAGGGGGAGAGAGGGAGAGAGAGGGAGAGAGAGGGAGAGAGAGAGAGAGAGAGAGAGAGAGAGAGAGAGAGAGAGAGAGAGAGAGAGAGAGTGAGAGAGAGAGAGAGAGAGAGAGAGAGAGAGAGAGAGAGAGAGAGAGAGAGAGATATTGTATGTGTGTGTGTGTGTGTGAGAGAGAGAGAGAGAGAGAGAGAGAGAGAGAGAGAGAGAGAGTGTGTGTGTGTGTGTGTGTGAGAGAGAGAGAGAGAGAGAGAGAGAGAGAGAGTGTGTGTGTGTGTGAGAGAGAGAGAGAGAGAGAGAGAGAGAGAGAGAGAGAGAGAGAGAGAGAGCAATGGAAGGAGCGCGTATTAACTGTATCTCCATAGAGCTGTGCCAGTTTGATAACAGTCAATTCCAAAGCTAATCCTCAAAATAGAGGAGTCCATCGCTGCGACCAATTTGGTCGTGGATCATTGAATATTAGGGCTGAGGATGGATTAATAGGACAGGTAGCCGGGGCAGAACGGCGTCGAGAATTGGCCAGGACGTCAATTAATATGGAGAACCGACTCATGAATACAGGCCTACCGCTTACTCCAGATTCCATCAATTCATTTAATAATTTGATTGAGTGGATTGGTTTGTCCCTTCATATTCAGCCCGCAGAATAGATTGGCACTAGTGCACCACATATAGCCAATGTATAATTAAATTATTCATAAATTATTTAGGCTCATCTGTATGGATCAGCATCCTAGGTCTATGTCCGGATTGTTCCAATAGCTGCATACTTCAGAGGTACTATTTAGCAAAATGGATGATGCTACTTACACCAATAATGTTATCTGATCCAAGACGCCTGGCGTACCTAGGTATTTTAAGCAGAAGGCAGAAGGACAATAGCTTATTATTTAGCTAGTCCCTCAAAGAATGCTCAAAAAGGAAAAATAAATCATTAAGCACATTAGGTGGTGGAGTGAGGAGAGATTATCACTGGCTTGAATAAGGTTTGAAAACATTTTGGTTGGGCTCAGAACTTCCATAGGAGGAATCCTTCATTTAATAATATTTAATGAGAGCAAAATCTTCATTGTGCGACATGGATTTCTTGTATCTGATAACGATCAATAACGACATTCAAACTGTTCATGAAAATTGTATAGTGATATGTTTTGTTATTAACTAGTGTTAGTTGTTGGTGAAAAAATATTTGGAACCCATAAGAGATATTTATTGTTTTTCTTAAATTCGGTTTTGAGTCATTATATTTTATTTATTTTAATAGAACACTTTGATCGCGTGGCTCCCTTATCACATACTGAAGGGAATACTCTCCATAAAACTTGTGAGGATTGCTTTGGCTTTTAATTATCATTAAACCATCATTAGTGTATAGAGATAATTGGCTTAAAAGATAAAATTGTAACAGATTTGAGGCATTGAAATCCTGGAGAGGTGTGAAGGTAGTTTGACAACCTACGGAACAAACGTCATTTTCGCATCGCTGTTCTTGTGTTAAGAGATGGAGTGAGATATAAGAAATCGCTTATGTGTGGAAACGGCTGTACAACTAAGAGAAAGACGAACTATAGTCAAGTATGGATTTATAAAAAGCTTGGGGAGTGGCTCACATTGGGTTTCCATCATCTGTGGTATCACAACTTTTAAGTAAATTCTACGGTATTGAATATGTGACAGAAAGCCTATTTGTCAGCTGAAGTTGGCACGTATTATATTTTCCATTTAGAATGATATATTTTTCATTTACTCCAATGAGTTTTTGGCTAGAGCCATAGTCCAGAAGGAATGGTGACTATGAGCAATATCTTACGTGATGATAGATTAAATATGAACAAAATTGCTGCATTCCTAATATGGTTCCGGGTGCCAAGCGTCAAATATAGTTGCGCCATTAAAGCAGTCAATATTCGTAATTATATTGCGCGGAGTGTAAACAGTGCCAGGATTTTGGCACCTCTATAAGGTGCGGTGGCCTAGCCATGCATCTTGCTTGGAGCCGGGCACATTAGCCCGATGAAAACCGAGTATAATTTAGAGTTGTAGGAGAGGCACATATGCCCCACTCTTCCACCCTATTATGCAGGCTCATAATTGGCTGATTCACAGTCTCTCCGAGAGTTGGGCTCTAATTCGATTCCCAACCCCATCCGCTCTGGGGGAGTAAACACATTAGCCACCGCTATCTGTTTTAAAACTTTCTCAAGCACTAACTGAATTAGTTACCCTAAAGGGGTTTGGGGTTGTTTTCACTGCCTCTTCAAGCTGCTCTCCACCTTTCCCCGACCATGTTTTCACTCTTGACCCTTGTCCAGATGTGGTCACCATTTGTAATGGTTAGAGGCTTCTTGTTTTCCGGACTCCCTTAAAAATAGAGCATAGGGAATGGTTTCGCTCTACACCTCCGGCTATAAATAATCACTTTCGCCCACTTTAATCCAATTACCCTTTCACTTTTTATTTGAACATGTTAGCCAGGACTGTATTCCCCTTTAACAGCCTGTGGCATCCCTTGAAACGATTTTCCCATAACAGAAGGTTAAAACTGAGCATGATATATTTAGTGAAAGAACTCAACGTAAACATCGAATTTTTGAGGGTGAATGGATGAGGGTTTACTGTAGCTAAAACAGTAGTAACGCATCACTTCAATCCCATTCCTTTGGTCATATGTCATACATTAACAAACTTGATCATTAATTTTCTCAAGCTCTTTAAATTTTAGCCCGAAACCCTCCATGGGAGTTTATTTTTTTACAATGCCTTAAATAACGAGGATTGCATTACAAAGGTACCCACTAAAAAGGCAAATATAGAAAAAAGGCGTATTGTAGGGTTTTAGGAGAGGAAAAAGTGAATAGGTTAAGATATTAGTCCCCTAACAAAAGAAACGTTTGAGCTATATTCACTAATATGAATTCAGCATGATGGAGTTAGTGGAAGTTGTCCAAGAAAATAATTTATTCTTTGATATTTCTGGAGAAATTCGTTGGAAAAACAACGACACCTGCATGGAGGTTCCCAATGTAAAAGACTAGTCCACAATGAGGCAAGAGAATTGTTTATCTTTCATTATGTAAACAACTTTACATATAGAAAAGCTGATATACGAAGCTCCCAAAACGATATTGGAGTAGCTATATGCACAATTCAATAGTTCTCTAATATATTTGTTCTTGGATGCACAATAGAGGATGAAATCATATATCCCCACTAATTCACTGAAGTGTGATATGTCGTATTATAGCCTTTACTAGCTAATCTATAGAAGAACAAATATATGATAGTAAACCATAATCTGCATATTAATAATCGTTTCAGGTATTAACGGTCTTTTGACTAAAACCAATCAGCAAAGAGCTGATGATAACTGCACGCTGTTTTCTGTATTTCGATTTTTTTTTGTCAGGGAAAATTATGGATGAGAGATATGGGCACGGAGTAAAAAACTCTTAGAAAAAGTAAAAGGTTTGAACGTAAAATGAAATAATGCTACACTATAAAGAAAGGTAAATAATAATAATAATAATAATAAATACCAACAAAAAAAATCTACTTTCAAATGCTATGAGGATTCATGGCTTTCTGTAAATGATTATGAAAATGAATAGTGATGAATAACCGATCACAAGATGGGTTGGGATGATAAAAAAAGAGGAATTTATTTGATTTCAAATGTTTGATATTATCTTTTATAAGCCGTTTTTTGATATTACTGTACAGAAATTTATATTGGTCTTCATTTTTCCATTGCAATGGACTAATCAGTATTAGGAGTTTATACCCCTTAACAAATATCAATAGTTGCACCTATTTTCTGTAATATGGCAAGCAGTAAATGCTGCAAGCATACACGTTTCATTGAATGATACATAAACGCTCTGAAATCTGTCAACACTTCGTGTAACTTCTATTAAAGAGCAACTGTGATATTACATGATTGATAGCTTCATTATAATTCTTTTAGAGGAAGACATACCACGTTTTCTTCAGGCTCACTTCTAGAGTATTTTTCATATTTTATTGCTCCCCATCAGTCCTCAAAGGCGTTGGAGGTGATGTAGTGGTTAACGCACTAGATTAGTGTCCAGGTGCAGGATCGAATTCAAGGATTGCAGACTATTGGTAGATTTTTAGCAGATTTACCTTAAGGGAAATCAGCTATTGAGGTCGTACTCATGACGAGAGTTTCGAAAAATTTCTTCAAATGTCCATCGATCCTACCCAGGAGATGACGAAAATGAGGTTCGTTCAAAATTATATATATATATATATATATATATATATATATATATATATATATATATATATATATATGTTAACCCTCTAGCGGTCGCAATTTTTGTTTCATCGTTACCAAACTCGGAATTTAAAAAGTAAATAAATTAGTAAGTATAAGTAAGTAAATTTTTCGTTTTATGTAAAAAGGAAGATCAAGTTCGTTAATGGCTGAAATAGGACTACTGGGAGGGGGAGGGTTTAGAGGGGGGATTTTTGAAGATTCATTCGTCGGATCGAAAAATTGTATAGAATCAATCTTATTGCAAATTAAATTTACTATAAATATTGTTCTATACATTTATTCTCTATCTTGAATATTAACCGAGATATTTGCATTTGTATTCTGTGTGTGGTGGGTAGGAATCGGCTATGTTCGGGACCTTCCGCCGAGAGCTCTGGCGGCCGTTTTCGTAACTGTTCGTCCCTCGTGAATAGGTTTAGAGATCCCTAACTACTATTGTTGTTATTGGGCAGATTTCTCTATTGTAAAACTTCACGTGGGAAATCTGCTTAATTCACGCAGCCCCTGCGTGACGGACTTTTTTTTAATGAAGCTGTAGGGTTACATGACGTCAAGGCGGCCTTCTATTCTTCCCCTCGGTGCCCATCAAGGGGGAATGGAGTAGCTACATCAATAATGAAGTACTTATCATTCGGATGTAATATCAATCTCTTATAATAAGAAATGCGACGAACTGAGCTCTTAATCATTTCAAAATCGCCTTGCTCCATGTTGAGAAGAAATAATTTGTTGAGCCAAAGAATTTAATTTTGACTAGTCTTTAAACAGTATGAAAATAACGCATGACATTATCAATTCTGAGAAAGAGATGGTTATACTATTGAGCTTGATATTTCCCATAAAAAAAAGGGCTTAACAGCCGATTTTCCAGACGAGAAGGCAGGGGTAGGCAGGTAGGCGGCAGTAGGAGGTGAGCCCAACAATTTTCCAGTCACTGCTCAGGCACCTCCCCTCCGTTTCCACAGTTACCGGCACAATGGGGCTCCTCGGCCGGATCTGTCATTTCTCCAGCCTCCAGATGTCCACTTTTCCACAGGATCAAAAGATTTCTGAAGTCAAATCTCTGACAGAATTTACATTTGACGAGGGCCTTGGCTATTTATAGATGTGTTTTTGTTTTGTTTTTTTGTGATATTTGGGCTCAACAATTGATCAACAACATATATAAGAAATGGTGTATAGTTTGGTCCCATGGTTTATCTGTATGAGCAAAGACTTATTTATTTCCTGAATACTCTAAGTTTAAAGAAATTAATTAGAGAAATTGCAAAGATCAGTATGCGAACTCTATTTCACAATTAACGATTCAAAAACTCAAGATTTGGAAAGATAATGATAACAAGAATTTGATAAGGCATGAAAAACTACAAGCACTGCTTACAGAGCGCATACTCAGTGTACAGACAAAAAGAAAATTAAAAGGAAACAAACTCTCTGTTAAGTTGTAGCTTACTCTAGTGGTCAAATCATATCATCGACACTATCCCATTCACCAAAGGTCTGGCTTTCCTTCCTCAGACCAAGATTCTTGAAGGAGTACTGGTTGCAGAACCGAAATATCGCCGGCAATTAGAGGTGTTTCCATTGACATATCCTTTTTTCTTCAAAATTCATTATTTCTTCCATAGGTATAAAAACTCCTCTTTTCTACACCCAAATAACTTAAACATTTAAACCCCTTTTCAGAATTGTTTTTAGAACCTGATCTCCACATTTAGTTCCTCACTGTAGGTTATGCTTCTCAACCCTAGCCCAGTTCTCCTCTAAATTTCATATAAATATGAGACAAGATTTTCAATAAATGAGTCTCCAACATTTCAGGGCTCAGATTATTCATGTGAGTTAAGGCTTTAATTTTGATCTCACTAGGGTGGTGGATTCGATTCACGTCCAATAGGAATTTATTTTGTGCCTGCTCCTCCTGATAACCACCAGGATTTAGCAGGATCTTTGAAGCAATTTTACATTTATAGATACATTAATGATGGCTAGATAAGAATTAATTGGAAAACTGAAGGTTAATTTTGAATATTCACAACATATTGAATAGGTAAGAAGATTGAAGTCATCTTTGTCCTTAAGTTTTACATTCGTTTATAAAGAATTGTGAACTCTTGTTGTTTTTTCCAAATTTATTAACAGCCAGCTCCCATTTTTTACTTGCGTTACTCCATGTCCACAATATGAATTAAAGCAAAATGGCAAAACCCAAATTGATGTTCTAGGATGTTGTGTTGAACTTGATTTGATGGACTTTTTTTCTTTCTTTTTTTTACTTTATATCTGGTAGTAATATAGTATGAAAAAAAAACATCACACATGACATGAATGACTCTCGTGGTTGAAACTATAAAATATAGCTTTTAGATCTTGGTAATAAAGAAGAGCTAATACCCGCGAGTATTAACTGTTCAGAAGATTATTCTGGTTTAGTTAATAATCAATGACAGATTTCACGGTAGGATGTTTATTTCGGAGTTTTGAATATAGTTTGGTATTCAACTTCTTTTTGTACTCGGTGGATATTACAAGCCGTCGAAACAACTATAACTAAGTATTTACAGATATAGTTTTATTGTACAATATTTTGAATTTTGTAATATTCTTGCCAGTACTTGTGCCATATGATCAGTCACGAAATTTAAGAAAATGTTTTCCCAATAAAAGGCCTTTTTCTGTTAATCCTGTTTCGCGTCCTTCACCTTCCAGCACCCAGAGTTCGACTTTTGTCCTATTTACAGAAATCTAAATGTTAAATGATAGTGGATATCTATGAAAGTTGTGACAATAGTATTGCTATAATAGTCCTGAGTTACAAATAACAGTCACGCACGCAAAAAACGAATTAGTTCCATGGTAGTTTGGACTGCCTCAACAGTGAACATTTCCAAAGAGATATAAGACGACGTACTGTCATTTCTCCGAAGGCTTCTATTCGTCATAAAATATTTCACCTATAACTTGAAGCGAGCTCAGACAAACACTACATGTAGTATACTAATCGCAAAAGTAATGGTTTCAAATGAAATGAAATATACTTATTTCTATTAAATATTAAAGAATGTATTCGGATATGTATCAGAACTTAAATAATACATTCATTGTGTAAATATCTCAAATTCATATAAACTATTTCATGAAGTAATATAATTAATTCATAATAACACTCTAAATATATAACATGCATTTTTAAATAACATGTATTTTCAATATTTTTATAGTATGAAAGGGTGACATCCTTTACAAATCTTGAGAAACTTGTCTGGACCCACTTTTACAACAAATATATCCATGTTTTATTTTATAATTGAACAATTTTGATCCTGTTCATTTTTACAGCATCCCTTAGACTTGAAGTTAATTTATTCTTAAACAAGGAGTATTTGGGAATAAATATAATACATTCAGAGAGTGTCTTAAAGAGTTTTACTAAAAAAAAAGATACGCTTTTTTTTAAAATATTCATGTTTTAGGTCGGGAGATTGTACCATATAAAGGATTTATAGGATATGAAATGGGCTATTTCGAAGCCTTGATCTTTCTTTTTTTTAAATAAAAATATCTATATTTATTTGTCTAATAGAGTATTATAAGTTGTAAGTTAACTTTGTACTGGGAACATTATGTTAATAGGGATGTTAGGCTGACAGGTGTCAGAATAGGCCAATTAGTCAGTGAAATCGTCGGCGAACCCCACCATGCTAACTGTCCTATAATTCAAAGAGACGAAACCCTCGACAGTAGTGCTCTCTATATATATCTATGCAATGATAATCTAGTTGAGACCTGAACTGCTAACGAACAGACCCATAACCCTCGCCACGATTAATCTATGTAACTTACTGAATCCATCTACATATTGTTAGGTTAGTGTAACGGCTAGGCCAACAGCATACCCTACTGCTGAGAAACGGATCCATTCCAATTAAGTTGCCAAAATTGATCGTTTAGGCCCTAACCTATAATTCATACGGCCTAAATTCCCCAATCCATTTGAGGCTTCGCAAATATCCTCAGAACATTCAACCATTTTCACGACCGGAACTTAATTTGATAGGCATTCCCCGAATTCCAGAACTGTCAATGGAAGATTTGAATACCAACGTGCTCACACATTTTATGTTTCCAAACTGAAATAGGAAAATATATATATATAGGTCTGGTAACTCTCTAGCGACCGCATTTTGTATTTATTTCTTACCGAAATCGATTTTTAATTTCGATCATTTTTTGTTCGGATATTACCATAATTGGTTCTGGAGCGGATTATAAAGAAAGAAAATGTGAAAACGTACATACCTGTTACTATTATTATTAGGTGTTCTATGGCTCTTTCCAGTACTTGGGAAAAGTACTTAGTACACACAGCACCTGCGTAGCAATGTTTTTTAAAATATACATAGATTTAAATTTTTCTGTAAAGAATTTATCAGTAATTCTGCCTTTAATGCATTTAACTTGCATTCTTTCTATAGGAATTTTTTTTTCAGACGTACAGTAATTGTCCGTCCATTACTCTACTTCCTGGTCAACTGTTACTCTGTACTATCAGTGCTTCGTCGGCTGTGAAGTTGAAAGGAGTTCTGAAAACATGACCTTCTACATGTCGCTAAGCTTGAGTAAATAACTGTAAGAGATGGCGAGTATTCCGTAATTTTTCATCCCTTTTTAGTGGACTGACGGGGAAATAAATAGTTCTGTTTGCTTTTCAACTTGTATATTAAAAACTTCTTGGCATAAAATATTTAAAAGTAACAAATCTAGTAGTTTCACTATTCACTATAGTACAGTTTCAATAGTCACAGTTAGCACGAGACACTGGATAATAATTATTAACTCGCCAATTTAATTTTTATCTAGCGATTCTGGTTAACCTTTTTTCACTAACTGAACATATTTTAAAACCATCTGGTATTTTTTATACCACGAGGTTACCTTCTTCAGCGAACGACTCACGAGTACGTGCCTCGCCACTACACCTTTATGCTATCATGCTTCACTTTTATACAAACCAGGCTGTTTTAGTCAGTGTAATACTCTCAAATTTTATTCACTAATAAGTCTCCTACATGCCTGAAAATTGTGTATTCCGTGGGCAAATCTAACATTAAATATGGCAAAACTGAAAGGGAATGTTGATTGTTGGTGCCATTTAAAGTATATGCTATAATCGCCAATAAAAAAGCTGATGTGCATATCGCCTGACTTCCTTGTTCTCCTGTTTAATTAAAAACACAAAATGTTCTGCTGCACAAAATGTAAAACTATTCCATTTGAATGATACATGCAGCATCTAATCCTATTCAGTGGATCTAAAAAGGACATGGAATATAATAAGGATCATTTTATTAATTACTAAAAAGTCAATACAAATCTTCAGTACCTCTAATAGGTATAGAGAAATATTTTCGTCGGGAATTAGAACATAAATCGTTTTAGGTTACTAGGACAAATGTTTCTTTTCCGTCCTTTTTAGACCCTCTTCCAATTAATCAATTCCAAACAAAAAGAGGAGGCTCACAATTATATGTATAACAATATGATATATGAAATTTCAACACTGAGGCCAGTAGTTCATGAGTTATATGTGATACGTACAGCCAAAAGGATTCCAATGAAGTCTTAAATCTGAATTTTTTACTTTGTATAAGTAAGAAGTCCCCCCACCCCCCAAATCTAAATTCTCTCTTCCAGCATGTCAGTGGGGCAAGACTCACGAGTAGATAAAAGTTGCAGTCTGCTTACTCTTACTGGCTAGTGCCTATCATTAGTCAGCTTATGCAGGCAACAGTCTACGGAGGGATGGCTATCTAACAATTCTGGGTTGGAGTGGAATTTTTCCATTCATGTAAATGTTGGTGTGAATGGAATTTTTCTCACTATGCCTTTCTTGTTGGTTATTCTGATGCAAAAGGATACCACTGGATGTTCTTGTGATTTTTCATTATACATTTAAAATCAACATTTTTTTTTTGTGTTAGAGGTCCTAAATTGCTGGCTTTAGTTGATTAGCAAACGCCTGGATTTTTTGAAATGGTTTGTCTCCATATTCTTTTTTAATTTATAATGACAAAACAGAAGAAGGTGTGGGGAATTTTTTTCACGGAGATTTTATTTGGAAAAGATAATCCTGAAGATCCTAAATGAAATCAGTGTCAAGAGTTTCTTTTTTGGTGGAACTTACATCCAATGTTAAATATTTGTTGAGTACATTTTCAACTGAGAAGTAGTGTTAGTGGTAATATTACAGTTTTAATTCAGTTGTAAGCCTTATACAATATTGAGCTTGCCAAAGCTCAACCTCAGATCCAAAAATAACATATGGGCTGTTGAATTTCGGAGTTCTATGCTATCAGCTCATATAATAAAGACTTTTTGAGGTATGGCTTATTTTTCCTCCGTTCTAAAATGTGCGTTGAACAACCACAGCCTCCACGCACACAAAACCCCATTTATTAGAATTTCTAAATGTTTTAAGTGTACACATAAGAGAGTCATATTTTAAGAACTACCAATTCCAGCAATAATACTTGAACGTTGAAATTGGATTACCTGGCTATTGACTTCATGAAGTCAACCAACAGTCACCTGACAATTTGTCGTATACAACTCCTCCACGGGTACGTTTTTAACAATGGCCAGGTAAAAGCCCGATTCCCAACTGGAACAATATCTGACAAACTTCACACCTTCAGAGAAAGTAACTTATAAATCAAACGAGGGACGGTTTCTTTGTTTCTAAATGGGGTTTAAGGTGCTCTTAAAGGTATTTCTTGGAGTTCAAATTAAGGTACTCATCCGAGGTATAACCTTTTAGATGGTACCTTCACAGGTATCTTTGAGAAATCTTCTTTGTGTGAACAATATACAAACATGTTTTTTACTCTTCTTTTTAGCAGATTTCCCTTAAGGGAATTCAGCTATTTCGTACTCATGACGCGAATTTTGAAAGTTTTCTTCAAATGTCCATCGATCCTACCCAGTAAATAACGAAAATGAGGACCGTTAAAAATTATATATATATATATATATATATATATATATATATATGTATATATATCTGTTAACACTCTAGTTGTCGCAATTTTTGTTTAATCGTCACCAAATTCGGTATTTAATCGTTTTATGTAAAAGGAAAGATCAAGTTCGCTAACGGCTGAAATCGGACCACTGAGAGGTGGGGGTTTAGAGGGGGAATTTTGATAATTCGAAATATCTCTGTTACTGTACGTCGGATCGAAAAATTGTATAGAACCAATCTTATTTAATTTACTATAGATATTGTTATATACATTTATTCGCTATCTTGAATACTATCCGAGATATTTGCATTTTTATTAAGTGTAAGTGCGGCTATTGTCGGACGTTTCCGGATTAGTTCGGCCGTTTCCGTAACTGTTCGGCACTCGTGTAACCTAACCTTTCTCCGTTCTCACCTTTTACTTTGTGAGTTATATGCAAATACATTCTGTTGATGCCCCCCCCCCATATTCAAGATGGTGTTGTGTTACCAGTATGTAGATGTTCACGTGGGAAATCTGCTTGGTTTACGCAGCCCCTGCGTGACTGACTTTCTTATAATAATGTGACCAGTAGAACTGGATATTTCCGTTAGCGGCATACATTCGTGATTTTGATGATCTAAGTCCAAGTAAGTAGTCGCTACAAGTTATTAAAACCACATTTATATCGTTTGCATGCATCTGAACGATCTAATTTGCCACCGACAGGACATGTCTCTTGATTCACTATAGAAAAGGATCAAAAGACCATTCAGTTTTTTCCTCTTGCCTTCTGCATTTCATGCGTAACTAACAACTAAAGCATCATGAAGAATCGATGACCATGGAAAAAAGGATTTCATCCAAAAGTAATGATGGAGTTCGTAGAATGATTATTAAGGCAGTAGCTAATCTTTGTATGTCATGTACGTTCTACATCTCATTTTTCAATCTAATGATTACTTAGTACTATGCGCTGCTTGGTCTATAGGCCCCTTGTAGGATTTTCTTCTGCCATAATCATTGAAAATTTAGTGTAGTCAGAAGACAGTATGCTACAATAGAGGTGTCCAAGCTTCCGCAAGTCCTCCCCCGGGTCTTCCAGCCACTCTGTCTCCTTCTCCTTGTGAACTATTCAAGCCTGTCTGGGTATGATATACATTTTTCGACGTGACGGTTCAATCTACCCTTCTTACTTATTAAGATATCATTTCAGAGTTGTTTTTTATTTATTAGTTGTGCTTCACTTAAAGAAGATAATATTAAATAAAACGACCCCCAGTTTTAAGCAACTTAAGCTAACCGGCTTTATCAAGCTTACCACAAATTTCTGGCCAGAGGGGACATGAATCACATTATTTTGTATATGAGTAAATCGAATTCACTAATACTCGGATCGAGTTCGTTAATACTCAGTTACCCTGTCCCTAGCGTGTAATTATAAGTTTGTGAACATATCACTATGAAGAAATTTAGTAATTCTAATGATAACAAGGGAAATAATTCTAACACAACCCAAACAATTACTATATATTCCATTTCCCGTAATATGATTTAACGGACTATATTTATTATTATTTTATTAAGAATATTATAGTTTGCATTTAAATGCATTTTGTAATGTGATATGGACGATACAATAGTCCTCCATTACTCTTGGCAGAAGCTACACCTATTCATCACAATGAGTGGAGCAGCCTCTCTCTGCCTGGTAAGGAAGTCAAGAGTTAAGGAGGAATATGATACCTGAAGAAGAAAATTGCCCCTGCTATCACTTCACTTTACACTTATAGGAGATCTCTGGGTCATTGTCTCTTGAGGCGCCGTGGAGGGGAATATGGGTGAGTGGTACTGGAAAGGGCTAGGACTTCTGGATTAGGATGATTGGACAGCCTGCTGTGGAATTTTCTGAATCTGAAGGGAATTAGGTCCTTTACAAAATGGATATTTATGGAATGTGTGGTTTGTAACATAGTATGGAGCATCTACTATGGTGTGCAGGATTGGAAAGTCTGGATGCGTCTGATGTCCGAAGGTTTTGCTGTACCCCACACTTCCATTGCGTAAGCCCATATTGGTTAATTAGTAACATGTATATTGTTAGTTTGTCTTCGGTTGACCAGTGAGTTCTTCTATTTAGCAGTCCGTAAATTTGTCCGAATCGTCTGTTAAGTTCCTGTCTTGTTGGAACTTATTATTGCGTTGGATTTCCAAGTAAGTCTGGTGTCCAAATGTAAGGTAGCGTACACAATCGGGTGGTGGTAATGGAATGTTGTTGAATTTTCAATTCAGAGACAAGTATACTACGGGAGACCCAAACAGGGTTGATATGATTAAGCTTCTCGGGCAAGATTGCACAAATAAATGGTAGACAAGAAGATTTAGTATGCCATTATGTTTCCTTTACTTTTCAACTCAGGCCGTTCCTCATAAACTAATCCACCCTCGCACATTATCATTAAAATCCAGAGCGACAAAAAGAACTCATCTCCAAAGGAAGAGAGACAGATCTTCCATGCAAAGTCCAGGATGTAACTTTATAAGGGAGTACTACAATAAAGACCCTGAACTCTAAATTGGGCGGTAGTGATATCGTCGTCTGAGGAGTTTTAGAAAGATTATATATAAGTGTACCTGCATCTCCTATTGTTAGTATTCAATATACATGGTTTTGGATTATATCGAATTTGATTTTTTTTTGCTTCAAACAGTAATCGAGAGGCAAAAAAAGTGACAGAAAAATTGTTTACATTAGAAGACTCACCGGTAAAATCCGAATACATTTCATCCTAACGAGACACGTACTCAGATCTCCATAATCCTCGAATGTCTCCTCCCCAGAACCATTTACCCATCAGTACTCCCTATTTCTGGTTTAATCCCGACAGGATTCAAATTTTTGCCAGTCCAATCTCTCCTATGCCGAATCTGGTATTTTTTTTTGTACGGTTCGTCCACCGATAAGCCAATATGGCTCAGTTAGTAGCCCAGTTTTTTCTCCGCCCCCTCCCAGAACAAGCACAGAGGTGTCCTCGCCGAGGGAGATTAAACGATGGATTAGCGAAGCGGTAGGCGTGGATTATTGAAAACTAACTCTTCGGAACCAACGAAAGGGCCAGACAGGGGAATGTATCAAACAGTCGTTGAAACCAAATATTAGGCTTGTTAAAATATAGTTCATGTGATAGATCTACTGGCCTAACATCATACGTAAATTTGGCACTGGAGAGAGCCCCAAACTTCAGGAGAATTTATTTTTAAAATCTCTCAAATCGCTTTGAAATTGGATATTTAATACAACGATTTCACTGAACACCAATAACTTAAAATAAATACTAAATGCAATATGCTGATTTGCACTACTTCCTGTCCCACTTCGGTAGCCTGTAGTTTATTACACACAACATTCCTATTGTATTATGCGCACTTCCATCCAAGTAATGCCAACGAATTTTTATTCACTAGTGATTTTCGAAAAATGTGTTCAAGTTACCACAGACCTCTATCCAGGAAATAACAAAAATGGAAAAAGCTGAGGTCTGTCTAAAATTATAAATATATAACATAGGTTCGCTACAAAATTCTATATTTCGGTTTCATGTAAAGTTAAAATAAATTGTTTTCATAGGACCTTTACAGATTCCATGTGGTTTCACCGGAGATGCATACAGAGTAAGCAATTCCAATTAGCGTAAGTAGCATAAAGTGGGCGTTATAAAACGTTAGAGATAAAATGCATTGATGCACGTAATCGAACCAGAAGAAGTGGGAATAAGAGAAAGAGTAAAATAAAAATGATTTGTACCTCATAATTTATTTTTATTTTATTTTATTCATACAATAATCGCATTTTACAACTGGGGCGACCACTTCTACCAACCACTCAAAGAAGAAAACTGGCAACACATGTGGAATGAAACCAAGAACAATAAACTAAAAATTATTAAAACCACCATCCGTCCATGGAAATATTCGACAAGAGACAACAGAAGAGATGAAGTTGTATTAGGAAGACTCCGAATTGGGCACACACGACTTACGCATGGCTATCTTATGACAAAAGATCAACCCCCGATTTGTGAGAAATGTAACACAGAACTGACTATATATCACATATTAATGGAATGCCATAAGTATACAGATATTAGAAACAAATACAATATCTCCAAAAGTATAGAAGTGGCCCTTGGAGATGACCCGAAAGAACTCCATAAACTGTTTAATTTTGTAAAAAAACACGAGTTTATACAAAGAAATTTAAAGTGCAATTGTTTGTATCCTCGTTTATATTGTTAAAATGGCGATATGGATGAAGATACCAAAATGTGAATTATAAATATTACAGGGCGATGATAACCTGGTAGTTTTTCGCCCTTAAACCCTATACAACAACAACAACAACTGGGGCGATTTAGCGACGAACATGTTATTTAACATACAACATAATAATTTACATCTTTAACATATAACATATAACCTGAGTACCTCATCAGCAATTAAGTTGGAATTGGATCGAAAAATGTTATATTACAAGTGATATTTAAAAAGTAACATAATACAATTGTTTTTGTGTTGAAAGTGCATCACTTTCATAACTGACTCTAACATCAACGCAGTTTCTTTTTATTATAATCCCGAGTTAGCCTCCCCCCCCCCACATTCTTAAAGGTGCTGTACCACAAAACACATCATGTCCAATTTTAAATTCTTGGGAATTTTTTCACTTATTTATTTATTGATTTATTGGGAATATTTAGCTGGTGATACCAGCAAACCTCAAATCCGCTTCTCATCTGCGTGACGGACTTTTACCTTCATCTTGTTAACTAAGGGTAGCATGGTGGGAGATGTACTCAGTACATAACATAATATATATAACTATTGGAGATATATATATATATCAGTGGTGGCTCGTAGCTAAAATTATTGAGGGTGCTGCTCCAGGAAATTTTTAGCCTAAGCACGCCAGGGTCGGCACTGCGGGAACCCAAGCAAGCCAAGCTTCGCGTGGAGCTTCCTGTGTGACAACAGTCAAACACCTCGCCGCTGGAACTGTGAAGCCTACAGTTCCATACAAAGATTTTCGTATCTTTTTTCATAAACTGGGGGATGGATACTGCATTAAGCTTAAGGATTATATATTATACAAATATAAAGAAATAATTAAAGAAAAAAAAGCTCATTATATTAAATGTTACAGATAATATCAAGTGTAAATTGGGGGTGCTGCAGTTCCACAGTGCCTATATGCGAGCCGATATATATATATATATATATATATATATATATATATATATATATATATATATATATATATATATATATATATATTGAGCCTTTCAAAGCTTCAGTTGATAGGTAATCGAAAACTAATGGAAAGATGGTTAATGGTCATCCTTATCTACTAGACTGAGTAGTTTTTTCTAAACATTTTATTTGTAATTATATCAATAATCAGGCATAAACATAGATTTAATCAGAAATAACGAGCATTTCCAATGAATACCATTAATGCTTTATAATTTTATATTTCTAGCGGTTATTCAAATATAAGTGAACTATTAAAATATTGATGGTAATCGTTGATCAATCATATTTGAATTCAATGAGGTTCATGTAAATAAGAGATGAATATTTGCAAGTCGACGTTTTCTAGATGGCCTATTTTGATACCCTGGTTGTATTCAAGGCATGATCAAGTAATTCTTGTGTTACATTCTAATGGGAATACATGACCATATATTGAGTTTGGACAATAAAGAAAATCGTATGAGCCGATAAAGTTATCTCTGTAAAAACTCATAACATAAAAACATATCCACTCAAATAAATCTCTCTTGAGGGAATCACACTTGGAAGGGAATTTGAGGGCCATCAATCCTTCGAGTTATTTATAAAGTGGTCGGTAGATAAAATAATTCTGACAGAATGCGGCGGCTAGCGCTGTTCCAGAAGAAAACAAGGCAATGGAAACAGCGCGAGCGACTGATGGGTCGAGATGGGATGTCTGTGCCTGTTTCCTGGTGATATAT
This sequence comes from Riptortus pedestris, assembly GCA_019009955.1. Taxonomy (NCBI): domain Eukaryota; kingdom Metazoa; phylum Arthropoda; class Insecta; order Hemiptera; family Alydidae; genus Riptortus; species Riptortus pedestris. The sequence goes on from CM032229.1 coordinate 157,456,186, forward strand.
CGATCATAGTGTATTTTTCCGCCGTGTTTTCGGCGGCGCTTGGCGATTGATTTAGGTGACAGCTTTCGGATTAATATGGATTTATTGCTAAGGATCGGTGCCCGATTGTAAATACCGTTTAACGTCTAGGGCTCGTAGAATGGGAATATGGGGGAAGGGGGGAGTTACTGACCAGTAAGCTGGGTCAAATTGATAAAGACGGACAGCAGTGGTTGAATTTATTTCATATTGCACTCCAACGTGGGAGTCCTGAACGGGAATGAAAGTATTCGTTTAGGGCTACCCTATTCCAGATTCATACATTGAATCATAAAGATTGGTGGCCTGATTGTGAAATGCCCTGCAATGGATATAGATTGGTATCTCAATCAGAATCCATGAAGAAATTAACTTGGAGGAAAGAAAAATGGCTGAGGATTGGATAATACTTGAATAAAAAAAGTTACTATAAATTCCTTATAAGTAATTGACCCCCTAAATTAAATGTCATATTAAAAAACAAATAATTAGAAAGCCGTGTGACCTAGTAATTCTTTCATTTTAATCTAAAGCCAATGGTGTCGCAAGGTGTTAAATTTTCATATTGTGACATTGAATGACATTTTTGTCAAAGCGTTTCCAGGCTTCGATATTGGCTCTTTTTTTAAGAGGTCTTCCAGAGAATGCAATTTTCGTTTTTGATTTTCTTAAAATAAAGATATTTTTCTAAGAAAAACAATAATCTTAATATATATTCTAAAAAATTGTAGCTTTAAAAAATACTTCATAATAATCAAAACTCTGATTGATCTCTGTGAAATATAGAGTGAAGTTATTGTTATTTATAAAATATACTTAATAGTATATTATTTGACCATAGAATAAAACTATTTTTATTGGGTAGTCTATGATGATCTCAAACAAAACTCCGTCACGCAGGGGCTGCATTAACAGAGCATATTTCCCACATGCGTCACCTCAAAATTTGCATTTATCTCAAAACGTAAAAATTTAACGAGAACAATATTAGGATTTAGGGTTCTAATATAGTGCTTCATAATATAGCAGCTTACTGTTAATGTGACATGAATAGGAGAGGGGGTTTACTCAAGACCAAAAACTAAAAAATGCAAATATCTTGGCTAATAATCAAGATATTGAAGGAGACTTGTATAACAAAATTTATAGAACATTAAACTTGCAATAAGATGGGCTATATACAATTTATCGATCCGGCGCACAAGATATTTTCGAAATCATCCCCTCTGAACCCCCCCCCCCCCAACGAATATAAATATAAATATATAATTTTGAACAGACCTCATTTTCGAAGGATCGATGGACATTTGAAGAAAGTTATATGCGTCATGATTACGATCTCAATATCTGGGTTTCCCTTAAGGGAAATCAGCTAATAATGGCTGGTTGTAGCATAATCAAATTATTCTCTAACAAGAATGAAACAATTCTTATTGAACATAACTTTAGTACTAAGAGTATCGATCGAGGGACAACACCTGTCATTGGGACTGTCAATGCAACGATACAATATCGTTTATTGCTTATTATCGGCTACATCTGTCTGGTAATCAGATGAGTTACCGAACGGACTCGTGTTCGATAAGAGACACATTTTCGTAATATCACATTTCATTTCAAGATAATATTTAAGATATGGACTTCCAAAACAGATGTTCGTCCAACATTGGATGTCAGACCTCCATTAAACCATACTTGATTTTAAGAGAGTTTATCAAAAAACAAAAATTTGGAGGGTCGTCACTCGAAGGCAATACATCTTAGAGCGATTTCCTTTAGGAGCTCACCGCCCCAGCTTTAGCTGGAGGGAGGCCGAACCCATACAATAGAACTATTAGAAGGGTCCGACCATTGTAGGTCCGGGCAGCAGCTGTTGGGACACGGCGGCGTGTAATACCTGTCCAGGTGTCCTAATTCTCCCTAATTGCCCGGGCTCTGCCAACGACACACAAAGATAGTATATCCCCGCGCAGTCAATAGACGAGGTGCCTTCTTGATTTATCGGCATCTGCTCCTGTTTATCCCGGCCTAGGGAATTATCCACGCGGCAGAGCTTCGAGTGCCCCCTTTTGTGTGACAGAAGACACCTTGACTTCAAAACCTTCTCTTCAAGGAAAATTGGCCGTTTGTGACTTTTATATGTGCTTGGCTGAATAGACCTGGCGTTAAATTGTGGAGACCCGATGGAATCTGGAGGCCGTCGTGTTTGCACTCCTCCTAGGTCCATTACCTAAAACCTCATCCTTTATAAAAACCTTAGAAAGTTTTATTTCATTCTTCATTTATATAACAAAAATTGAAGTCATTGGCTAAACGCCCTTAAAGAGCAAGAGGTTCTTGGAGTTACTTAGTTGAAAAGTTTCCTTATTTCCTGGTCAAGTACATCAATGGTAAGCTGCGTTTGACAAAACAGAATATCTGCTACTAGCAGGCTGCTGTAAGGTTTATCTTAAGCTTTTCAGGCATTTATAGCACTCGTTAATACTTAGCTCAGAAAAGCGTGCCCCTGAAAAAAAAAAAAAGTATCAATTTCTATAAAGCCTGCCTAAAGTATACACTGGAATTTGTAGGATACGTTCGTTAACTAGTTGTTGAATCTACAGGCTCCACCTGTTGACCATTCTATGAATAAGTAATCCTGATTTTCACGGGCTTGTGCGAATAAAGTGGGTCACAATGACATGTGATGGTTTCCAGTTGTCTTCTGCTCAGACCATTCGGCAATAAAGGCATTATGAGGAAAATGCCATTCATACTAATGAAGGTGGAGACATTTCTGCTCTAGGCCACAGCCTCCTCAAGAAAGCTAAACGTAGGAGTTAGCCAGTACGAGCACGCAGACTACAACATTAATATACACTCTAGTTTTGTCCACATCCTGTATGTGAGAATTTAAAGCCGCCAACTAGTAGATCGAGCATATTACAAATTGTGCTAATATCCAATATGCGCCGATGAGGTTATTAATATTTTATCTTTAATTCATATTTTATCTTTAATCTTATTTGTTTTACGTGCCTCACGTAGAAAGTGATTGGCATGAGGTTAGGTGGCACGTTGAATCTCTGTTTAGAGTAACCTATTTATTCCGTCTTGCAAAACATGATACTATATTTATATATTGTTGAAACTATTTCTTAAATATCACTGGTTTTCCTAAGTGATATTTAAGAAATAGTACTTAATTTGTCTATTAGAATATATTAAAAGTTATCCCTTGTAAATCTTCGTAAGTACGTTGTAGACGTGTTAGTATGTGAGTAATACGAGTATATTGGCTGCTGTCAGTTAGTAGTTCAGTTATATCGTGGGGTATGTCAAGGTTTTTTTCGTTGAATGCAATGTCAGTAATGTTTTACTTGAGTTTGTATTGCAGTATTTGCATATAGGGTTGTCTGTCCTCGTCATTAAATGTCTATGTCCAGGTATGTCTGGCAAGAACAACCTCTTCCCGATCGATGGTCAATCCTTAATTGTACTTTTGAGACTGGGGGGGGGGGGGGTTATCAATAAAAAATTTTTATATAAAGATATTATTTTCCTCCCATCTGGACTTCTGTCCAAAGGGACTGTGAGTGTGTAGTTCTAGTGCAGGTGCTATCTTCCTGGTTAACACCTGCAATACGTGTTGAAAAACTTGTATAAGATAATGATAAAATAAATTTAACAAAAACCCTCCTGAGAGGGCGAATTAAAAATTGTAAATCACCGTTGACAAAATAAGGGTACGAAGAGAGGGGAAAAAGCTGAAAGGATTGAGTGAGAAAAGGGTTAGGTGGGAGGGGGGGTTTTTGGGAGGTGATTAGGCGGGCTATCTGGAAGGCTGTGATCCTCGACTGCTGCTATCTACCGGGAGGGCTGGTAAACTCAATCCTACTATCTCCATACACTTCACGTAGTGGCGGTGTCTCCCTAAGCCCTCGCCACAGAGATAGGCACACCAGCCGGGTTTATTACTCTTTCTCAACACACCACCAGAGGGCGGGCTGGGGATTTGTTCGCGCCGCCGGAGAAAGATCGTTTTATTTGTTCACAATCATCCCCTCAGCGTCTCACCCCTAAATTCGGGCCTTATCTTGAAATATTTCCGTACTCTTCCTTTCACTTCCCTCCATGTTCTTTTCTTTATCCCACAACTCTGTTTTATACGTATTATCTACAAGATTTTGGCCAACAGCGACGGGGACATTTTTTTTATCCCTATCAGAAGCTCCACATTTCTTTTGGTACTTTTCTGTCACAAAAGTACAATGGAATACCTAAGAAGTCTCAAGCTATGAATTTCAATAGAATGTCATATTATCCACGCAAATCAAATAAAGCGACATTGTTTGACGAACAATCAATAAAGGAATCACTAATACTTGTGTCACTTATATTCATAATTTCCATAGCATACTTCTTAATTCCTAAGGAGCTATTAAAATAAATCGGCGCCTAGAAACGTTCTCATTACTATTTATTTAATAAAATTCCAAAAATTCAACTCAACTCATTTTCGTCATTTACTGGGTAGGATCGATGGAAATTTGAAGAAATTTTTCGAAAATCGTGTCATGAGTACGACCTCAATCACTGATTTCCCTTAAGGGAAATCTGCTAAAATAACTGTAACAGGTTCATGATGGTAACGAATTGGGGCTCAAGTTAGCCCTGTGATTTAAGGCATTGGTCTTAATCTCACATGGTTAAACCTTGGGAGGCGGGTTCAGTAGGAACTTATTTAGAAACGAACTCATTATCATAAAATCCTCAGTCCCACACTGGTTAGAAAAGGGTGGTGACCTGTTGATAACCCGTACCGATTAGTCGTAGTAGCACAAAGTTGATGCAAATGACATTTGACAACGAATTGAATAGTCTTATGAATTTGAATATGCTTATTGAGTTTAATTCTTATATAGCCTTGTTTTAGCAGATTTCCCTCAGGGCAAATCAGTTATAGAGGTCGGGAGGCTCACGCGATTTTCGAACTTTTTCTTCAAATGTCCATCGATCCTACCTAGTAAATGACGAAAATGAGGTCCGTTCAAAACTGTATATATATATATATATATATATATATATATATATGTGTGTTTGTGTGTGTGTGTGTGTGTGTGTGTGTGTGTGTGTGTGTGTGTGTGTGTGTGTTACGGCTCTAGCGGTCGCAATTATTGTTGAATCGTTATCAAGTTCGTTACGGCTAAAATCAGACAAGAGTGGGATTGGGGTTTAGAGGGAAGAAATTTCGAAAATTCGAAATATCTCCGTTACTATACGTCGGGTCAAAAAATTGTATAGAAACAATATTGTTGAAAATTAAATTTACTATTAATATTGATCTATACATATTTTCCTTATAATGAGATATTTGGATTTTATAGTTTTATGCTTTCAGTAAACCCCCTACTCCTACTAGTGCCATATTAATAATAAGCTTTTATATCATGAACCCCTTCATTACAAGGTTAAATACCAAATATTGTTTTCAAGAAAGCTTTATTATACGAGATTCAAACAAATGCGTTCTGTTGATTCCCCCTCCCCTTCTTTTGTTCTTGAATTACGAAAATCTGAGTGACTGAGATAGAAATTATTTTGATTCATTTCAAATGTCTCCACTAGTTATAGTAAATATTTTTCAATAAAATTACAATAATATGTTATATTCAGATATATTTCATTAACTTTTTCTCTTTCCGGTGAGAAGTTGGTAGACCCTTTCGTAATTTAACTGAATAATTTCTTATTACCGTTTGTATTTATTCCTTTGACATTCATAGTGGTGTTACCAGTATGTGGATTTATCTGCTGTAAACCTTCCCGTGGGAAATCTGCTTAGTTTACGCAGCCCCTGCGTGACGGACTTTTGTAGTTTAGCAACTTTGTAGTGATGAAATACACTACAGCTGTAGCTATCTAGTTATACCACTTTGTAAATTATTTTCCCGTAAAGTGTGGTCATAAGCAAAAGTAAACATTGTGTATTCCTTAAACAATTCGCAGTGCAGATTTATTTATTGGAGGACTTTTCAATTGTACATGTCCTGCCATGCGGCACAATACTTTATTATGAATGTTATGGAGTGGCCTGAGCTAGGCTGAGGGGAATCAGAGCATAGGGGTACACCACCCCTTGTAGATGGCGGGGATCAAGGTACGTTACAGGTTTATAATCGAGAGGGTTAGCAAATGGAGAGTTGACACTATTAAATAAATTGCCATTTCGTTCCGCCGAGCACCAACGGGTCCTCCAACTTCCGACCATGGGAACAATCATTTGTACTTGTTTTGATTGGAACAAGGCCGCCCCTGGCGTCATCATTTATATGGCAGGGGATACTCACAATGGCAAAAAAAATGGCGAGTAAATAGGACTTGCCATAAATGTACCTTTTTAGTACTGGGATATATTGTTGTGTTAATCCTTTGCCCCTTGTACCAACTATTAATCCTTTGGGTCCTATTCAATTATTACCATCTAAATAATAAATGTATTCAAATATGCGATCATAAATGAAGGAAATATATGGTAAAAAGAAATTATAAATCTTCTGAGTAGTTATGTGTTGAGATTTATTGTTAAGCTTTGTTGTTTCATATTCTTATTGCTGAAGCCCCCAAATGTATTTGGTACTAATACAAGAAATTATATTACTTTTAACGTAGAAGGACATGGAATCATTAAAAAAATCTAAATTACCTCATTTGCAGCGAAACCATGAAAATACTAGTAGAAAAAAAAGACCAAGGGTGTGCTGGACAAGGGTTACTTCAGCCTTCTCAGTATTGTCGTTGCTCTTAACTTAGTCAGTACATAGGTAGTTTATTCATCAATCCTGCAAATGAATATATTAGTGCTAAGTTTTAATATCTTGGAATTTTTAATATTTTTTTTTAAACAATGAGACCCTTTGCTGTGAATTCATAAAAAAAAATTCCTCTGTTGTCCTCCTTGCAAAATTTCATCCTTTCGTTGACCAGTTTATATTTAAAACTAGTAAATATTATATATTAATCACTTTAATTACTAAACAAATATATCGGAGGCAATACTCTTAACAAAAGAAGCAGTTGAGATAAACAAACGTGTTATTATTTATTAACATATATTGTATGCTAATGGAGGCGGGGTACTACAGGTGACAACCCTTTTTTTCTTTCCAGAGTGGGTCTGTTCTGTGAGTTCATCAGTACATAAGTTTATATTCATCACGTGGGAATTTATCCCAGAGCTGTAGTGTTACTAGGAAATAAATGAGAATATTCTTTCTCAAGGAGAATTATTCATCAAGTTATTTTATTTTCATTATTCCCAGCCAATACTATGTTTTAATTGGTTTTATCAACTTAATGGTTTTCAATTCATGTTATTTCTAAATGCTTGATCAATAACATTTCGTTTTGAAGGAATGGCGAATAAATCAATTCAAAGGAAGCTACTTGTTGCTAAATTTAAATAATCTATTTTGAGTACACGAAATGAAAACTTGTTGAATCATTTTAAAAGTAATTTTCTTAATAGTAAGAAGGTATTAAAATTATTTCTAATTTTAAAAAAGTCCGACACATTTCCAACATACTGGAAATGTATGCTAATGTTACCACAAATTCGACTTTCTATTTCTCCATGAATAAAAGGCCCATCTGCATGCAACTCCAAAAATTTAAATTGGACACATGATGACTAGAGATATGAATGGTTTAAATATTAAGTATGGTATCAGTCAAATAAATATTGAAGTCTCTATCGCACATAGTAAAGGTTCGTAGAAAACCATGTTCTATATTTAAGCTAGGAATAAGGCGTTTCATGACATATCAGCTTATTCTTAATATAAGATGCATACCACGAGCGTCAACCAGAGAAGTGTGATCAAGCATATTACTGTCGTGTCATTTTACTTGCGATCCGACAATTTGTTTTCGGTTGTGCCATAGGGACGATCTTTCGTTTTATGGGAATCCGTTTCCCTTGACAACACAAGCTATACTTTTCTTTCGGGTGCAATACTCCCGATCATGTGTGCTTACATCTCTAGCCTGCCCAGAAAGAAGATTACTACTGAGACACCCTAATTCCCCTTAGTTCTCTTATTCCTTTTCGTTTCACTCATCCTTCAGTACCGGATCTCTCAAGGTAAATGCTTCAGAGGTAAGGCTGATTTATTATAATATATTTATTTATCTAAGTATTTGTAATCTGTCCATTTTTTGCTCCTTTAAGCTAACCAGAGCCTATCATATATTTTGTTTTTATTGTATATTATTTTATATAACACTCATGCTCTCATAACACTCACGGCAGGTTGAAGGTTCGAAATTGATATACGATATGTAGTACCTATAAAATAAATCCCTGTTACGTGTCAATTGCCATTTTATTTTGCTCAGCATGTAGAAAGGATATGAAATAATCGAAAATGAATACATATTTACAGTCTTCATACACTTGAAAAGATGAAACCTCCTTTTAAGAAAACTTCTTTAAATAACAGGCGTAACCATTTATTTCAGAGCTGTTCGCTCATTAGATGTGTCACTGTATAATTATGCTATACGTATAATTTTGACCGGACACCATTTTCGTCATCTCCTACGTAGGACCGATACATATGTGAAGACGTTTTACGAAAATCACGTCATGAGTACAACCTCGATTGCTGGTTTCCCTTAAAGGTAGCTGATAAAAAAATAAGAGATGAACTGACAGTGCCTTATCTATCAATATGTAGCCATGAAACCGGGGAGGGGGAGGGGAGTGGAAGTCACGAGCCACTATACCATTCGTTTTAAATGACATAAAGAAAGAATTTTCAAAATATGCAATATGGAATAGATGGGGAGAGAGAATTGTCAACTTCTGTCGTTTATACATCCGCCAATTAGGTATTTAAGTATAATATAGGAATGTCATCATTATTAAACTCGTGCTCAGAAAGCCAAGGATGTACTGCAGTAAGCAGCCACTCGCCTTGCCCCCTAAATTTAGGCTCCCCATAACGAGCATATCAGCAAAATGTCGTTATTTAAGCAATGTTCTTAAAAAGATATAAAATTTGCGGAAGAACGGATACATTGTCAGAACAATAGGCATCTCCCATAAACCGAAAAGTTGTAATGGGTAGATAACACTGACTTCAAGAAATTTAGCTTGGAGTAGCAATTTATCAAATAATATCCGGAGTGAAACAACTGTTTTGTATAAAACCGAATTGATCCTATATTGTGGAATATCATAAGCCGAGTTCTTGTTTGGGAGAACTAAAAGATGGAGATATGTGATTATTGACACATTAGCTGAAAAAATCTGATCGTAAAGGTTAGTTATGGTCTCTACTTCAAGGTTAGTTATGTTTTACTGTACTTATGTTTTATTTAACAATAGTATATAGGTTAACATCTCCAAGTCACTAAAGTTACGCACCTTTTATGTCAACAGTCTATCAATAAGTAATAGTCGTTTGGAAACGGATGAAGTCATTTTGTAAGGATGCAGGAAGTGGATTACAATGGGCAGTCTCTCCAGTAGTGAGAGAAGGTTAGATCTTATTGATACGGACTATGGATAGGCCCCATATATTACAGAGCATTATCTATAGATCCAGATGATGGATAGGCCTGATCTATAGATCCAGATGATGGATAGACAGATCTATTGATACTGATTATGGATAGGACTGATCTATTGATAAAGATTATGGATAGACCAGATCTATTGATACAGATTATGGATAGACCAGATCTATTGATACAGATTATGGATAGACCAGATCTATTGATACAGATTATGGATAGGACTGATCTATTGATGCAGATTATGGGTAGACATGTTAATTGATATATACTGTTCGTGACTGTATAGCCGCCTGAGGTGCCCCCGTAATTATAAAATTAATTAAACTAGAAAAAAAAAACTGAGAGGTTGCTTGCGTTACTATACTGTTTTAATGTTCGGTTATTTGAAACATGTGTCATTTAAAAACTACATATAAAAAGCAGCTGATTACCTTTAACAAAAATGTGAATTAAATCAGTTGATTCCTAAAGGGAAAAATTAACCAAATATCCTCCAGCCCTAAGTCGGGGCTTCTGGTGTCAAGGGTAGAAGGGAAGATCCTCTTCTTCCATCCTTGCCTGAATATAGCACTGCGATCTTTCCTTTCTTCCATGTTCCTCTGGTTCCGTTAAGCTAGGCCAAACAGACGACTTCTCCAGTCGTTATTGGTGATTCGTCCTTGAAACACTTATTTCTGCAGATTCAAGTTTGAAGATATCGAGTTATTCCTTTAGTTTTATTCTGGTCCTCTAGGCTGGATAAAGAGACTGTATAGCCGCCGGCTTACACATTAATTTTAAAATTAATAAAACAAGGAATAACTGAAATATTGCTTGGACAGTAGCGTTACTCGACTGTTTTATTGTTTTTTTTTTATTTGAAACATGTGTTATATTTAAAAAACAGCTGATTTAATTTAATAATAAAATATTAAAATCAGCTGATTCCTAAAGGAAATTTTGTTACAGGTTATGGATAGGCCTGATCTGAGTTGTGTTTCTTACTTTGATCGATATAAAATTGTATTTATACGAATTAATGTTTTATTAAAATAAATAAGCATAGGAGTCATGTGCTACGCGTATTAAGATTTGTAGCTCTTTTTATATCTTCATGTAACTGTTTATCGGTGAGTATCAGCTGTGAAATAACCGTTTGAGATGAGATGGATAAGATGTATTTGGTAATATTCTAAGTGAGTTGGTTGTGGAGAGGGGTGACATTGGCTGATGAGGTGCCTATAAGAAGGGGATAACTGATAGATACAGTGGATGGAAAGGCCTGCTCTATTGTAATTGTGGTTTTTCCGTGGCTGCCATCCATCAGGGGTGTCGCCCGCCATCGATCCGCCGCCCCTTTAATGATCTCCAGCCTCGTTCATCAACGTCCTTTGTCGATGAAGACATAAACATTGGTTTTTGCGGCCGCATGCTCCCCCCTCCCTCTCTCGCCGTTCTGACGAGATATTAAAAGGATTAACACAACTAATAACTCCGTATTACTTAAGCAATGTCGAATTTCACAGTGGTATACAAGTATATCAGTTTCGTTATAATTTTTAAATTTGTTTGCTCCTCAAAATATCTGGTATGAACTCCAGTAGCAATGGGGCAGTGGCTTATACTTTATACGAAAAAGAAAATAAACTCCAGCGCAATAAAACTACTGGCAGACCTAGTCTACAACACAAAGTCACGTACTATAATAAGTGATATTTGTCTATTGAGAACGTTCACAACTAATCAGTTTTTATTAGATTTCCATGAGTCGTATTATTACAATCGAAGCTTTCGCATATGAACCGTTTCTTCATGTTTGTGGCAGACTGTATACTAGGCATACTTCCAGCTTCCTCTGGTCTTTTTCTGAGACTGAAGAGTTCTACTCCTATTCGGGTATATGTATGTCTTGTACTGTGCGGTGTCTTCCCTCCAGCATTTGCAGTCTCTTCCGAAAACACGAAGATACTCTCAATAACGGAAGACTAATAGAGGTTTGAACAAACAATTTTTGTTTCGTTGCGGTCCCTTTGCTCTAGCTCTAACGGCTTGTGCATTGATTCAAATTTAATGCAAATTTTCATAGCTCTTGCAAACTCCTTCCCCATACATTATTCAAAGCGAAGTCTAAACTAAGGAAAAGAGAAGTCATAGAGGCTTTATAAAATCCATCTGATTGCGGGGAAGTTTATATCGCTCAATAGGGAAGAAGATCACTGCGCGCCTCAGTCAATGTATAGGTCACTACAGACATAAAAGTGTAAAATCCTCTGCTGGGGCCCGACAAGAGAAAAGTGGTACATGGCACAATAGGGTCTTAGGTAAGCCGCGTGAGTTAAGACGGGCGTATTCTCGCATGGTAAACCTAAAGTGGCGAGTTCTATTCCAGCCTGGGATGAACTAATTATTCAGTGATGAACTAATTAAATAAAATTGATACTCCCAGCCTATTTGGAATGAATTGTAAACCAGTAGATAACTCGTCTAAATTAGCCGCTATAGCACAAAGGAGACGTTAATAAGTAAAATTTTATTTCATATAAGATGAAACTCAAGGAATATAATGAGGGTAGCCTTCAAAGTGACATGGGAAGTCGACATATACCAACACACGGGAAATGGAGGAAAGCGCTATAGTAGTATAGTCAAACTTAACTCTCCTACAACCAATCAAACACTTACGCCGGCGATGCTAGGGAATATAAACCACCCAAATCTGGGAAGGAGCATATACCCCCATACCCCTAAGAGACTTAGTTTTAAATAATCCGAGAAGGACGAATTTTCAGAAGCTCAGACAATTCGAATAATATATATATATTTATATACAAGCCGCTAGAACTGAAAGACAAGGGATCTAATCACACATCACAATGGCGAACGTGGAAATCTAAATCATCATAACGATGTTCATCTTATTCATAAGTACTAGAAATAAAGTAAACAACATTGAACCCCTTTTTTTCCCCCGATACATTGCTAATATATGTTATAAGCGGGAAAACATTGCCTCTTTTCTCTGCAATATTTTTCCCCTTAATTTTAAATAGGTTACTCAGATGGTCAATGACTTTTGAAATGGTCTGTTCAATTTTTATGATTTTTTCTCAATTTTCCACATCGTTGAAAAGGACAATTCCTGATATTGTACAGCGTCCGCAATTATTACCATATTTTACAGGTCCGAATATGCGTCGAAGAATTGTTCGTTAGAATGTAGCTACCTTTTCTTCACCAGCCTTTGGTAGTTTGCTGTAGTTGTCCATGCCTCAAATCCGGAACTGGACGCACCCGAGTTTTGTAGAGGTTGCCGGAAGAACGGCCTACTAACATTTAAGCTTTTGAATTGTTCTATATTTTCCATCCTTTGGTTCTGTCGTGTTCTATTCTTCCTTCGATTCGCTTTCTTCTCCATTCATCTTTTTTCTGTATACATTTCGCTGGTGAGCAGTGTGTGCTGGCGGATCATTCTTTTATAGGCCTCATGTTTTCTCTTAGTGGCTTGAAGGCATGTTCCTAATTATGCTATTAAGCTTCCACGCGTCGCTGTAGTGATTTAAATAATCATTTATAATATGGCTGAATTGAGAAAAGCAATATCTGTCTATGCCTAACTAACAGTTCCAATTCAGTAGTACTTGAGTTTAGTTCTTATGCATTATGTGAAGCATTTACAATAAGTTGACCATTAGTTTTCCAAAAAATATTCATGAGAAATAACTGGATAAGCTAAACATGGAGGTAATGTCAAACCATTCAAATCCTTTTTCACAATATTGTTTGAAATAAATGTCTTCTGTTATTTGACAATAAAGTCAGAGTGTTACTAGTTTCCGTTTAATTTGGAATAAATAGTTAGGAATATTTTATAAAACCAAAACAATTTCTATCAAATCTTAAGAATTTGGTTTTGGAAAATGGTGGATAGCATTTTATTTTGGATCTTCTAACTTGATTTCAGTCAAGTCGAACTATTGAATTCTAAACTCATTAGCGAAAGGTAAGAATTTTTCGAATTATATGCTAAAATTGCCCAATTCAAATCTTATCTAAAACATCAAATACTCGTGTACACATTATTATGAAATGCAATTTTGAGATATTTGAGGTCTAGAGAAATGGTATTTCTGATTGGGTTTATAGAATAGGAAATCTGTGAAAGGTCGTGGAAATTAGGCAACTTCACGTGTAGACAATGGCATCAGAAGTTCGTTGCGAAAATTATTTGAGAATCATTCCGGTCATTACTTGCCACTTCTCAGTGGGCCAGATATTTAATTTGAAGGACTTTTTAATTAATGTCAACCATGTCATTGAAGTCACTAGTCCTAATACGCTAGAGTCATAGTCGTAAGTTCCAAGTCTGCAAACAGAAATTTATTATTGAACGACTTCGTTTAGTAAAATGCTTAATTCTAGGCGATAAGAAAATGGTGTTGCCTAAAAAAAACCCGACACGATTGCTCTTAGTAACCTAAAATGGGCGTTAATAATTAAATTGAATTAACAATAAATGATGGAATCATCTGATACCGAACCCCCAAATGATTTAAGGAGAGGAACAATTCAGTTTCTACATTTGTATTAGGTAATTCATTTAAAGTAAATCAAATAAAGGGTTGGAACCGCCAGTATAAATGATACTGTTACCTTACCTGACGGTCTTCACCCATAGGTATGACGACAGATTTAAAGTATATTATGAACGCAGTTAACCTTAGGCATAGAAACAATCGGCATAGTTAGTTTAAACATGGCTGTATGGACACGTGGTTCTTTATAACAAATGTATGCATGCTTCTAAAGGCTACTGCTACATCTAGCTAGCACTTGAGTTTGTTGATAGACAGGCGGAAGAGTCACGGAAATGCACTAATGAAGCGGTTTAAAATGCAGTACTTGCTTCTTAGGTATAAACGCTATTTATTTGTCTTTAATAGTAAAGGTTTAGAGAAGAATGGGGGTTCAACTGGCCAGTCGTATAGTGTCATAGCTCATTCATTGGCAAACAAAATCGGAAATTGACAATAAAAACCTTGTCTAACAAAATTATTATGAAATTCATTTGTTCTAGATTTATGAGTATCATCACTGTTCCATATTCAGAATTGTGACTCAATTTTGGCGGTTTTCTCCATCAAGAGTAATCAAAAACAATCCTAACTCCAAATCGATAGGCGGATATAAAAAGTATACATAAATATAGAAATACATGGAGAATGTTAGGTCTGAATGGATTCAGTGGCAGCATAAATCCTTACAAGTAGAGTTAGTGAATGATATATGAGGTGCTCCAAGAGTACACATGGGGTTTTGTGACGTAATGAAAGTGGTGTTGGCTGAAAGGATGTGACGGATTGAGATGGATCCTTATTAGGCTACCTCTTTGTCCCCATCGCCATTCCGGAGTCTAATCCCAACCGATGGCCTTACTTTCCTCTCCAATCAACTTTCGTCTTTTGCCACCATTAAATCACGGAGAAAATAACCAGGAATCAATATTCGGATATCTCTTGCATCGCAAATAAAGCACAAGCTCTTTTTAGAGGCACATTTTATCTGGGACATGTAATACACATACTCTTCTTAAGATTTGTGGAACAAAATTTTGAAAAAAAAAAATTGTCTTCTACCCACAATTACACCTGATGATGAATTTCATTATTTTGTATAGAGATTTCAACCTTGAGTCCATCTGAAAAATGTAATAATACTTTAAACTGTATTTTCCATCTGCAACCTAATATACAGCTTAGCTGTTTTTCCTAAAGCTGTGTTATTGCAATTGTATTTCTAAAATAAATGGAACTAACTTTAAAAAGACCGTCCGTGGCTGCGTAATCTAAGCAGATTTTCCACGTGAAGTTTTAAAATAGAGAAATCTGCCTAATAACAACTGTAGTAGTAAGAAACCTCTAAACCTATTCACGAGGGACGAATAGTTACGGAAACGGCCGCCAGAGCTCTCGGCGGAAAATCCGAACATAGCCGACTCCTGCCGACCACACGCAAAATACAAATGCAAATATCTCGGTTAATATTCAAGATCCAGAATAAATGTATAGACAACAATATTTATAGTAAATTTAATTTGCAATAAGATTCATTCTATAAAATTTATCGATCCGACGCATAATAACGGAGATATTTTGAATTTTCAAAAATTCCCCCTCTATACCCCCCTTCCCACTGGTCCGATTTCAGCCATTAACGAACTTGATCTTCCTTTTTACATAAAATGACTAAATTCCGAGTTTGGTAACGATCAAACAAAAATTGCGACCGCTAGAGCGTTAAAACACAAATATATATATATATATATATATATATATATATATATATATATATATATATATATAATTTTGAACGGACCACATTTTCGTCATCTCCTGGGTAGGATCGATGGACATTTGAAGACATTTTTCGAAACTCGGATCATGAGTAGGACCTCAATAGCTGATTTCCCTTAAGGGGAATCTGCTAAAATGATCAACACTGAAATGCGTAAATACTCAGTAGGCATCATTTGTTTTGGAAGGCCTTGGATCTTTCATTTCTCCTGGAAAATGAGACCTAAATAAAAAGATTTCTAATGTGTTAAACAACCCGCAGTAAGTTCCTTCATGTTCACAACCAAATATCCTTATTTTGGAACTACAAGAGCATTAAAAGTCTTGATTTCCTCGTTCGTCACATTTTTGCATTTATCTCAAAACGTAAAGGTTCAATGAGAACAATTAATTGTTAATTGTTCATATGACATGAGTAGGAATGAGTGTTTACTGAAGGCCGAAAGCTAAACAATGTATTTATCTCGGCTAATAATCAAGATAGTGAAATAAAACTTACAAAATAACATTTATGGATCATTAATTACACCAGCAATAAGATTGGTTCTATACAATTTAATGAAAAACATACATAACATTTATTTTAATAACGTAGATATTATGATTATTCGAAATTCTCTCCCTCTACCCCCCCCCCTCCCACTGGCTGGATACGCTTATGTTCCGAGTTTGGTAACGATAAAACAATAATTGCAACAGCTAGAGAGGTAACAGACAAATATATATATATATATATATATATATATATATATATATATATATAGATAGATAGATAGATAGATAGATAGATAGATAGATAGATAGATAGATAGATAGATAGATAGATTGATAGATAAATAGATACAGTCTTGAACATACCTCATTTTCGTCATCTCCTGGATATGATCGATGGGCATGTGAGGAAATGTTACACAAATCGCGTTATGAGTACGCCCTCAATAGCTTATGCCCTTAAGAGAAATCTGCTAATAAAAAAAAAATGTTGTTTTCCTTTTTAGTCAATTTTACATACTTTTATATGTACTATTCACCCGGACATTAGTTTATGTTAATTATTCCCAGGATTTAGTACCTTCACACTCAGAGGAACTTAAGCAATCATTATTTTTTGAAAATGAATTCTTAAGTTTCTTAATAAATTTCTTCTTACATTAAATATAGCAATCCTCATATTTAAATTATGGTATCTAACTAAGGAGTAAAATAAACAAAATTACTTAATATTCTAAGTAATATACTGAAGGCTTGAAGAGCCAACCTTGAATTGCATGAGAACTTACTTGGGCGTGGTCTCAACAAATTAATTAACATCACTTATAACATTTGCACGTTTTTTCATTGAATAACAACATACCAGTGTTGTTCATATATCATAACATATAACTGTGTCTTTGTGATAAAATAGAAGTGTTTATTTTTCATAGCATATAAGTGTCGTTATTTTTCTTATAGTCAAGGGAGTTAATTTTGCCTTAGGAGTTACAACAAAGGGATGTTTTCAGATAATAATAAAAAATAAGGGGGAAGGGGACTATGACAAGGGACCTGATATGTCTGTGTTTCTATACTGCTGGCTTTCATCCTCGGATAAAACTAACAGCCCAGAGGGGTACAATGCCCTGTCACAGAGAATCACAGAATGACTAACTAAGGTTCTTATTTCCACTTTTCGAACTGAAGTCTGTGGGTTACATTGACTCCTGGCCATTTGAAGCCGAACCAAAAAAAAATATTACTCATAAAAAAAAGAAATAGAATTTACTCAAACAAGTGTTAAATGTGCATAACTATTTCTCGAAAAACAAATTGTGATACTACAAAACAGTCATTTTGTTTCTGATTGTTATTTCAGGTCAGCAAAAGGTAACATATTTAGTCTCCTAGTCTACATACCTAACAACACGAAGACACTCAACAATGAAATTCGGTCAGTGGCCACATTTTTACCAACAACATCGCAGGATCAACTAATTTGGCTTGAGCGTGTTGTGAGAATATGAATATAAATTTCTTGCATAACACACTTAAATAATCAAAATGGATACTTAAAATACTAAAGCCTGTTCCATAACACAAGTTTTATTAGAGCATTGTAATGCCCAACCATCAAAATGGACGCATAGAGTGCTTGGAATGAAAATGTTTGTAAACTTGTAAAGTATTATTTTTTCTAACATCGTATACTCAGTACATACATTAATAATAATATTAATTTCGTAAATCTTTAAAAAGCATGTAAATTTATACCATGCATTAAAGATTAAATTAACATGCTCCTAAGCTAAATGCACTTGTCCAATAAGTTATACGGACAAAATTGACCTTCCACTTCATTAAATTTAATTACTGATGATCTCTTTTAAGTTCAGGAAGGTTAAGAAGAGGGATTTCGAAAATTCGAAATATCTCTGTTACTATACGTCGGATCGAAAACCTATATAGAAACAATCTTACTGCAAATTAAATGCACTATAAATATTGTTATATACGTTTATTTTCTATCTTGAATATTAATCGAGATATTTGCAAATTTCATATTTGGCTATTATCGGTTCTATTTTAGCAGATTTCCCTTAAGGGAAATCAGCTATTGAGGTTGTACTCTTGACGGACTTTTTGAAATTTTTCTTCAAATGTCCAACGATCCTACCTGGTAGATGACGAAAATGAGGTCCGTTCAAAACTGTGTATATATATATATATATATATATATATATATATATATATATATAATTGTGCTGATGTTTTCGACCAGGTTGTATTTATATGTGGTGTGTTGTTCTTTTCGGAGCTTTGGTCAATGTTGGTGAAATGAATCTTAGTTTATGCCAATATTTCGAGAATTTTTATTTTCTCTTCCTCCAGGGTGCTCGAAATAACGGCATAAACTAAGATTCATTTCACCAACATTGACCAAAGCTCCGAAAAGAACAACACACCACATATATATATATATATATATATATATATATATATATATATATATATATATATATATATTTGTCTGTTACCGCTCTAGCGATCGCAATTTTTGTTTGATCGTTATCAAACTCGATATTTAGTCTTTTTATGTAAAAAGAAAGATCATGTTCGTTAACGGCTGAAATCGGGCCATTGGGAGGGAGGGGGGGTTTAGAGGGGAGGATTTTTGAAAATTCGAAATATCTCCGTTACTATACGTGGGATCGAAAAATTGTACAGATTCAATCTTATTGCAAATTAAATTTGCTATAAATATTGTCATACACATTTATTTTCTATCTTGAATATTAACCAAGATATTTGAATTTTTATAAAATCTGGGCGACTAACGGACGAGTGACTTTCCCGCCAAAAGCTAGTTCGGCAGTTTCCGTAACTGTTCGCCGTAGCTTCTTCTATGTGATATATATGCAAATACTTTCTGTTCATCCCTCCATAGTTCATGGACTACTAAAATTTGAGTGATTGAGATAAAAATTATTCAGCTGCATTATAAATTACAGTCTAGACATAATAAACAGTTTTCAATAAAATTAATATGTTATACTCAGATATATTTTATTAATTGCTTTTCTTTCCGGTGAGAAGTTGGCAAACCTGTTTGTTTACATTTCTACCCACCGGATTCTACCTCCAATTCTACTCATCGGATTATTCCTTAAAAATATAGAAAATGGTGAAATGAGTTCACCTGTTTGTCATCTGGAACGAGGGAAACACGAACTTCATACAGCTGATTTATCATCCTCGCTACTAATGGTAATAAAAATGAATATAAAATAAGTCAATAGATCCAGGAAATATATTTATAGTGCTATATTGTATTATTTTGTTTGTTATCCTGCGAAACCGTAGGGAAAGGAAATAAGTTGGTAAAGGCAATGAAGGGTGTTGTCAATAGATGATGGGAGTGTGCCATATATCAAGAAGGCAGCTATGACAGCCCAATATTTCTATGATAAAATATAACCTGACGCATATAGCCCAGCCTGTAGGTATATGCTTAATGATAACCTACCACTCCATTCCTCGACCCTTATTCTCCTCGAACAGGATTCACGATTGATTTATATCCAACCTTACAATTTTTTAAAGAAATATTTCTTCATTCCCACCGCTCATTACTGTATTAGGGAAGAAATCACACGATTAACGTACATTTATCTGACTGATTTAAATACGGAAAACCATTAGATCAAGATTTAAAAAAAAAAAAAAAAAAAAATCGAAATCAGAGAAAACAAAATTCCGTCACAAATTCTACCACTGGTCCAATTTCAGCTGTTAACGAACTTGATCTTTAGTTTTACATAAAACATTTATATATCGAGTTTCATAACTCAATCTCGTAATTAAACAAAAAATTGCGACCACTAGAGTGAACAGGCAATATATAAATTTGTGTATACACACATATATATCCACATACCATGCTAAATGTTAAGGTTTATTGGTGTTATAAAAAAAAATGGATTAAAGAAATCCATTTGCTAGTTTGAATTACGTTCGCTAATTTGTCTCATGGAAAAATAGCGATTCAGGTTGTCCTGCACAGTTTCTTTTTCTTTTCATTTCTTTTTTTTTCAAAAAATTTATTAACACACAAATCCTTCTTAGTTCAATTAATCTTATTCTTAATATTATTTCCTTAGTAAATTATTTTGAAGTTCGTTGTGTTTTTCGTATTTTTAGACCTGGATAACCCTACCTTTTACATTATTCATTAATTAAACTATTATTTACAAAAATCTTATATTAAATTTAAATGTTATCACATTTCTACAATAGACCTTGACAAGGTAGAAACGTTTTGTAATATAATGTAAAAGTATATTTGTTTTCAGAAATATAATTGCAGTGACCTAGTACTTAAAATTTAACTAATCATTGCAAAACTGAATATCCAATTGTCATTCCATAAATGTTGTAGTAACTCAAATAATAATTAAGTGTATTTTTCGGTTATACGTCGAACTACGTTGAGCTTCGCTTTTCAATTTTACTTTTTCTTATTAAAAGTCTTACTCAAAAATAAAAAAAAAATAAAAAAAATAAAAAAAAAAAAAAAAAAAACCCCGTGGCGTGAATGCGTAGTTACTACGTACACATAATTGCTTGCATAATAATTATTTTTTTTCAAGAAATATTCATGAATGACAAATAGCAATTACTATTTTTTTCTTAAAAATGTTATTTATTAACTCCCACTTCGTCCTACTATGGCTTAAAAAAAAACAAGTTATCTACAGGTCTTGACTTAGCAGATTACCTTATAACAAATTATCTTTAGCAGATTTGCCTTAAGAGAAGTCAGCTATTGAGGTTTTACTCATGACGCAATTTTCGAATAATTTCTTCAAATGTTCAATTCTACACTTGAGATGACGAAAATGAGTCCTGTTCTATATATATATATATATATATATATATATATATATATATATATTTGTCTCAACGCTCTGGACGTCGCAATTTTTTATTTATCGTTACCAAGCTTAAACGTTGTATGTAAAACTAAAGACTAGGGACCATTGGGAGGGGTATTTAAAGGGAAGGAGATTTCAAATTATCTCCATTATATATCGGATCGAAAAAGTGAATAGAATCAATCTTATTTCAGGATTAATGCTCTATAAATGTGGTTATATACATTTGTTCCTGCATCTTGTACATTAACGTTCAATTATCCACTTCTACTAATGCCATATGAACACTATGCTTTTTCTTGATGGAAAATTGTTCAATTCAACTTTTTCTGTGTGAGATATAAGCAAATATCTTTGGGATACATTCTAGACTGCATTTGATGAATTATGCGTTCTAAACTACATGTTGTTTTTATTTGATCGACACCACACTAGTAAATATCTAGTGTGGTTTCATTTTCAATCATTCATTGTTTTCATAGACAACTAAAGCCAATATTAGGCCATGGTTGAAATCGGCCTTGGGGGGGGGGGATTATGGAAAATTTGAAATACCTCCGTTAACATGAATTAGAACGAAAACATTTATAAAATCAAATCTGTTACCATCAGTCAGAACAAAAACATTTATAAAATCAATCTCGTTGAAATTATAATTTCCTAAAACCATTGTTTTATACATGTTTTCTCCAAGGAATATTAACCGAGTAATTTTTATGTTTTCTGTTTTAGCCTTTTGTAAACCCCCATCTCAGCACATCTGTTTTTCACTCAGATTCAGTCAATCTCAGTTACTGTAGGCTTCTTACTGAGGGAAAAATAGATAATAGAAGGTGAGTTGCGATCATCAACTTGCCATATTCCAGGACATGGGAAATCTTCATAGTTCAAGATCACCTCCGTGACGATGATCACCTTTTCAA
The DNA here is from genome assembly GCA_019009955.1 of Riptortus pedestris. Classification (NCBI taxonomy): domain Eukaryota; kingdom Metazoa; phylum Arthropoda; class Insecta; order Hemiptera; family Alydidae; genus Riptortus; species Riptortus pedestris. Next base: position 157,478,425 of record CM032229.1, read on the forward strand.
ACTCTACTAAATGTCCAGGGCCCCCGTTACCATAGGTGCAAAGTGTGCAATGCACAAGGGCGCCATCCTTTAGGGGCGCAAAAACAAAGGGCTAAGAAAAAAAAATAATTTTAAAATAAAAGTTGAGAAATTAAATATGACTTTTAAAGTTCAGTTCTTTGCTTTATTTAAGCAGCTGCCAACCATAAATAAAAAGATAATTCAAAATGCCTTAAGGGCCGCCAAAATCCTTTTTTGCACACAGACGCCAGTAGCCCTTGGAGTCCCTGTAGAGATGTCCATCATTGCGTTTTACAAGAAAGAATCTGCTCTGTGGGATAGTTAACAGAAAGTTCTACAAAACAAACAGAAAATTTAAAGTTATTAATTTATTTTAAATAAAACATCATGAGACGAGGAGTCAGTTAATTCATTTTTGGGAGCAGGCCTCTGCAAGAACTTTCACTGCTATCTAGTGACAGATTGTGGAACTCACAAGAAAAGACCCCTACTGAAACAAGAAATTTCATTAATAAATAAAGAAAACAATTTTGTTTTAAATAGTATATATTTCTTAAAATTAGCTCAGAGTATCTTTCCAAAATATTTTCCTTTGGTGTATTCTGGAAGTAATAAAATATGAGGATTCCACATGTCTTTGCCTTAAACAATTATCAATCTTCTAATTATTTTCCCCCCAAATTTCCTTTAATTCCACTTTCCTCCATTTTTATAAAAATTTAAATGTGCAAAGGAAGGTTGTTTCTCTTAAAATACACAAGTTATGGACTTGAACCTATAAATTATTTACTGGGCTAAAATAGTCATACTATTCTAGCCAAAATGGCGTCACGTATTTATTAATCTTAAATAATATATGTAAAATAACTTGGTGTCCAAGAACGTAATAAAAAAGAATGAAGTTTTTGCTTTAAAATACTGGCATGTATTAAGGTTTTGTTTGACAATGATATGGAAATCACATTTATTTTGTTAAGAATAGGGCCAAGTTCCAAAATATCGATACAATAGCGACATGTTTTAATAGGTTGTATATATGAACCATATTGGGAGTGGTTAAAATATACGGTTTTTAAATGAAACAAGAATTTATGGGTTACAACTCCAAAAATAGTTTGAAAGAAGAAAACACTTTTTTAATTTTTTTCCGGCCAATTAAAATGGGCTGCTCGGTATAAACAATACTAAATAATCACATCTGTAGGCAATTGTTTAACATCAAGTTAAATCGAGATGAATTTGGAAGTCATTTAAATTTGTAATATTTAATATAAAAGATTATTAGCAACTAAAGTGTATGCTTATTTGTGATATTGTAAGTTATTCGTTTCAAACCTAAGTTTTTAAATTATTAAAATTTAAATTGTATTACAATCATAATTTGTCTCTTAATAGTCAATTTTTTTGACTTGTATTTTCATTTATTGACACAGATTGTTTCACCCCTGTGATAATTAGATCAGGGAAGCAAACCTCCTTGTTAAGATGTAAGATTTTTAAATCTTTTTTTTCATACAATATTGGTAAGTGGAAATTAATTATGTAACCATGAACATCGAACTTGCTTAAGAATTATTTTTGTCTAACTTCTGGCTCATGATAAAACCATGAACGGGTCTCTACATATTATTATTCCAAAGTGTATACTCATCTTCCTATAAACCATTCTATTTACATTCCTGCTTGGGCTCAACTTTATCATAAGTGAACTTACATTTGGTAATAATTCTATATGAAATGAATCTTAAAGTGGAACTGGAAATTAGTTTTTTATGGGTGTCCAGCCCAGCATAAATCTGGTAAGGAGATTATAAAATGATAGAAAAGCCGCCCAACTTGGGACATTAGGGAGGCCTGCTATCTTGTGGTCACTACACCAACTACCACTCATCCTAATATCAGTTTAATGTTTCTCATACTTGAATTGTGAACTGTATGACAAAATATATGATAAAACTATTTTAATATAAATTGACTAATCTCGTTATAAATCTCTCAAAGAAAAAAATATCCTTTTTTTTTGGTTAAAGTAATACTTTCATTAACTGTTCATAAAATATACTTTAAATTTTCCTCAGATACACTAATTGCATTTGTTATTTGAAGAAGGGAAACATCCAAATCTTCACTGAATCTACTTCTAATTGACAACATAGGCTCTTTAAAAAAGGGCATCAATTGAATTGACTAGCTAAGTGACCTAATATTCTAAATTAATGAAACATTAATGTTAAAAGTAACATCCCAGTAATATAAGATTTTTTATAAGACAAGTAATCCGTATGTTTTCTTTCTTTGATTATTATTATATATGTTTAATTATTATTCAAAATGACATTAAGTGCTAATGTACCATGAAATAAATTAAACTATTACTCAATAATATTGACTAAATCAATATTAATAACATGCTAAATTAATATTAATAAGAATCCAAAAATAAGGCTTTAAATTAAAAAAAAAAACATTAATCATAATTTTATATTCTTATATATTTTATTTCTTCTACGTTTACATGCATTTTTGAATAATACTGAAAATATATTGTACTGAAAAATACAATTTTAAAAAGTTTAATTTATTGATTTTGAACAAACAAAATTTATGTCATAATCTCATGTTATCATATTATTCTAGATATCCCATATTATTTTTTATTACTTAAAAAATAAAGTATCTTAATGCTCAATTTTTTATTTATTAATATTATTATTAATATTTTAAATTTAAAATTCACATTTCCCTATCTGCAGGGTTTGGTTATCTACAGGTCGTGATAACCAAAAGTCCTTTAGGTTTTATTTTTAGGTTTTAGTCCACCTAAAAATAAATTAGCTGTTATATGATCAACCAATTCAAGAACCATGTTTAGTTTCTAATGTATTAAAGCAATAAAAGTTTAATCTGAGAGGGTTTGCTCAGCACAAATGCAAACTCTGAACAATGAACAAAGAGAAACATAAAAGAAATAGTAATAACCAAAAAGGCACATTAATAATATCCAGCTAGTTGAAAATTAATCTAAATGCACCGAACAAAACAGCATGGGTACCCACGTGGAAGAAAATTGGATTAAATGAGGTTTCATCAAAAGGAATAGATGGTGGTCCATGATCTTCCGCTAATAAACCAAGTACTAATGTTCCCTTGGATGGTAAGGGTTATTTGGCAGATTTGCAATCAGTCATTTAAAAAGTTACCAGACATGGATTGTAAGCAGATTTTCCTCATGCTGGTATTACATGCTAGTGATCCTCCACCCCATATATTTTCTATTTCTAAGTAAAAATTCGAAGAGTACTAGAGGTGAAAACAAAAGGTAAAAGGCTGAAAACAAGAAAGAATGACTATCTCACTTAATAGTTATGAAAAAATACATAGAACAATAATTGGGAGCGATTTCAGCCAAAAACAAATATGATCTTTAGTGTTGACAGAAACGGTTAAATATCAAGTATGGTGTAGATCAAATAAACATTGTTGAGATAAAAACGTAAAGTCCTTCATGACACCATCACAACGAATTTGCATGTATAAAGGTTTCTTGAAATAAGTATTAGGAATTTAAATCAGTATTTAGAATAACGTGGCTCATGATATAACAGCATATTGTTAATATGAGATGAGGAGTGGGGGTTTACTGAAGGCCAAAAACTAAAAATCAAATATCTCAGTTAATATCCCTGATAGAGAAAATATGTATAAAACAATATGTGTAGCTAATTAAATTTGTAATAAGATTAATATATACAATTTTTCAATCTGGCTCATAATAGAGGAGATATTTCGAATTTCCAAAATTCTCCATAACTTACCAAATACCTCCAATTCAACTAACTCCAAATACCTCCATAACTTTCTCCAGCGACCATAACTTTAGAATTTTCCTTTAGAAATAACTCAAAAGTATTCTTGAATGAATCCAAAAAGTGTTTACTTCAGAGAACATCAACCTAACAAAAAAAGGTTCTTACAAGTATTTAAAACGAAATAACTCAACAGTATTCTTGAATGAATCCAAAAAGTGTTTACTTCAGAGAACATCAACCTAACTCCAAATACCTCCATAACTTTCTCCAGCGACCATAACTTTAGAATTTCCATCGGAATGTCATACTTTTTATGACAGATTCTTGTAGAAAATGAAATTCTAAAAAAAAAAAACTTATCACATCCTTAGTCGTAAAATGCACAAATCTATATTTCAGAAACGACACAGTTCATTGAAAAATTGTAGCCAACAAAATTAGTATTTAAAAAACTCAACAGTATTCTTGAATGAAATCCAAAAGTGTTTACTTCAGAGAACATCAATATAACAAAATCACGTTCTTACAAGTATTTAAAACGAAATAACTCAAAAGTATTCTTGAATGAATCCAAAAAGTGTTTACTTCAAAGAACATCTACCTAACAAAGAACGTTCTTACAAGTATTTAAAACGAAATAACTCAACAGTATTCTTGAATGAATCCAAAAAGTGTTTACTTCAGAGAACATCAACCTAACAAAAAACGTTCTTACAAGTATTTAAAACGAAATAACTCAAAAGTATTCTTGAATGAATCCAAAAAGTGTTTACTTCAAAGAACATCAACCTAACAAAAAAAGGTTCTTACAAGTATTTAAAACGAAATAACTCAACAGTATTCTTGAATGAATCCAAAAAGTGTTTACTTCAAGAGAAAGCATCAAACCTAACAAAAAAAACGTTCTTACAAGTATTTTAAAACGAAATAAACTCAAAGTATTCTTGAATGAATCCAAAAAGTGTTTACTTCAGAAGAACATCAACCTAAACAGAAAAAAAGGTTCTTACAAGTATTTAAAACGAAATAACTCAAAAGTATTCTTGAATGAATCCAAAAATTGTTTCAACTTTCAGAGACACATCAACCACACAAAACCTAACCATAAAAAACGTTCTTACAAGTATTTAAAACGAATATAACTCAAAAGTATTTCTTAGAATGAATCCAAAAAGTGTTTAGACACTTCAAAGAACATCTACCTAACAACAAAAAAAAAAAGAGAACGTTCTTATTACAAGTATTTAAAACGAAATAGCTCAAAAGTCTCAACAGTATTCTTGAATGAATGAATCCAAAAGTGTTTACTTCAGAGAACATCAAACCTAGACAAAAAAGGTTCTTTAAAGTATTACTTTAAAACGAAATAAACTCTACAGTTTATTCTTAAAAATGAATCCAAAAAGTGTGAACTTCAAAACTAACTCAACATTATATTCACCTTCCAACCTCCCCACAAATAAGGTTCTTACAAGTATTTAAAACAAAGAGAAATGTTTTAACTCAACAGTATTCTTGAATGAATCCACAAAAAGTGTTTACTTCAAAGAACATCTTAAACCTAAACAATAAGCAACGTTCTTCTCTTTCTGAATTTGGTACTTAATACAAGTATTTAAAACGAAATAGCTCAACACCAGTATTCTTGAATGAAATCCAAAAAGTGTTTACTTCAGAGAACATTCAACCTAAGACAGCAAAATTAGGTTCTTACAAGTATTTAAAACGAAATAACTCAAAAGTATTCTTGTGGAATGAATCCGACAAAAAGTGTTTTACTTCAGAGAACATCAAACCTTCATCCTTCTTACAATAAAAGTTTCTTACAAGTATTAAAACGAAATAACACACAATTACACTCCAAAAGTATTTCTTGAAATGGAATCCAAACAAGTGTTTACTTCACCAGAACAATCCTGAGCTCTAACACCTCCCCACAGAACGTTCGCTTAGCCCAAGTATTTAAAACGAATTATATCTAAACAGTATTCTGAATGAATCCAAAAAGTGTTTACTTCAGAGAACATCTCCCCCTAACAAAAAAGGTTCTTACAAGTATTTATAACGGAATTAACTCTACAGGTATTCTTGAATGAGAATACCAAAAAGTGTTTAACCCTTCAAAAGAACATCAACCTAACAGAAAGAAAAGGTTCTTACAAAGTATTTAAAACGAAAATGTAACTCACAAAAGAAAACTTCCTCACAAATGCATCCAGTATTCTTATGCAATGAATCCAAAAAGTGTTTAAAACCACCGCCCCAGGCCGTTCAGAGAACATCAACCTAACATATAAAACCCTCGCTACTTACCAAGTATTTATTAAAACGGAAATAGCTCAAAACCCGATTCTTGAAATGACTTCCAAAAAGTGTTTACTTTTCAGAGAACATCAACCTAACGAATAAAAACGTTCTTAACAAAGTATTTAAAACGATAAAAACCTTCATCTAAAAAAAAGCTAGAAAACCGTCCTCTTCTGAAGATAATGAATCCAAAAAGTGTTCACAAAACCTTCATAGAAACGATCAACCATTCACCTACACAACAAAAAAAAAAAAAACAGGTTCTTACAAGTATTTAAAACGGAATCTAACTCAAAAGTATTCTTGAATGAATCCAAAAAGTGTTTTTACTTCAAAAGAACATCAAAATAAAAAACACGTTCTTACCTCAACCCCGGTATTTTAAACGAAATAGCTCAAAAGTATTACACTGGATTGATGAATCCAAAAAGTGTTTTCCCTTCAAGAGAAGACTATAATCAACGCCTACGACAAAAAACGTCAAGGCCGTCCATCCACTCTATAGTATTTAAAACGAAGTCTATAACTCAAAAGTATTCATTGAACCCCACTAGCCCCACATCCAAAAAGTGTTTAACTCGCATGAAAAATGAACATCAACCTATCTACAAAAAAAACGTTCTTACCCCTGTACTATACTCCGTATTTAACTTCTTCTCACGCACGAAACAGCAAACAGTATTCTTGAATGAATCACAAAAAGTGTTTTACTTCAGTGAACATCAACCTAAACAAAAAAAAGGTTCTTACCAGTATTTATAAACGAAATAATTCAAAAGTATTCTTGATTGAATCCAAAAGTGTTTACTTCAAAGAACATCTAACCTAACAAAGAACGTTCTTTACAAGTATTTAAAACGACACAATAACTCACAAAAGTATTCTTGAATGAAGATCTAACCAAAAAAGTGTTTTTACTTCAGATGAAACATCACCTAACCAAAAGAAACGTTCCCCCTTACCATGTATTTAAAAACGAAATAACCCCAAAAGGTCTTGATTGAAGGATGAATCCAAAAAGTGTTTACTTCAACCTAGATACATCTAAATAACAAACAAAAACGTTCTTAATACAAGTTCTTAAATTAAAAAAAAAACGCAATAAACCTCAAAAACAGTAATTCTTGAATGAAAAAATCCAATAAATTGTTTACTTCAGAGGACACTCAACCTCCCTTCCCCTTACATGTATTTAAAACGATATATTAACTCACACAGTCCCCCCCCCTTCCCCTTGAATTGTATCCAAAAAGATGTTTACTCCCTCAGAGAACCCCCATCTCCCCCCCTAACAAAAAACGTTCTTTCCCCCCTCCCCCACCTATTTAAAACGAAAATAGTCTAAAAAAGTATCCCCCTCGTCCTTCCCTTTCCCCCCCACCCCCCCCCTGAATCCAAAAAGTGTTTACTCTCAGAGAACATCCCCCCCCCTAACAAAAAAAATAGCGTTCCTTTTTACAAGTCACCTTTAAAAACGCCCTTAGACTCAGTATTCTTCAATGAATCCAAAAGTGTTTAACTTCAAAGAACATCTACACTAACAATACAGACCGAAAACATCTTACAAGTATTTTATAACGAGAAATACACACAACAGAGTATTCTTGATGAATCCAAAAAGTGTTTACTTCAGAGAATTAATCAATATTATAACAAAAAAAAACGTTCTTACAAGTATTTAACAACGAAATAACTCTAACGAAAAAAGTTATTCTTGAATGAATCCCCAAAAGAAGTGTTTACTTCTTCAGACAAACATCTACACCTACCGACCCCAACGTTCTATCTACAAAGTACCCTTTAAAACGAAATAGCTCCACCCCACCCCAAGTATATCTTGGAATGAATCAACACCCCCCAACACCCCCTTACAGTCCCAGAACCCCCCACCCTACCAAAAAAAGGTTCGATTACAAGTATTTAAAACGAACCAATAAACTCAAAAGTATTCTTGAATGGAATACAAAATGTGTTAAACCACCACAAGGAACATCAACCTAACAAAAACCCCCCCACCCCCCCCCAGTTCTTTACCAAGTATTTAAAACGAATTATACTCAAAAGCCCTATTCTTGATCATGAATCCAACAAAAAGTGTTTTACTTTCAGAGAAACATCCCCCAACCCCTCCCCCCTAACAACCTCACTACGAACCGTGTCCTTACACCCAGCCAGTATTTTAAAACGAATATAGCTACAAAAGTATTCTGAATGAAATTCCCAAAAAGTTTTTACTCCCTCAGGAGAACATTCAAACCTAAACAAAAAAAGGTTCTTACAGTATTTAAAAACGAAATAGCTCACAAAAGTATTCTTGAATGGAACCCCCCTCCCAAAATGTGTTTACTTTTCTAGAGAACATCGCAACCTAACAAAAAAATGGTTCTTACAAGTATTTAAAAACGAAATAAACTCTAACAGTTATTTCTTGAATGAATCCAAAAAGTTGTTTACTTCAGAGAACATCAAACCTAGAACCAAAAACCGTTCTTACAGGACGCGTTTTAAAACGGAAATAGCTCCCAAACCTACTACACTCCCACCCCACCCCACATCAAAAAGGTCGTTTACTTCAGAAGAACATCAACTCTAAATAAAAAACCCCCCCCCCTCCCCCAAGTTATTTAAAACGACAATAGCTCATCAGTATTCTTGAATGAATTCCAGAAAAGTGTTTACTTCAGAGAAATCATACAGAACACACTTTCACAAGTATTTAAACGCTATCATACCTAGTATTCCGAACCCACACTATATTCCAAACCCCGCCAAAATCCATCACCAAAGTGCTATACTTCGAGACCCCCAGCATCAAACAAACAACCCCCAAAAGAACGTTCGTATCAAGTATTCTAAACTACGAAATAGCTCAAAAAGTATTCTTGAACACCCCCCCCGTACCACCCCCCCCCCCACAAACAATCCACTTCAGAGAACATCAAACCTAACAAGCAAATAAAGGTTCTTACATAGTTATTTAAAACGAAATAAACTCAACCCCACCCCCATTCTTGAATGAATCCACATCCACAAAGAGTGTTTACTTCATACACCCAACATCAACCTCGCCCAAAGAACGTTTCTTACAAGTAATTTATTAACGAAATTACTCCACAGTGTTCTTGAATGAATCCAAAAAGTGTTTACTTCAGAGAACATCACAGACCCTAACCTAACAAAAAACGCCTCCCTTACAAGTATTTTAAAATACGAAATAAGCCCAAAAGTATTCTTGGAAATGAATCCAAAAGTGACGAAAGTGTTTACCCGCCTTCGTAAAGAACAATCATTACAACCTAACAAGAAAACTCGTGCAATCCAATTTCTTGGACAATTATTGACATAAATCGTATTAAATAACTCAACAGTATTCTTGAATGAATCCAAAAAGTGTTTACTTCAGAGAACATCAACCTAACAAAAAACGTTCTTACAAGTATTTAAAACGAAATAGCTCAAAAGTATTCTTGAATGAATCCAAAAAGTGTTTACTTCAGAGAACATCAACCTAACAAAAAAAGGTTCTTACAAGTATTTAAAACGAAATAACTCAAAAGTATTCTTGAATGAATCCAAAAAGTGTTTACTTCAAAGAACATCAACCTAACAAAGAACGTTCTTACAAGTATTTAAAACGAAATAGCTCAAAAGCATTCTTGAATGAATCCAAAAAGTGTTTACTTCAAAGAACATCAACCTAACAAAGAACGTTCTTACAAGTATTTAAAACGAAATAACTCAAAAGTATTCTTGAATGAATCCAAAAAGTGTTTACTTCAGAGAACATCAACCTAACAAAAAACGTTCTTACAAGTATTTAAAACGAAATAGCTCAAAAGTATTCTTGAATGAATCCAAAAAGTGTTTACTTCAGAGAACATCAACCTAACAAAGAACGTTCTTACAAGTATTTAAAACGATATTAACTCACAGTATTGCACTTGAATAATCCCAAAAGTGTTTTACATTCAGAGATACATCAACCTAACAAAAAAAGGTTTCTCTACAAAGTATTTAAAACGAAATAACTCAAAAGTATTCTTGAATGAATCCAAAAAGTGTTTACTTCAGAGAACATCAACCTAACAAAAAAAGGTTCTTACAAGTATTTAAAACGAAATAACTCAACAGTATTCTTGAATGAATCCAAAAAGTGTTTACTTCAAAGAACATCTACCTAACAAAGAACGTTCTTACAAGTATTTAAAACGAAATAACTCAACAGTATTCTTGAATGAATCCAAAAAGTGTTTACTTCAGAGAACATCAACCTAACAAAAAAAGGTTCTTACAAGTATTTAAAACGAAATAATCAAAAGTATTCTTGAATGAATCCAAAAAGTGTTACTTCAGAGAACATCAAACCTAACAAAAAAAACGTTCTTACAAGTATTTACAAACGAAATACTCAAAAAGTATTCTTGAAATGAATCCAAAAAGTGTTTACCTTCAGTGAACATCTTCCTAACAAAAAAGGACGTTCTTACTAGTATTTAAAAACGAAATAAATCAAACAGTTATTCTTGAATGAATCCAAAATAGTGTTTACTATTCAGATGAACATCACCCCTACCACCAAAAAAACGTTCTTACAAGTATTTAAAACGAAATACTCAAAAGTATTCTTGAATGAAATCCAAAAAGTGTTTACTTCAGAGAACATCAACCTAACAAAAAAAGGTTCTTACAAGTATTTAAAACGAAATAACTCAACAGTATTCTTGAATGAATCCAAAAAGTGTTTACTTCAAAGAACATCTACCTAACAAAGAACGTTCTTACAAGTATTTAAAACGAAATAACTCAACAGTATTCTTGAATGAATCCAAAAAGTGTTTACTTCAGAGAACATCAACCTAACAAAAAAAGGTTCTTACAAGTATTTAAAACGAAATAACTCAACAGTATTCTTGAATGAATCCAAAAAGTGTTTACTTCAAAGAACATCAACCTAACAAAAAAACGTTCTTACAAGTATTTAAAACGAAATAGCTCAAAAGTATTCTTGAATGAATCCAAAAAGTGTTTACTTCAGAGAACATCAACCTAACAAAAAAAGGTTCTTACAAGTATTTAAAACGAAATAACTCAACAGTATTCTTGAATGAATCCAAAAAGTGTTTACTTCAGAGAACATCAACCTAACAAAAAACGTTCTTACAAGTATTTAAAACGAAATAGCTCAAAAGTATTCTTGAATGAATCCAAAAAGTGTTTTTACTCCTCAGAGGAACATCACACTAACAAAAAACGTTCTATACAAGTATTTTAAAACGAAATAACTCAACAGTATTCTTGATGAATCCAAAAAGTGTTTACTTCAGAGCAACATCAACACCCCCCTAAACAAAGACGTTCTTACAAGTATTTAAAAAACGAAATAACCTCAACAGTATAAAAAAACTCTTGAATGAATCCAAAAAGTGTTTACTTCAGAGAACATCAACCTAACAAAAAACGTTCTTACAAGTATTTAAAACGAAATAACTCAAAAGTATTCTTGAATGAATCCAAAAAGTGTTTACTTCAAAGAACATCTACCTAACAAAGAACGTTCTTACAAGTATTTAAAACGAAATAACTCAACAGTATTCTTGAATGAATCCAAAAAGTGTTTACTTCAGAGAACATCAACCTAACAAAAAAAGGTTCTTACAAGTATTTAAAACGAAATAACTCAACAGTATTCTTGAATGAATCCAAAAAGTGTTTACCTTCAGAGAGAACATCACTAAACAAAAAAAGGTTCTTACAAGTATTTAAAACGAAATAACTCAACAGTATTCTTGAATGAATCCAAAAAGTGTTTACTTCAGAGAACATCAACCTAACAAAAAAAGGTTCTTACAAGTATTTAAAACGAAATAACTCAACAGTATTCTTGAATGAATCCAAAAAGTGTTTACTTCAGAGAACATCAACCTAACAAAAAACGTTCTTACAAGTATTTAAAACGAAATAGCTCAAAAGTATTCTTGAATGAATCCAAAAAGTGTTTACTTCAGAGAACATCAAAATAACGTTCTTACAAGTATTTAAAACGAAATAGCTCAAAAGTATTCTTGAATGAATCCAAAAAGTGTCTACTTCAGAGAACATCAACCTAACCCCCCCCCCCCCCCCCCCCCTGTTCTTACAAGTATTAAAACGATTAACTCAAACAGTATATTCTTGAATGAATCCAAAAAGTGTTTACTTCAGAGAAACATCAAAAAAAAACGTTCTTACAAGTATTTAAAACGAAATAGCTCCAGAAAGTATTCTGAATGAAATCCAAAAAGTGTTTACTTCAGAGGACATCAACAAAACTAAAAAAACAAAAAAAAGGTTCTTACAAGTATTTAAAACGAAATAACTCAACAGTATTTCTTGGATATGAATTCCAAAAAGTGTTTACTTCCGAGAAGAACATCTAACCCCCTAACAAAAACGTTCTTACAAGTATTTAAAAACGAAATAACTCAAACAGTATTCTTGAATGAATCCAAAAAGTGTTTACTTCAGAGAACATCAACCTAACAAAAAACGTTCTTACAAGTATTTAAAACGAAATAACTCAAAAGTATTCTTGAATGAATCCAAAAAGTGTTTACTTCAAAGAACATCTACCTAACAAAGAACGTTCTTACAAGTATTTAAAACGAAATAACTCAACAGTATTCTTGAATGAATCCAAAAAAGTGAGCTTACTTCAGAGAACATCAAACCTAACAAAAAAAAGGGCGTTCTTACAAGTATTTAAAACGAAATAAACCTCAACAGTATATCTTGAATGAATCCAAAAAAGTGTTTACTTCAGAGAACATCAACCTAACAAAAAAAGGTTCTTACAAGTATTAAAACGAGAAATCGCTCAAAAGTATTCTTGAATGAATCAACAAAAGTTGCTTTACTTCAAGAGAACATCAACCTAACAAAAAAGGTTTATTACACAAGTATTTAAAACGCAATTAGCTCAATACAGTATTCTTGAATGAATCCCAAAAAGTGTTTACTTTCATAAGAACATCTACCTAACAAAATAACGTTCTTACAAGTATTTAAAACGAAATTGCTCAAAAGGTATTCTTGAATGAATCCAAAAAGTGTTTATTTCAGAGAACATCAAACCTAACAAAATAAAAGGTCTTACCAAGTATTTACAAACCGAAATAACTCACCAGTAAGTATTCTTGTATGAATCCAAAAAGTGTTTACTTCAGAGAACATCTAAAACCCTTAACAAAGAAACGTTCTTACAAGTATTTAAAACGATAACTCAACTGTAATTCTTGGGAATGAATCCAAAAAGTGTTTACTTCAGAGAACATCACACTAATAACAAAAAAACGTTCTTACAAGTATTTAAAACGAAATAACTCAAAAGTATTCTTGAATTGAATCCAAAATGTGTCTACTTCAACAGAACATCAACCTAACAAAAAAAAGGCTTCTTACAAGTATTTAAAACGAAATCAACTCAACAGTATTCTTGAATGAATCCAAAAAGTGTTTACTTCAGAGAAACATCAACCTAAACAAAAATAAGCGATCCTTACAAGTATTTAAAACGAAATAGCTCAATAAGTATTCTTGAATGAATCCAAAAAGTGTTTACTTCAGAGAAACATCAATCCTAACAAAAAAACGTTCTTACAAGTATTTAAAACGAAATAACTCAAACAGTATTCTTGAATGAATCCAAAAAGTTGTTTACTTCATCTCCTAAACCCCCCCCAACCTAACAAAAAACGTTTCTTACAGTATTTAAAACGAATAATAAACTCGACAGTATTCTGAATGAATCCAAAAAGTGTTTACCTTCAGAGTGAAACATCAACCTAACAAAAAACGTTCCTTACAAGTATTTAAAAACGAAATAGCTTCAAAAGTATTCTAGAAATGAATATCCAAAAGTGGTTTACTTCAGAGAAACATCAACCTATAAACAAAAAACAAGGTTCTTACAAGTATTTAAAACGAAATAGCTCAACAGTATTCTTGAATGAATCCTAAAAGTGTTTCTCAGAAGAACATCAACCTAACAAAAAAAGGGTTCTTTACAAGTATTTAAAACGACATATACTCAAAAAGTGTATTCTTGAATGAATCCAAAAAGTGTTTACTTCAGAGAACATCAACCTAACAAAAAAACGTTCTTACAAGTATTTAAAACGAAATAGCTCAAAAGTATTCTTGAATGAATCCAAAAAGTGTTTACTTCAGAGAACATCAACCTAACAAAAAAAGGTTCTTACAAGTATTTAAAACGAAATAACTCAACAGTATTTCTTGAATGAATCCAAAAAGTGTTTACTTCAGAAGAACATCAACATCAAACCTAACAAAACAAGTTCTTATCAAGTATTTAAAAAACGAAAATAGCATATCCAAAATTATTCTTGAATGAATCCATAAAAAAAGTGTTTACTTCAGAGAACATCAACCTAACAAAAAACGTTCTTCTACCAGTATTTAAAACGAAATAGACTCAAAAAGTAAATCTTCTTGAATGAATCCTAAAAAGTGTTTACTTCAGAGAACATCAACCTAACAAAAACGTTCTTACAAGTATTTAAAACGAAATACGTCAACAGTATTATTGAAGAAATCAAAAGTGTTTACTTCAAAGAACATCAACCTAACAAAAAACGTTCTTACACCCCCGTATTTAACAAACGAAATAGAATCAACAGTATTCTTGAATGAATGCAAAAAGTTGTTTACTTCTCAGAGAGAACTTTCAACCTAACCAAAAACGTTCTTACAAGTATTTAAAACTCTCGAAATAACTCAAAAAGTATTCTTGACTGAATCCCAAAAAGTGTTTACTTCAAAGAAAACATCAACTCTAACAAAAAAGGTATTCTTACAAGTATTTAAAACGAAATAACTCAACAGTATTCTTGAATGAATCCAAAAAGTGTTTACTTCAGAGAACATCAACCTAACAACAAACGTTCTTACAAGTATTTAAAACGAAATAGCTCAAAAGTATTCTTGAATGAATCCAAAAAAGTGTTTAACTTCAAAGAGAGCATCAAGCATAACAAAGAAAAAGGTTCTTACAAAGTATTAAAGACGGAAATAGCTCAAAAGCATTCTTGAATGAATCCAAAAAGTGTTTACTTCAAAGAACATCAACCTAACAAAGAACGTTCTTACAAGTATTTAAAACGAAATAGCTCAAAAGCATTCTTGAATGAATCCAAAAAGTGTTTACTTCAAAGAACATCAACCTAACAAAGAACGTTCTTTAAAGTATATAAAAACGAAATAAAGCTCAACAGTATTCTTGAATGAATCCAAAAAGTGTTTACTTCAGAGGAAATCATCAACCTAACAAAAAAAACGTTTTCTTACAAGTATTTAAAACGAAATAAGCTCAAAAGTGTATTCTTGAATGAATCCAAAAAGTGTTTTACTTCAAAGAACATCTTACCTAACAAAAGAACGTTCTTACAAGTATTTAAAACGAAAAAAGTTTAACTCAACAGTTATTCTTGAATGAATCCAAAAAGTGTTTACTTCAGAGAACATAAATTTTTTTAACTAAACAAAAAAGGTTCTTACAAGTCACATTTTAAAACGAAATAACTCAAATAGTATTCTTGAATGAATCCAAAAAGTGTTTTACTTCAAAGAACATCTACACCTAACATAAAAAAGTTCTTACAAGTATTTAAAAGAAATAACTCAACAGTATTCTTGAATGAATCCAAAAGTGTTTACTTCAGAGAACATCAACCTAACAAAAACGTTATTTACAAGTATTTAAACGAAATAAAATCAACAGTATTCTTGAATGAATCCAAAAAGTGTTTACTTCAGAGAACATCAACCTAACAAAAAAAGGTTCTTACAAGTATTTAAAACGAAATAACTCAACAGTATTCTTGAATGAATCCAAAAAGTGTTTACTTCAGAGAACATCAACCTAACAAAAAACGTTCTTACAAGTATTTAAAACGAAATAACTCAAAAGTATTCTTGAATGAATCCAAAAAGTGTTTACTTCAGAGAACATCAACCTAACAAAAAACGTTCTTACAAGTATTTAAAACGAAATAACTCAACAGTATTCTTGAATGAATCCAAAAAGTGTTTACTTCAGAGAACATCAACCTAACAAAAAACGTTCTTACAAGTATTTAAAACGAAATAGCTCAAAAGTATTCTTGAATGAATCCAAAAAGTGTTTACTTCAGAGAACATCAACCTAACAAAAAAAGGTTCTTACAAGTATTTAAAACGAAATAACTCAACAGTATTCTTGAATGAATCCAAAAAGTGTTTACTTCAAAGAACATCTACCTAACAAAGAACGTTCTTACAAGTATTTAAAACGAAATAACTCAAACCAGGGTAGTTCTTGAATGAATCCAAAAAGTGATTTACTTCAGAGAACATCACCCTAACAAAAAAAGGTTCTTACAAGTATTTAAACGAAAATATAACTCAACAGTATTTCTTGAATGAATCAAAAAAGTGTTTACTTCAAAGAACATCTAAAGACCTAACAAAAAAACGTTCTACAAGTATATTAAACGAAAATAACTCAATAAGTAATTCTTGAATGAATCCAAAAAGTGTTTACTTTCAGAGAACATCAACCTAGAACAAAGGAACGTTCTTACAAGTATTTAAAACTAAATAACTCAACAGTATTCTTGAATGAATCCAAAAAGTGTTTACTTCAGAGAACATCAACCTAAAAGAAAAAAAAACGTTCTACAAGTATTTAACAAACGAAATAACTCACTCCAAAAGTATGCCTTGAATGAATCCAAAAAGTGTTTACTTCAGAGAACATCTACACCTAACAAAAAACGTTCCTATTACCAAGTATCTTTAAAAAACGTAATAACTCAACAGTATTCTTGAATGAATCCAAAAAGTGTTTACTTCAGAGAACATCAAACCTAACAAAGAAACGTTCTTACAAGTATTTAAAAACGAAATAACCTCAGAACAGTATTCTTGAATGAATCCAAAAAAGTGTTTACTTTCAGAGAACATCAACCTAACAAAAAAAGGTTCTTACAAGTATTAAAACAAGTATAAAAACGAAATAGTCAAATAGTATTCTTGAATGAATCCAAAAAGTGTCTAACTTCCAAAGAGAACATTCAACCTAAACAAAAGAAAGGTTCTTACAAGTATTTAAAACGAAATTAACTCAACAGTATTCTTGATGAATCCAAAAAAGTGTTTACTTCAGAGAACATCAACCTAACAAAAAACTTTCTTACAAGTATATAAAACGAAATGCTCAAAAGTATATTCTTGAACTGAATCCAAAAAGTGTTTTAACTTCAGGAGAAACATCAACCTAACAAAAAAAGGTTCTTACAAGTATTTAAAACGAAATAACTCAACAGTATTCTTGAATGAATCCAAAAAGTGTTTACTTCATAGAACATCAACCTAACAAAAAAAGTTCTTACAAGTATTTTTTTAAACGAAAATAACTCTATCTCGAAAGTATTCTTGAATGGCAGAAACCAAAAAGTGTTTTAATTCAGAGAACATCAACCTAACCAAAAAACTTGTCTTACAAGTATTTTAAAACGAAATAGCTCAAAAAAGTATTCTTGGAATGAATCCAAAAAGTGTTTACTTCAGAGAACATCAACCTAACAAAAAAAGTTATTACAAGTAATTAAAACGAAATAACTCCAACAGTATTCTTGAATGAATCCAAAAAGTGTTCTACTTCAGAGAACAACAACCTAAAAAATAATGTTCTTACAAGTATTTAAAACGAAATAGCTCAACAGAATTCTTGAATGAATCCAAAAAGTGTTTACTTCAAATAGCATCAACCTAACAAAGAACGTTCTTACAAGTATTTAAAACGAAATAGCTCAAAAGAATATTCTGAATGGAATCCAAAAAAAGTGTTTACTTCAGAGAACATCAAACCTAACAAAAAAGTTCTTACAAGTATTTAAAACGATATAACTCAACAGTATTCTTGAATTGAATCCAAAAAGTGTTTACTTCAGAGAACATCCAACCTAAACAAAAACGTTCTTACAGTATTTAAAACGAAATAGCTCAAAAGCTTCTTGAATGAATCCAAAAAAGTGTTTTACTTCAAAGAGCATCAACCTAACAAAAAAACGTTCTTACAAGCGTATTTAAAACCGAAATAGTTCAAAAGTATTCTTGAATGAATCCATAAAGTGTTTACTTCAGAGAACATCACCTAACAAAAAAACGTTCTGTACAAGTATTTAAAACGAAATAACTCAACAAGTATTCTTGAATGATCCCAAAAAGTGTTACTTCAAAGAACATCAACCTAAAAAAAAAGGTTCTTACAAGTAATTTAAAACGAAATAAATCTCTACAGTATTCTTGAATGAATCCAAAAAAGTGTTTACTTCCAGAGAACATCAACCTAACAAAAAAAACGTTCTTACAAGTATTTAAAACGTTCATAAACTCAAAAGTATTCTTGAATGAATCCAAAAAAGTGTTTACATTCAGAGAACATCAACCTAACAAAAATCCCCCCCCCCCCCCCAGGGTTCTTACAAGTATTTAAAACGACAAAAACTCAAAAGTATTCTTGAATGAATCCAAAAGTGTTTACTTCAGAGAACATCAACCTAACAAAATAACGTTCTTATCAAGTATTTAAAACGAAATAGATCTAAAATGCATTCTTGAATGAATCCAAAAAGTGTTTTACTTCATAGAGAACATCAACCTAACAAAAAAGTTCTTTACCAAGTATTTAGAAACGAAATAGACTCGCAACAGTTATTCTTGAATGAATCCATTAAATGTTTTTACTTCTCAAAGAACATCAACCTATACACATAAAGATAAACGTTCTTACAAGTATTTAATAACGAAAATAGATCACAAAGCATTCATTCTTGAATGAATCCAAAAAGTGTTTACTTCAAAGAAGAAATCAACCTAACAAAGAACACCGTTCTTACAAGTATTTAAAAACGAAATAAGCTCAAAAGTATTCCTTGAATGAAATTCCAAAAAAGTGTTTACTTCAGAGAACATCACCCTAACATAAAAAAACGTTCTTACAAGTATTTAAAACGAAATAACTCAAATGGTATTCTTGAATGAATCCAAAAAGTGTTTATTCAGAGAACATCAACCTAACAAAAAACGTTCTTAAAAAACAAGTATTTAGAGAAACGAAAATAGCTCAAAGTATTAGTAATTTCTTGAATGGAATCCAAAAAAGTGTTTACTTCAGGGGAAGAAACATCTACCTAACAAAAAAGGTTTCTTACAAGTATTTAAAAAACGAAATAACTCAAACAGGTATTCTTGAAATGATCCAAAAAGTGTTTACTTCAGAGAACATCAACCTCCCCCATACAATAAAACGTTCTTAAGCTCAAGTATTTAAAACGGAATAAACTCAACGCAGTATTCTTTGAAGATTCCAAAAAGTGTTTACTTCAGAGAACATCAACCTAACAAAACAACTCCTTCTTACCACAAGTATTTAACGTTTACAAGTATTTCAACAAGTATTCTTGAATTGAATCCAAAAAAAGTGTTTACTTCAAAGAACATCAACCTAACAAAAAACATCTTACAAAGTATTTAAACGAAATCAACTCAACAGTATTCTTTGAATTAATCCAAAAGTGTTTACTTCAGAGAACATCAACCTAACAAAAAAACGTCTTACAGTATTTAAAACTCGAAAATAGAACACTCAACAGTATTCTTGATGAATCAAAAAAGTGTTTACTTCAAGAACATCAACCTAACAAAAAAACGTTTCTTACAAGTAATTTAAAACGAATAGCTCACAAGTATCATGAATGAATCCAATAAAAGTTTACTTCAGAGAACATCAACCTAACACAAAAAAGGGTTCTTTCAAGTATTTAAAACGATATAACTCAACAGTGTTAATTATTTTAAATTTAAATTAATTCTTGAATGAAATCCAAAAGTGTTTTACTTCAGAGAACATCAACCTAACAAAGAACGTTCTTACTCAAGTATTTAAAACGAAATTTGTCAAAAGCATTCTTTGAATGATATCCCATAGTTGTTTACTCAAAGGCATCAAACCTAACATAAAGAAGGTTCTTACAAGTATTTAAAAGAAATAGCTCAAAAGCGATTCTTGTAATGATCATCCAAAAAGTGTTTACTTCAAGAAAACATCCAACCTAACAAAGAAACGTTCTTAACAAGTATTTACAACACGCAAATAGCTCAAAAGCATTCTTGAATGAATCCAAAAAGTGTTTACTACAAAGAACATCCACCTAACAAAGAACGATCTTACAAGTATTTAAAACGAAATAGCTCAAAAGCAATCTTGAATGAATCCACAAAGTCTGTCACTTTACTCAAAGAAAACATCAACCTAAAAGAACGTTACACTCTTAAAACGAAATAGCTCGTTCTTTTCAAAAGATTCGTAAATCGACAATATCAATAACTCGACTATGTCATTCTTGAATGAATCCAAAAAGTGTTTACTTCAAAGAACATCACCCTAACAAAGAACGTTCTTGTGTAAGGAACATATTTTTTTCTGAGACCTGTTCTAGTAGAGATGCCTTTCACCCTCCCCCACAGAAAATAATCCACTACTGTCAGGTGGGGGGACCTGGGTGGCCACTCAATGTTCAAGCTGCGATTGATACTGCGTTTGAGAAAGATTTCTCTTATTGATCTAGTAGTGATTGAGAAGAGGGAAGGAGAGCTGTCTAGCTGCAGCCACATTTATTTCTTTGCATCAGAAATTGTTTATTTAGGAAGCAGTTGTACCATTAGATCTTTTATTAAAAAAATGAGGGCCGATGATTTTTCCCTGGAAGGCCGTTTTTTTTTTACATGAAACTGTGCAGATGGAAAAATGTATTCCTTTTACAAATAAATAAATAAAATACTTTTACGTTATTTTGTTTTAAATATTTTTTTTATTCCCCATAGACTTGTTTCAAATTATAATTTTGTTATGTCTGCATTTTACGGCTAAAGGATGCATCAAATCGAAAAATTCAACCGTATAAACTCATTTTAGAATTTGATTTTTTAAAAGAATTCGTCTTAAGAAGTATGACATTCCATTGGAAATTTTAAAGTTATGGTCGCTGGAGAAGTACTGGAGACGGTTACGAGGTTGAATATGAACTGAAAAGATTCTCCAGGGGTTACAATTATGACAAACCAACTCTCAGCCTTTTATTAATACAGTTGGCTATTTTAAGAGGGTGGCACGGGAACTTGGTGCTTGGTGGGACACCCTTGTATGTATATGTATTTGTGTGGTGTTGTGTGTGTGTGTGTGTGTGTGTGTGTGTGTGTGTTGTGTGTGGTGTTGAGTGAGTGTGGTGTGTGTGGTGTGTGTGTGTGTATATATATATTATATATATATATATATATAATATATATATATAATATAGATAGATAGATAGAGAGAGAGAGAGAGAGAGAGAGAGAGAGAGAGAGAGAGAGAGAGAGAGAGAGAGAGAGAGAGAGTATTTATAACGGGTTTCATTTTCATCATCGTAATCGATGTCATATGCCCAACCTCACTAACTGATTTCCTTCAAGGGAAATCTCCTAAAACGAGAAAGGGTTAAGCAAAAATATAACACGAAACCGCCAATGAAGATATCCTTAGAAACATCCCACCTCTAAAACTGAGTTATGTAATCTGAGCTTGTTCTTCTGAAAATCTGTCTTTAGAAATCTAATTCTTTCAGAAAATTCTTACAATTTATCAAAGATCCAGCAGTAATGATTTTGACTGAGCGAATAAGGCTTTCTTGTATGAACCAATGGCCATGCACACACACATACAGGATGCAATCAAAATTTAATTAATTCATTTTTGCTCTTTCAGTTACTATGGAAATTAAATATATATGTATATATTCAAAGTTCTCAGGGAACCAAAAATATTTGTTTGGAGCTCTTCACATGATTCACCCATAGGTTTCATCCCTATAAGTCCCTCCTAGGTATTTCTTTTCCTGTAAAAATACAATACAAATAAACATCAATTATTATATCACAAATAAGATTTCCATGTCTTCTACCAGTGGAAAAAATTAATTGGTTAATTATTGAGAATAAAATAAATATAAAAGTGGAATTTTGTAATACCTCTTTCTGATTCCCGGCTTCGTATCTTCCTAAAGTCTTCGCCATAGAGACTTATTTAGTAGCATCTCTTATAGACTTGTTCAGGTTGACCGTTCTCACTCTTATCGAAATAAAAAGGGTTTGATACCTTATGTTATATTTGTTAAATTTTCTTGGAGGTCAATACTTACAACTAAGAGACAGTTGTTTGGCCTAGGCATTTGGTATCATCATAGACATTCTATAGGATCCAAGCCTGCAACAAAGGCAAACACTTAAATAGGTTTCCGTTGAGAAGAAAAAATAAAATAAAATTTACGAGAATATAATGAAATAAATTCAATTATTACTACAAAAAGGACAAAAATATGTCCATCACTTCAGCAGCAATGCTTTACAAACTGTATTCTGCAAGTTGAAAATAGTACGATGAATAAAAAAGTCCGTCACGCAGGGGCTGCGTAAACTAAGCAGATTTCCCACGTGAAGTTATACAATAGAGAAATCTTCATACGAGAGCCGAACAGTTACGACAAAGGGCCGAACTAGCTTTTGGCGGGAAATTCAAAAATCCGTTATCGGCCCAAATTTAATAAAAATGAAAATATCTCGGTTAATATTCAAGATAGGGAATAAATGTATATAACAATATTTATAGTAAATTTAATTTGCAATAAGATTGATTCTGTACAATTTTTCGATGCGACGTATAGTAACGGAGATATTTCGAATTATCGAAAATCCTCCCCTCTAAACCCCCCTCCCACTGGTCCGATTGCAGCCGTTAACGAACTTGATCTTTCTTTTTACATAAAACGACTAAATATCGAGTTTGGTGACGATCAAACAAAATTTGCGACCGGTAGAGCGGTAGCAGACAAATATATAGATAGATAGAAGGAGATACATATATATATATATATATATATATATATATATATATATATATATATATATATACAGTTTTGAACGGACCTTATTTTCGTCATCTACTAGGTAGGATCGATGGACATTTGAAGAAAAATTTCGAAAATTCCGTCATGAGTACAACCTCAATAGCTGATTTCCCTTAAGGGAAATCTGCTAATATGAGATCACCTGCTATTATTAGTCCTTCATACTCGCTGGATAAAGATATATCAAAGATTAAAATACAATCAATTACACAATAATTTCTTGTGCGTATACTTCAGGCAAACAGAAGCAGTTCTGACGACAATAGAAACAATAAGAGTAAAGCTCTTAAACCAAAAATTGACTAAAATATTAAAATTAACATCGTTTAATCTTGTTAATCTTTTTATCTCGAGTTAATTCTCTTTATCGGTGCCTATTTAACCCGCATACCGATCTTGGGATATTGATTTCACAAGATGGTTACGTCAAAATTATTCCTTCTTTGTGCGGCATTTTTTGTCACAGTACAAATGTAAGTAAAAGTGAATTTTTGAAATTAGTTTTCTAGCAATTAAAATTGTCTGTGATAAATACAACACTAATAACATAGTGAATGATATTACTTTCTAGAGAGTACAAAATCACAGTTGTGGGGAAGGCTTTTTTATCAGAATTCTTTTATGGAGAGTAGCAATAACTACCATACATTTCAAAACTATCTTCTAATTTCATATCTACCGCACGAATTTACTTGCATTAATGTTGTTTGTCAACGCTGAAATGTTCGCAATTTTTATTTGATCGATGCAAAATTCAATATGTGAAAGTTCTTTTCACAGTAAAGTTTCATCACTTGGTCAAAGCGTCACACCAAAATATTCAAATAATTCTTTTATACAAATGTTCTAAGACTCTTAGACAAAAATAAGTTTTGAAAAAAGGAAATACAATTAGATAGGGAGTTATGGTTAATTTAAGATTAAAATATCTTTAATTTCTTGAAGAGCAGATGGATGAAGAGGTATTGTATTTTCCCTGGAAATAGTTTTCCTGTTCTAAATGCTTTATTAATTAAAACAAGAAAGTAAACTGAATCAGCAAATAAACAACAAACCAAATTCTTTAAGAGTAGGTAGCCAGAAAAGATTTTACCTACAACAATAATTGTTTAACCTTTGTTGAACGATTCTCATAATGCGGATGAATTGATGGTACCGAACAAAAAAAGCTAATGGAATGAACTATGGCCTTCGACATTTGACTCTTTTCAATATTTCCTTTCTATAATATAGTTTTTAAGGAAACTAAAAACGTTCGTCACGCATGGGCTGCGTAAACTAAACAGGTTTCCCACGCGCTGGTATAACTCACTTGTGATCTCCTCTCAAATACATATTCCCTATTTCTATTCTTCTTCTTTTAATATAATGGGGGGGGGCAGAAGGCTGGAAACAAGAAAGTTCAAATAACTCGCTTAATACTCGAATTAAGAAAAAATGTATAGAATGAAAATTGTAGAACATTAATAGTTTAGAAGATTTATTCTATAACATTTTGCGGTACGACTAATAATATAATATAATATACAAAATAACGGCGAAATTTTGAATTTTCAAAATCCCCTCTCTACAAACGACTAATCCACCCCCGATTTCAGCCATTGACTAATATAACCTCAAGTGTTGAATGAAACAGTTTAATATCGAGTATGGTATAAAAGAAATAAATATTTTTGATTCACGGTCTCAAAATCTTAATTAAAATTAGCACACTATTCGTATCTCACAAATTAAACGCCCAATGAAAACAATATTAGGCATTTAAGCTTCGAAGAAAGTGGTTAACAGTTTATTGCGAATATGACATGAGTATGAGTGGGGGTTTACTGAAGGCTCAAAACTAAAAAAATACAAATATCTCTGTTAATATTAAAGATAGAGATTAAATGTTTATAACAATATATAGAATACATTTTGTTTTCAATAAGATTGGTTCAATATAATTTTTCGATCCGACTTATAATAACGAAAATATTTCAAATTTTCGAAATTCCTCCTCATACGGGTTCGATTTCAGCCATTAACGAACTTTACCTTTATTTTTCCATGATAAGCTTTATATATCGAGTTTAATTACAATAAAAAAAATTGATACATTGCTACCGCTAAAGCGGTAACAGACAAGTATATATATTATTGAAGGAACTCATTTGGGTAGGTTTGACAGTCATTTGAGGAAATGTTTCGAAAATCGCGCCTTGTGTACACTGAACTGAACAGCTAATTTCCCTTAAGGGGAGTATACTAAAAGTATTATTTTATCCCGTAAATAGAAGTCATCAGAACGTGCTTTCATGTATCTCATCTAGAAATGATTTGTTGAACACAATATTTGGTAATTCAGCTTGAACTAGGACTGTTCATGATAAGTGGCTTATTCACAACGTGCAATGACTAAGAAGTGAAGAATGTATGCAACATTTTTAGGTGATTTAATTTGCAATAAGATTGGTTATGTACAATATTTCGATCCGACTTAAAATAATGGAGATATTTCAAATTTTCATAATTTCATCTGTCTTTCTAGTCATCTGGGTAGGTTTGATGGACATTTGAGGACATTTTTCTTAAATTGCGTCATGACCTCAATAGCTCTTTTAGGTAAGGGAAATCTGGCAAAACCCCCACTATTCCAGTTCTAATTTCAGTCAAAAACAAATATGGCCTTTAGTGTTGACAAAGATAAGGCTAAATATCCAGTATGGTGTATATCAAATAAACACTTCCAGTTAGAACATAAAATTTTAATTGATGTGGTCCACACACAACGAATTTTTTACATAAAACGATTAAATATCGAGTTTGATAATGATCAAAAGAAAATTGTGACCTCTGGAGCTTTAACATACATACATATACACACACGCACGCGCATACACACATACATCATTTTGTACGACTCATAAGTAGGATTATTTAACCTATGAGGAAATTTTTCGAAAATTGTATCATGAGCAAAATCTAAATACCTAATTTCCCCCAAGGGAAATCTGCTAATAGAGGAAAAGGGGGTCTTATCTGATTGCTCTAATTCTGAGATGAAGGTATAAAGCTTTATCCTTCTAATGAAAACAAGGAAAGAACTAAAATTAATAAAAAAACATCCCATAGTTGATTGGTAATCTGGAACGAAAATTATTTTTCTTTCTAGTCATGAATGATATGTACTTCAGATATATTTCAAAGCATGTAAATGTTATGTTATTTATAAATTATGGATGTATAAAAATGCATATATTATTTATTTACTCCTTCTTTAGTTACTTATATAGTGAGCAATTCAAATAGTATATTCTTTTATATGTTTCATAATTGGTAACTGTTTTAAAATGAATGTTTAATTTGTTATATGTCTAAATATATCTAAGAAATTGGACTACTTCCTTTATAAATTGATTTAATAATTTGATAAATAGATCATGAATCTGTGTAGATTCTTCTTATCAGTCTCAATGAATACAGCTTTCTTAAAAAAACATTCTATGGGTTTTTAGCTGAATTTATTTATTAGTTAAAATATTGGGCCTGAAAAAGCATCAAGAAGATGTGAAACACTAGAGCAATATCATTATTATTATTATTTATCTACAGGTTACCATCCTTTTCTAGCCAGAGTGGGACTAAGGATTTTATTTAATGAGTTACTAAATTCCTATTGCCAGGTGGGAATTAAACTCGCCACTTAAAATCAACCAGTCATTGATAAAAAGTGAATTTTATGTTGAAGTAAATTCTTAGCTAACATCAATTGTTAATAAAGGCTATTCTATTTTCAGTTCTTATGCACGAGTAGCTGAAGACATATTTAACAACTACGAATTAGAGCCACAATTTGAAGATGAAGGTATGAGCTCATTTTGTTTTATATTAGTGTTTGCTGTATTACTTGTTCCCAAAAGTTTGAGATTCATAACTTGATTATAGCAAAACATTTACAATGATCGTATGCTTTAATCATTTTATTTTCTTAAAATATTTTTTTGTTTCGAAATTAAATAGATCCAGAACCTTTATCGAACAAAGTATGTCACTGTGAGACTGCAAGTTGCTCCTGCTGTGTAAGGGAATTCAGGAAAACAAGTAAACAAGTTGTTTTTATTATTATTTGGAGCTCATAGTTTAAAAGGAAGGAGTCTAAATATTTCTACTTTACTTGTTGTTTCAGTATGTACCTCTGTCGATTTTCTTGAGAAGTTAGATGAAGATAGCCTCCTTATTCAAGTCAACTTAACAATTAACGATAAAAGAGTTATTTCTCAGAAGATTTCAAGTAAGCATAAATTCTTGAATATTTTTTATACTTCGTAAAAATGTTGCCTACAACCTCAATAAAGTTTTGACCTTGTACTCATTATAATCGGACCAGCCACGTGCTACAATGACTCACAGATGCTCTAATCTCACATTTATATTCTATTTCCGCTGTACTAAGAAGTCGACGTAAACAAGAATTAGAATTAAACCGGGTGAGAGATTTTAGTTTTATAATGTTTAAAGTAACTGAAGGCTGAAAATGCAATAATACAAATAACTCAGTTTATATTTGAGCCGGATAAACTCACAAGATAACAAATGTAAGACTTTAATTAGTTAATAAATTTCAATACATAATAATTTTTGATTTGCTCATGATCACAGAGATATTTAGGATTTGGTATTTTATTTCTTCTCCTGGCCCATTTTTGGCCTTTATCCAACTTGATCCTTAGTATCATATCAAATGTTTAAATATGGAGTTTGGCATAAGTAACATTTCTCATTAAAAGTTTTTAATTACAGGTAGTTGTCTTATTCAAATTTTTGTCTATTGGAAGATATAGTCCTAAAGAAAGTTTGTGGACTGACAATTGTTTATAAACTGTTTCTTTGAACATCTTTTCACATCTAGCAAAACTATTCTTTTGTGATCTATAATATAATTAAAATTCCTTCTTCATCTGAATGTTGATATCTGAAAAACAGATCATCCAGATTTCTATCAGCACACATTTTTATATTAAATTATGAAAATAGAAAATATTCAGTTAATAGAATATCAGAGAATAGTCCTCAGATAATTTAATTTTCATAGGAAAAATAAACCAATTTTTCCCTGTAATTAATGTCATTATTTAATTATAGTTAAAAAATAATACCACTGGCACAGAAAAGGTGTTTTTTTTTTCTCTTCTGCAATTAAAACATTAAATATTTTGATGAAAATTAACTTTTAGGAATATAATGCCTACAATTTTAAATTTGTGTTTAAAATTGTTATTTAAATATTTTGCAAGAGTAGTAAAATATTTAATAGTTTAATTTTTTTTTTTGAGAGAGGAAAATTGTACTCAACTGCCGGGAGTTGAACCGGGATAATCAGGATATTTAGTCAAGAACTCTACCAAATGAGCTACAGCCATATCTACTGACCCATAAGAAAAACTCTTGGTTTCTGAACCATGCTTACTGTAACATTGAACCGAGGGATATGAGTAAAAATATTCTTGCCATATCTGAGCCCCAACTTTAAGGGCACTTATAACAATTACTAATTGGATTCATTTAAGAGATTCATTTTAGACTTAGTGGGAAATTATATTAAAAACACAAGCAATAAGTTATGAAAATGATAAATTATCTATTTCGCCATTTAAAACTTCACAGCTGATATGATACCAGCCCTTTGTTACCAAGGCATGACAGGACTAGGTGTATGTGTTAAGTTGAATACAAGGAAAGAAGAAACACTGTATAAGTTGTGTACATCTCTTCAAATAATATATGGAAAGAAGGTTGTCAATGAGATTGATTTAAACTGCCTTGATGTTCCAAGAAGTTTACAAATTACAGTAAGTGCAATTATTCTTATATTTATTTCTCAGTAGTTACATTGCAAATGACAATTATGTAGAGGCTTAATATTTTAACACCATAGTATATAAATATGGCATTTTATTAGTGTGGTTTTAAGTCACATTGGGCAAACACGAATTCCTCCAATTTTACCGACGTTCGATATAATTCATTACCTTATTTGGGGGTGTTAACTGCTTTAATGCCATAAAATTAAGCAATTTTAACACAATGTTATAATCATTGAGGTTAGCACAAATATTAAAATGGTCAAAATAATAAAACGGTTTAAAAAAAAAAAAGATTTGGAAAAGGATTAAGTTGATAAATTTATGAATGTCCATTACCTATTTACTCCAAAATTATTTAATATGTTTTCATTAAATGCTTATTTTAGAAGAACCGTCTCTCACAATCATTGGAAAAAAATTTTTTTTTTAAATTTTGATATTTGATTTTTAAATTGGCCTGGGAAAAATATTTAGATAGTCAATTTTTTGACATGAACTGTTACAAAATTCTATTAGTATAAAAGAGAATTGTAGTTTTAAGTCTTCTTCAAATCGATAAACATCGTTTGTTAAATATAAAAAAAGTACTACAATTTATTTGAATATTTGGTAATCATGTACTTTCAACAAACCTTTTAACAATTTTAAAAATTGTAGGGAATGCATTTTATAACTACATTTTGAAACTGTGTTGAATAGAACATTAACTTATTACCCAAATAAATTTCTTAAAGATCATTATTGGGAACAATGTCTCATATTTGCATAAGTTTAAAACTATATCTAAGGAAATAAATTTGAAGGTTTAAGTGCATAATTGTTATATTTCATCACTTACTTTGTGTCTTTCTTTTATCTGAATTACTTATTTATTTTTTCTTTATACAGGAGCAGAACATATTTCAAGTAAACAGCCAAGAATTGTATGATTTCATCTGACTTAGGACAGAGGAAAATAATAACTATTTGAGATTAGATATGCATACATTGCATTAAGATGTATTAAAACAACATATCCATTATTTTTATAAAATAAAATACATTGGTGAAATTTAAACCAGTAGTTATTTTTTCTCAGACCCATGCTGTATTATTTGCAGATAAATCTACTGAGAACATCTTAAATCTCATTTGGCACTTTTACAGATTTAATTATGAATAATTTAATGTCTATGGTTAGTGCCTCCCAAACGAGTGAATTGTTCTCACATGTTTACATGGAATAAGATTAATCCAAAACATATCTTGGGATCTCCTTTAAAATATTCTTTAATTAAATAAAACTCGCCAACATCAATTATGACAAGCTAATCAAAGTAAGTAGGTTGGTATGAACAGATTTGAGATGTTGGTCCAGAGGAGCCCAATCTAAAATCAACAATTATATGAACTAATACATTTTATAGAAATATAGAATAAATCTAAAACTCATTTTTTTGTAGTATGTGTATTTGTTGTATCTGTCTTTGCTTTAAATACTTACTGATAGCAATGGACAGTAGCATTACTCATTGGACTTGTTGATCCAGGTACAAAAATCACCTAAACATTCATAATATTGTTTATTTTACAATATTAATAGATGGAATACAATATTAGTATGTACTTATATTAGAGAAAAATGTTTAAGCCAGCAAGGACTTGAACCCAGAACTCAATGTTCCAAACAAGAACTCTACCCAATTGTCAGGAACTCAACATGTTTGGGTCAGCTCGAATTTTTGTTTTCAATATAGAGCTTCTAGTTTAGTCACAATCAACCCCACTCCCCTTTAAGTTGTAAATTTTAATAACTAAACTTTAAATAATTGCCTTAATTTAATAAGTTTTAAAAGTAATATCTCCATTATAAAAATTCAGTCCACCTATTTTAATGTGTTTTATTTTGACAGCTAATTCTATCCCACCACTCTGCTATACAACTGGCCCATTAGCAGTATGCATCAAGCTTAATGGAAGAAAGGAGGTAGATTTTGAGGTTTGTGCTGCTCTGCAGCTGAGGCTACTTGGAAGGAAGAAGAAGGAAATTGATTTATACTGTTTGAGAGTGCCAGCAACTTATAATCTATAAGTGAGTATGTCTTCTTTTTACATTTTTATTGTGAAAAACGTTATCACTTATATCACGTAGAGTAGTCTTCAACTGTTTAATCAAAGAAACATTTTCATCTTCATAGATCATTAATCTAATCAAAACGTTAAGCACATTTCATTTAATCAATAATAATTATATATCAAATCAAAATATTTAAGTATAGAACTCATAATTAAGCATATATTTCAATTTAACTTCTATTTACTTTGAGGATGGAAGAATTTGGCTACTAATTATTACCATTTAAGTTTTGTGGCCGCCAACCCAAAATATTATATTATCTTTTGTATTAATTTCAGTAGCTCTTATCATTGTAGTTGGGAAAGTAAATGTTATAATTGCTTTTTTTTTTTGTTTTTATTATTTTTCTAATAAATAAATGTATGGAGCTATTATACACAAAGTTTCTTTGAAACTGGTTGCTTCTGTCCTTACATAATTTTTTTTTTGTTCTTATTGTTAAAACAACCTTTTTTTCAACTACAAAGGTATTATAACTCAATTTCAATTGAAAGTCCTTTCTTGAAATTTAAAGTTGGTATAATAAATTTACATGGAGATAATGAATTTTAATTTAATGGATATTATATCATAAATTAACATGAATAGATTGATTTTCTACAAGATAGATTCTGTAGCCTTGGATTTCTTGGATATTATAATTTTATAATTAAAATTTCTGCATCAAAGTAAAATTTTCTTAATTTTTTCAGTATTCCAAAGGAGTTATTTGCTGAAGATATTTCACATTTTAATTGGAATCTTAGTATCATGGAGCAGTGATATTGAACATTGTAATGATAAAATAAAATTCTCTTAAAAACAAGAGTGAATAATATAAATAAATTAATTCATACAATTTTATTAATATATAAAAATTGAGTATTTTTTTAATTTTAACCTCATCTGATTTATTTTTTTCAATGACGTAATAAAAGTATTTAAATTTCTCAATTTCCTTTTCATTTTATTTCCCTTCAATATGATCTGTTATGTTATTTAATACATAATTACTTATTCTATAAATTATTATTATTATTATTAATTAACGTCCACTTTTTGCAAATTAGGCGAATTGGGACGGGTTATCTACAGGTTACCACCCTTTTCTAGCCAGGGTGGGATTTTAGGATGTTATTTAATGAATTTCGTCACTAAATAATTTCCTTTGCCCAGGCAAGAATCGAACTCGCCACTCTAGGTTTACCATGTGAGATAAAGGTCAACGCTTTAACTCGCATGGCTAACCTGAGCCCCTATTCTATAAATGAGATCAGCCTCACCCATGTATTTTCAAATTGTTCTGGCTAATGTGATGATTAGAAAAATATTAATCTTCACAACTCCATCCTGCATATATATTAGCATTTGCAAAGCCTACCAAATTTAATTTCGAATGAACTGGTCTTTTCAATCCTAGAACTGATCTGCAAACTTGCACACTTATTTGAAATGATTTGTATGCAATAGGTTTAAGTATGAACAAATATTTGATGCATCTTTATTGCATTTTAAATTGCTGCCTGGCATACTGCTCATCAATTTCAAATCTGTTAGCTAATTCTATATTTACTCTGATGGAGTCTCAGGGTTTTATAGCTTTTGGACATTATAGCTTATTCTCTTTAGCTTTTGTCTCATTCTTTTGAGACCTCTATAATTGTTGGTTGAATTTAAAATCCTAGGAATGATTAGAATTACAGTCAGCTCTCCTGAAGCTTCTAACATCTACTGAGCTTTGGTGTTATAAATCAGTTAGTATAGGCTTAATTTGATTCTTCCACCTATTTCGAGTATTATTTAAGTATATTTATGAAGGTCCTAATAGGGGAACGAGGTTCTTAACCTTAAGATTTTTAACAACATTAAAGCTATTGTATCGTGTTCCATTATTTCTACATTATTCATGAGGACTGTGTGCTCCTGTTATTTGTTGAATCTGAGTCATTCTCTCAGTCCATGAAGCCTTCTATTTTTGTCTTTACATCATGCTGGATAATGTCATCTTTAAATTCCTCCTTGACTTTCACAGGTGATTATACATTTAAACCAACATAATAAACAATCAACCTTTTATTTTTAGCATACTAATTCAGTCATTGGAAGGTTTGGTACTTAAAAAAGAATTCCTAGCTTTAGGACATATTTCACTTCTTGAATGGCTGTTCTTCAATGGTATACATCCTGACTTCATTTATAAACGTTTGAGTGACTCCTGGTCTGTAGCTCCAAAAATTCCAAATGGCTAGTTGGAGTCCTCATAAAAAACAAAGGTTGTCACATTATTTAGACAAATTTGAGATGACAATGAAATAATCTATTTTAAATAAAACATTTTGTACACATTGGTAACATTAAACTGCTCTGCAAAACACACTAGGTAAAAAAGTGTAACTAAAATTTGAGGGGAAATAAAACAAAATCATTGAAGGTATATAAATGGCAGAGCATTATTAAAATTGATAAAATTACCTTGAAAATCAGACAAGGAGGCTGACCTAGATTGGTACCCCTGAAAAGGGAGCTTATTTTGTTTATATATATATATATATATATATATATATATATATATATATATATATATATATATATAAACAAAATAATAAAAAGTGTAACTAAAATTTGAGGGAAAATAATAATAAAATAATATAAGGTATCTAAATGGCAGAGCATAATTAAAATTTAACCTTGAAAAAGCCTCTGAAAGAAATAGGTGCCTCTGAAAAGGGGGCTTATTTTGTTTATATATATATTTCCTTCCTGAAGAAACCCTACAGGAAGGGAGTTTATTAACCACAGTCCCTCTGTACATTTATAAATTGTTTATATGTATATACAAATTTATAAAAATATGAATTAAATGTTAAGAACAGAAAAATAGAATGGTACATGTATGAGATAAAGTATCTTCAGGAAGGAAATAAATATATTCTGCATCAAATATTTTGTACATTAAATAACATCCTAAAATCCCACCCTGGCTAGAAAAGGGTGGTAACCTGTAGATAACCCGGTTCTCGGTTTCTGAGTCACAAAAAGTGGACGTTAATAAATAATAATAATAAATATTTTGTAACCTAGGTCTAAAACGGCATATGACCAACTTTAATAATATATTACAAGTGCAAGTACCTATAAAGCAAATTAGTGTGACCCTGAACGAGATCCTCGGTGGTTCAGTGGTAGAATAACCGCCTCAAGATTAGCGGGAGACCGGGGTTCGATTCCCTCGCCGAGGAAGAACTTTTTTTTCTTCATCTTTTTCATTTTTCTACGTCCTAGTCAAAGAAGTATTTTCATTGCGGAATTTCGCGGGTTTCAGAACCCAACTCAATCATCTGTTTTCACCTTTCTTGAAACCACTTTAGTTTAGGTGTGAGTAGAGTGGGGGAATAACGTATTTCCAACTCCCCGTTTTTTCTTTAAATAATAAACTGAAAACAATTCATTTTACTTTACCCAATAATAAGTACAACTAAAACTTTTTAAATAACAGTAAAAAGTCAATTGAAAGCCTTAATCATCATAAAAAAAATATTTTAAAATAACATTAACACCAGGAAAAAAAGTATTTTCACACTTTCTTTGTTTTTACAGAAGTACAAAGGTCTGTTTGTTAATTGTTGTTCTTTTTTAGCAGATTTCCCTCAAGGGAAATCAGCTATTGAGGTCGTACTCATGACGCGATTTTCGAAAAATTTCTTCAAATGTCCATCGATCCTACTCAGGAGATGACGAAAATGAGGTCCGTTCAAAATTATATATATATATATATATATATATATATATATATATATATATATATAATATAACGAACTTGATCTGTCTTTTTACTTAAAACGGTTAAATATCGAGTTTCGTAACGATCAAACAAAAATTGCGACCGCTAGAGCGTGGTATTGGTGGTGGCTCTAGCGGTAGCAATATTTGTTTGATCGTTACGAAACTCTATATTTTACCGTTTTAAGTAAAATGACAGATCAAGTTCGATATTGGCCAAAAGCGGACTAGCGGGTGCGGGGGGGGGTTTAGAGGGGGGATATTCGAAAATTCAAAATATCTCCGTTATTATGCATCGGATCGAAAAATTGCATAGAACCAATCTTATTGCAATAGTTATTTTCATGACTAGTACCAAAAGTGGGTGGGTCTTTTCGGCGCGAGGTCGAGTTTTACGAGCGAGGCGAAGCCGAGCTTGGAAATTGGACCGAGTACCGAAAGGACACTTTTGGTACGTGTTATGAACAATACTTTTCATTATACTGCTCATACTTGAGTGCATTAAAACCCTTTTATATTTCATTAATAACTTAAAGATACAATATAAGAAATTAAAGTGACACATTATTTTATTTGAAATAAAACATCTGTTTATTAACCTATAATAGAAGAAAAGTACTTATATAACCTCCTTCAAACACATGTTTATTAGTAAATGGTAAGGTTAGCGCACCGAAAAGATTTTTCAGTACTAGGCTCGAAAAGAGCTATTTTACGGACTCAAACCTAGTATTGAAAACACATGTTTTTTGACGCAGTATAATGAAAATAATGTTATATACATTTATTCTCTATCTTGAATATTAACGGAGATATTTGCATTTTTATGAAGTCTGTGGTCGGGTATATTTCGGATTAGATCGGCCAATTCCGTCGGCTCAGGTGGGAAGGTTCT
The DNA here is from genome assembly GCA_019009955.1 of Riptortus pedestris. NCBI lineage: Eukaryota > Metazoa > Arthropoda > Insecta > Hemiptera > Alydidae > Riptortus > Riptortus pedestris. The sequence continues at coordinate 157,514,190 of CM032229.1, forward strand.
TCAAACCTTGACGTTCCTAACCTTACCTTACCTTTGTTACTTTGCGAGATTTATGCAAATACTTTCTGTTCATCCGCCCCCCCCCCTTCTTTAGTTCTTGGACTACTAAAATTTGAGTTATTAAAATATAAATTATTATTCCAATTCAGAAACCGTTTCAGTTGGAAATTTATTTTAGTTAACTGAAAGATTTCTCATTACCGTTTGTATTTAATCATGGTGGTATTGTGTTACCAGTATGCAGATTTCTCTATTGTGAAACTTCACATGGGAAATCTGCTTAGTTTACGCAGCCCCTACGCGACGGACTTTTTTTAATTCCTTGGGAATAATCCTGTTCTTTGTTTCAATATTCTAAAATATTTCAATCACGTAAGATATACATATTTTTAACTGCTTAATAATGCCCATTACAAGTAGACTGAGCGCTCCCATTAGCGAAAAAGTGATTCGAACAAAAACCGTATCGTGAAATATCAGATTTCTTGGTTCTTCATATTTCTAAAGTAAGGTAGGTAATTAAGAGATATGAAGAATTAGGTTCAAGAAAATAACCGACGCAAAGGTCGTCACAGGATACTAATTGAAAGAATGGATAATAATAAAAATAATAAAAATTGAAGCTCTTAAAAATCCAGCTGTAAGTGGAGGTGCCCTAGCTAATATGGTCGAATCAACTTCTGGGGCATATGTCAGCACGAAAACGGTAAGGAATGTTTTGAATTCTAAAGGTCTTTATGACAGGGTCTCGAGAAAAAAACCTTATATTAGTGAGACCAATCGCAAAAAAAGACTATAATTTGCTAGAGAATACATTAACAAGCTCATTAGTTTTGGGAAAATGTGCTGTTCTCTGATGAGAGTAAGTTTAATTTGTTTGGGTCTGACGGACGAAAGCCTAATTTGCTGTAGGAGAAATGAGGAAATGAAAAAGTAACGGTTACTGTGAAACATGGGGGTGGCAATGCAATATTTTAGGGATGGTTAGCTTATAATGGAAATGAAAATCTTGTACCTATTGAAGGGAATGTAAATGGAGAATGATATATGAGAATTTTGCACAGCAACCTCTTAGGAAGTGCAGATAAATTGGGAATTCAAAATCAGTTTATAATCCAGAAGGACAATGGTCCGACAAATACAGCCAATAAAACTATAGAATGGTCAATTTTTAATGTTCGTTAACAACTGCACAGTCCTCCACAGTCACCAGACTTGAATATAATAGAAAATGTATGCCGTGCGTTAGACAAAAATGTTTCAAAACACCACATAACTCGTAGGCACCATCCCAAGAATCCTTTAGTACAAGAATGGGAACAAATCAATCCAGATTTAATTAAAAAACCTTGTACACTTAACGCCTAGACGTTTACAAGTGGTAATTAATGCTAACAGACTACATATAAAATATTAAATTTTAGAAAATGAAGAAAAATGACCGTGCAAATACTTTTTTCCCAGAACTTTTGTAAGATTTTAGTTTTATTTTACTAAGCAAGAAGTTTTTCATTTGAAATATATATGTATTAATTCCGTTAAATATACTTCTTATTTATTACGTAATACATTAGCCTTAGGTATGTTGAAATTTCATATTTAGAACAGTTGTACCCTCTAGTTGTGCACTCCCCTTTTTTTTAATCAAAATCGGCCAAGAAATGGGGGGTGGGGGATTAGAGGGGCAGAGCTAAAGTATTTCTAATTTCTTCGTGCCGATTGGAGATACAAAAGAAGTACCTATTAGAGATACAAAAGTCTAAGAAATGGGGGATGGGGTTAGGGAGGCCAAAATAACGAATTTCTAATTTCTCCTGCCTATTAGAGATACAAAAGATTTGTATAGAACCTTTTTTTGGTGATCATAAAATTTTTAAAAATTACGTTTTATGAAATTATTTGATCCTATGACGAACTTATTTTAAGTACGACCAAACATTTGTTAGCAGATTTCCCTTAAGGGAAATCAGCTATTGAGGTCGTACTCATGACGCGAGTTTCGAAAAATTTCTTCAAATGTCCATCGATCCTACCCAGGAGATGACGAAAATGAGGTCCGTTCAAAATTATATATATATATATATATATATATATATATATATATATATATATATATATATATATATATATATTTGTCTGTTAACGCTCTAGCGGTCGTAACTTTTGTTTGATCGTTACCAAACTCGGAGTTTTATCGTTTTATGTAAAAAGTAAGATCAAGTTCGTTAATGGCTGAAATCGGACCAGTGGGAGGGGGGGTTTAGAGGGGGGGATTTTCGAAAATTCGAAATATCTCCGTTACCATACGTCGGATCAAAATATTGTATAGAACCAATCTTATTGCAAATTAAATTTACTATAAATATTGTTCTATACATTTATTCTGTATCTTTAATATTAACCGAGATATTTGCATTTGTATTGTGAGTGTGGTCGGCTATGTTCGGGAGTTTCCGCCGAGCGCTAGTGTGGCCGTTTCACAACTATTCGTCCTCTTGAGAATAGGTTACTACTACTGTTATTATTAGGCTGATTTCTCTATTGTAAAACTTCACGTGGGAAATCTGCTTAGTTTACGCAGCCCCTGCGTGACGGACTTTTTTATTTAATAGGAGTAAAAGTAAGGCATGTGGGGTCCACACCTGAATTTTTTTCCCTCAATAATAGTCCGTTGATTTAAAAATTTGAAGTTCTACAAACGTACCCTTAGAACTGTTAAATCCAAAATATATATTAAAAATGTCTAATATTTAGATACAATTGTTTTAGCAATAGAAGTTCCAAAAGTCTTATAGATAAATAGCAAAGCTGATAATGAACTTAACTCTGAAATCTGTTGCATAGAAATTATATTGGATTGTTACAGATTCTGACAAAGGTATATCAATAAATTCCCTCAGTTCGGTAATGGCTGAAATCGGAACAGGGGGAGGAGGTGGAAATTTCAAAAATTCCAAATATCTCCGTTATTACGAGTCGGGTCAAAAAATCGCATGGAAGCAATCACATAGACAATTTAATGATCTATAAATGTTGTTATATTTTTTTCTGTATCACGAATACTAACCAAGAAATTTAGATACTTCAATTTTTGGCTTTCAATAAACCCCCACTCCTAATAATGTCATATTAACTATAAGCTGTTATATACCGAACCACTTCATTCCAAGGTTAAATACCAAATATGCTATTCATAGGACTTTTACTTTGTGAGATACATACAAACTCGTTGCATGTGACGTCACCAATTAAAATTTTATGTTCTTGTCTCAAAAATGTTTATTGGATGTTTTTTTTGCATTTTATCTATAGTAATAGCTTATTCCTTTTAAGAGAGTATCGCGAAAGAAGTAGCTACTAAACTAATGAAAATGTACTTGCCAAAGTTACTATACTATAGAAGTAAATCTCCTTCTATACCTTTTAAAATAAACAGTGCCAAATCAATTCGCAGAAATTTCATTTTTTTGGTTTCGTAATAAATTAGTCTGTACTTGTCGAGGAAAACATTAGTAGATTAAGATGTCATCTCGATGGTGTAGGAAGAGATAATGAATGTCAATATAAAACGGGGAGATAAAATATTTATTCTACAAGTTTTATTTACAATGACATTTTCATTTATCTATGAAAGTCACGATGAGGTCAGGTCTACATTTGAAAGCACAGCCATGTTTCATCCGTTATGCTGGTGAGAGAAGAATACCGGGTTGTCTGGGTCTTCGACAGTCCTCGGGAACATTGTTCTCAGTTCGCAGGATGCTATCGCCTTTAGCTCCGTCTGAAAAGAAATAAAAAACATCATATGATTACATCTTCCAAGATTGTTGGCGATATCAATAAAAAAGTCCGTCACGCAGGGGCTGCGTAAACTAAGCAGATTTCCCACGTGAAGTTTTGCAATAGAGAAATCTGCCCAATAACAAGTGTAGTAAGTATTAAGGGATCACTAAACTTATACACGAGGGTGGAATAGTTACGAAAACGGCCGCCAGAGCTCTCTTCGGAAAGTACCAAACTGCTCACTCCTGCCGACCAATGCAGAATACAAATGCAAATATCTCGGTTAATATTCAAGATACAGAATAAATGTATAGAACAATATTTATAGTAAATTTAATTTTCAATAAGATTGGTTCTATACAATGTTTCGATCCGACGCATAATAACGGAGATATTTCGAATTTTCCGAAAATCCCCCCTCTAAACCCCCCCTCCCACTGGTCCGATTTCAGCCATTAACGAACTTGATCTTCCTTTTTACATAAAACGATTAAATTCCGAGTTTGGTAACGGTAAAATAAAAATTACGACCGCTAGAGCGTTAACAGACAAATATATATATATATATATATATATATATATATATATATATATATATATATATATATAGATATTTGAACGGACCTCATTTTCGTCATCTCCTGGGTAGGATCGATGGACATTTGAGAGAATGTTTCTAAAATCGGACCATGAGTACGACCTCAATAGCTGATTTCCCTTAAAGGAAATCTGCTAAAAGTGCCGCCTTTAGCAGGTTCCCCTCAAGGGAAATAGGATATTGATGTTGTACCCATGGTCCGATTTTAGAAACATTCTCTCAAATGTCAATCGATCCTACCTAGGATAAGAGGAAAATGAGTAACCCTATGCGGAGTTATTTATTTGAATATATGTTCCATTGCCACGTGGTATATTACATATATGGTTATATTTAAATACATTTTTATTTTACAACTAGCTCAGATACCCGGCTTTGCCCGGGAATTGATTTTAGGCTGAATGGTGATGGTATTTTTTTGGCAAGGCTTTACTTTGCACAATATTTTGACATTTACCCGTCCTAGTGTTTAGGGTGTTGGCATTTGTTAATAATAACATTAATTTTTTATGTAAGTCTTCACTGTCCTCCAAATTGTCATATTTCCCGTCTCCAGTGCATTATGCATAGATTTCAGCTATTAAGGACAAAATATTAACATTGATTTGAATTAATTGTTCCAGCTGAGGTACCTGATTGTTCAAATTGGTATGAATTGTTGAGCAAATCAATATTTCTACGCAAATTACTTGCTCCACACATTGTTCCTGGAGAAATGTATAAAAAAAAAAAAAAGTTAATCTAAATAACAAAGTAAACAACTTTTGTTATGTGCATGTTTGTCGAAAAACAAATAGACAATGAAATATCGCGAATTTTTATTTCAGGCCTCCCTTATAACCCCCACTCCCGTTCTAACCTAAACATTTTAATATAGCTTATAATCATGGAAGAATTAATGCTAATTGACATACCGAGTTTTGTTAAGTTCGGTTCAATTGTTAGCGCCCAATAAAATATTTGACTCCCGCTTTAGTTTATAGTGTATATATCGTTTATACATTGTTAAAAGACAAAAATGAATATCACAAAAGTTACTCTAAATAACAAAATAAACAACTTTTGTTATGTTCATATTTGCCGAAAAACGAATAGAAAACGAAATACCGCTATTTTAAATTCAGGCCTCCCTTACAACCCCCACTCCTGCCCGTCCCTAGAAATGTTGGTATGGCTTATTATAATGAAAGCGTTAGTGCTAATACACATACCGAATTTTATTTATTTCGGTTGGGTCTTTTGTCCCAAATAAAATTGTTCACTTCCGCTATAGGTTTTAGCGTATATCTCATTTATAATTCAGTATACGAAAAAAGTGTATATAACAAAAGTTACTCTAAATAACAAAATAAACAACTTTTGCTATGTTCATATTTGCCGAAAATCCAATAGGAAACGAAATATCGCTATTTTTAATTTCAGGCTTCCCTTATAACCCCCACTCCTGTTCGTCTCAGAGGATATTAATATAGCCTAAAGTCTAAGTTGGGTTAGTAGTAATATACATACCAAGTTTCATAAAATTCGGTTCAGCCGTTTATGCGTGAAAATGTAACAAACAAATAAACAAACAAACAAACACACACGAAAGAAACAAAATGCAGTTATGGTGTCTATGACATGTGAAACGTAAAGTTATCGTGAAAATTGGCGAAAAAAATCAATGTACAGACAGAGGTTACAATTATTTATATATATATATATATATATATATATATATATATATATATATATATATATAGAGATATATACACGTTATCGACCATATAATATTATATAAAATACTAGCGGACCTGGCAGGCGTTGTCCTGCATGATATTTCAAGCGATTAGGATATTAAATTTAATAATATTATGTTTAAAAAAAAGCTACTTTTAATAACACAAAAAACAACATTTGTTAAGTGCACGTTTGCCTACAAACAAATAGAAAATAAAATGTCGCGAATTTTTTATCCAGACCTCCATTATAACCCCCACTCCCGTTGGAACCAAAAAATTTAATATAGCTTATAATCATGGAAGAATAAATGCTAATTCACACACCGAGTTTTGCTAAGTTTGGTTCAATCGTTAGTACTCAATAAAATTGTTGGCTCCCACTTTAATTTTTTAGTGTATATCTTTTATACTTTGTTATACGACGAAAGTGAATATGACAAAAATTACTATAAATAACAACGTAAACAACTTTTAACCTGTGCATATTTGCCGAAAAAACATTATTATGAGTCGTATAGTAAAAATGTTAAGAAGCGATCTGGCGTTTAATGTATTTTCTCATTTTCAGGCAGAATAGGCTGTAAAATAAGATCACTAGTTTGTTGTGGGAAATCTGCTTAGTTTACGTAGCTCCTGCGTGACGAACTTTCATTTATTTATTTATATTTTAAATAAGAAATATCACTAAAGTTACGTAGTTGCACTGAATATATTTTTTTTTTTTTCAACTGAGGCCTTATTTGTGGAAAGAAAAATGAAATATTAACAGAGTTGTGAAAGAAAATGAAAATAATAATTACGATTTTAAATAAACTAATCATATCAATTCAATGAAACTAATAATTGAGTAAAAAAAAAAAAGTATTTGTCAGAAGTGGGATTCGAACCCACGCCCTCAAAGAGGACCAGAAGGCTCAAACCTGTATATACAGGCAAGGGGTAACCTTGAGTCTGGCGCCTTAGACCGCTCGGCCATCCTGACAGTTACTCTAAACTGCCTTCAAAACCCTCTTACACAGTACATTACACTATGTAGTTATTGATTAGAGTACACTTATTTTACCTATAGTTTAATAACTGTCGAACCTTTCAGAAAAAATAAAGAGATTAATGATATATCCATATTTTCCATATTAAAAATATAGCATCATTTCTAAAACTAAAGTAAAAACCTCCAATATGATTTTGCTCTTATGGAATCAAATTTTAATTTAGTACCAGTTTAATTACATTATCACAATGTGTTAAGAAATATTTTAAACAAGCAAATTTACAGACTTATTTGTAGAGTTATAAAATATACATAACTACATTTTTTTTACTTATAAATTGAAAATCCTTTCAGGTAAATTCTTAAAACCCCAATAATCTTATTGCAAATATTTCAATAAAAATAATGATATAAGTAGATAAAATATAACTATTGGTTCATTTAAATAATTTGTTTAGATCAAATATGTTTAGCCAAACGTTGTTTATATCCCAAACTTTATTACTCATTGGAATTAATTTTTCTTTACTTAGTTTGTTATACTATTATAATACACATTTCATTAGACCCAAATAGCCTTTGAAAAAGTAATTACATAAAACTGCATATGCATATATATATATATAAAATGTGTGTGTGTGTGTGTGTGTGTGTGTGTGAGAGAGAGAGGGCAGAATGAGAAGTATTACTATTTTAATTCCATTAATTTTGGCTGGTCTGAAAACATTTGTCAGTAATGAATTTAGATAGATAAACAAACAAGCATTAGACTATTACTTTTATAGATAGAGTATATTTTGTGTTGTGATAAATACATCTATTTGAATGTGCAATATCCTTACCAAGAGCATTTGGCATATGGATGCTGCTGACTTTATTGATATTGAACAGTCTGCTGGTTGAGCGGCTCTCTTTCCGGCATTCCAGTCCCTTGAGAATGTCACCTTAAAAATTATATGTATGAACACAATGCTTCCACAAATTCACTATGTCAAAGAAAATATACGCATATTACCTGTGATGTTGATTCAGAAATTTCATTTAAAATTACGGTGATGAAAAGCAAGGCATAGCAGATAAAAGTCTTCCTTCTGAAAGAAAAATTCACTATCAATAATGTCAAGCAGTTTCGGTGAAAATGCTACAGATGCATTTAACGTGTCTGATGGGAAACCACTTGATTTACTTGAACTCCTATTTATTTAAATAAACAAAATGTTTGAGGGCATTTCATTAATTATTTCATTTGAAAGTGCTATTCGATATCTCTGTTCCAACGCATCAGACCAGAAAATGTCATAGAATATAATCTATAGATTTTTTTATGATAAACAAAAAAATATCCTATACAAAATGTTTGTATCTTTAGTAAATACAGATAAATTTCAAATGATTTATCTTTGCCATTCTTTAACACCCTCCCCTTGCTCTAAGTCAATTTTGATCAAAAGGGGAGGTGGACAAGTACATGTTACATCAAATATGCATACAGTGCACACTTAGGTGCATGTACAGACCGGATCTGGAAAAATGGGTTCAGTGAGGGCCTAAGCTGATAATTCCGTTCAAATCTGAAGGAAAAAAAATTGTAATTACATTACTTCCTACAAGGAAGTAAAAATTAAATATTATTTTCTTTGTGCAAACGAGTCAGTAAGCCATCCCGAGTAGCTTTTGTAGAAAAATATTTCATGTGAATATTATTTAAGACATTTTAAACATACAGGTCCGTTTGTTGGGTGACTTAACATTAATCTCCTTTCTAAATTTTACGAAGAGCATAAGAATTTTATATTTTGTTCCTTATATAAGCAGAGTAAAATAACATCTTGCAAATCAATATTTTAATTATTTGTATAATCAGAACTCCCTTAAAACAAACACAGGACAGCTTTTTGTTGTGTTATGAAAAACCTTAATATCCTTCAACATCTTCTAAAATACCAGTTGTGTTTTTTTTTCATTTTGTGTAAAGAACATTTATGTATAATTCATAAATTCATGCTTTTTACTGAATAATTTCAGATAATTCTGGAATGCCAAAGAGTGGATTCTACTGTTTATATAAGTAAAAAAGTAAACAAAATATTAAACAATTATACCTAGTACATTGCAGATTTTTCATTTCTTATTTGAATATTAATCCAAGAAAATGCAAAAACCTAAATCCAGAACATATGCTATGCATCTTTATAGATGTCTGAGGATGTTAAACCATTTTTTATTAAATGGCTGGAATGTTATAAAGTTAGCTTCAGTGTTCTCTGAGTCTTAAATCACCTGTCATTGAGAAAGAGTGCCCTTAGATAATTTAAATCATATGCAAAAGCCGTCATAATTGAATTTTTACGGCCTAGAACGCCCTGTGAGATAGGCAAAATGAATGTAATAGAACTAGCCTGAAATGTATTTTAACACATTATTGAAATAAAGCAGAAATCTAATATGGCTACAACTATCTGAATAATTAAGTGATACCTATATTTATTTGTTTAAGATAACTAGAAAAACTTTCGCAACATTTCTTTTTCTTTGAAAGAATTACATTTCATTTTTTAAAAGTACGATTATTACATTGTATTGTATTACAGAATAAATTTGCAAATTTAGAAATTGTTATATTATGCCAGTGGGGACTGTACATGATGAAGGCCAACAAGGCAATTTCTCTTTCTAGTTTTGAACTCAGCAGAGCATAGAAACTCTTCATAATGAAATTTGCCATCAATTATGGTGACCTGTTACTTGCAGATTAAATGGAAATTAAGTTGGAATTAGCTATAGGTACTCATTAGTATCAGCTGTGCCATTTATTATCCACTATAAGTACTTATCCATTAGATGTGGATACTAAAAAAATATCCACACATAATGGATGTTGATGTTATTCCTTTGGGTACTTCTGTATGGAGAAAATGTTGGACTCCACAAAAGGGAATATTATTAGTTAGGAGGAATGGAAACATGGATTTGGCACAGGATCATTACGAAAAGAAATTCTGTGTGAAAATTCGAAATAGGGTAAGTAAAAGTAAAATCCTATCAAAGCCATGGGGAAAAGGAGAGTGAAGCTTCATTGGCCTTTCTTAAGACACAACAATTTCAACAAGTATTTGAAGATAAGATCATTGGGCATGGGGGAAGAGGGGTACCAAGTAATTTTCTAAAGATATCCAGAATTTCATGGGTTTCAATGGCTTTTGTAATATGAAAAGATAGCTCCAGAAAGAACCCAGTGGCTGCAATGAGAAAGTTTAGCCTTTAGATTTTGAAGATAATTCATCCTTCTTAATCTCACGCGGTAAACCTAGAGTGGTGAATTCGATTCCCTACCTGGCCAATAACAATAAATTTATTAACAAACTCATTAAATGAAATCCTTATTCCCACAGTAGCTAGAAATTGGCGTAACCTATAGATAACTGGTCCAATTAGTCATAGTTGCCAAAAAAGTTGACATAAATAACATGTAACATGTAATTCATTAAAATCCCATACTCTAATAAACCTTAACTGGTAAAATGTAGAATCAACAATGTAGAACGAAGTTAGTTAAAGGGTATATCCGCTTTGTGCCAGCAAGTTAATTCACCATTGATTCTAGAAAAGATACTTTCCGAAGCAGATATAAAGTAATAAGTATTTTCAAGAATTTCTATTTACTAATTTTATTACTTTTTATATTTTATCCTATCTCCCTGATGAGGATTTAGGTAACCGTTAAACTTTTTGTTTCCTTATAACTATATTTTAAATTAAAACTTTAATATTTAATATTGAAGTTACTGAAACATTTAACATATATTTTTTAATGTAGTACATAATAACAGTCAAATTTACAATATTCTATTTCACTCGCCCTTAAAAACTTCTATTCTGCTTAAGCCCCTTAACAAACCTGGCCTTTAGCTTTACATGGAAGGTATAAATACAGACCTCACCAATGATCAAATGCTGGTATGCAAAAACAATAACACCTTTCCTTCGGGAAAAACTGGTAATATAAAAATTACATACAGGTGATATTTTAATTATATAGACAAGTTATATAGAAATAAATAAATAGTTAAAAGTTATGTTTAAATAATTATCAAATGACAGAATTGATGAAAGTGTATGTTGTGCTTACCCATCCATCGTCGAGTCTGATGACAGAGCTGTGGTCATCTCCACTTTATATAGGTTGACCACCTGGTGGGAGTGGGGAAAAAAACATCATTCCCTTTGGGGAGGTGGTTCTGGGGTGGGTCAGGATTCAAAGTGGATATTGAACCTACAAATCTACCCATATTTACCTTTATATCAAAGGACACCTTTTTCTTTGAACTCAGATGAAATCTGACTATATTGATTCTTTCCTTATTTGCCCTTGTATGTGAGCCAATCCAGTATTCAATAAAAAAAGAAAACAAAATTGAGGGAAGAAAATAGCCATCAGAATATACAAAGTATCAATCAATGTTTGAGTGTGTTAAAACTCCATAGCAATATTTAAATATTTTTTTACAATAATTTTATCTGAAATTACAGTTTAAATCTTTTAAATAACATTATTTTTTAAATATTTTTTCAAATTTAAGATAATTCAAAAAATATATTCATTAAATTGCCCCATACAATAAAGGAATGATTATTCATTTATTTTTAATCAAATATATATTATATAAAATATATCATATTATTTCTTTGATTATTGCCAAACTAAATATTTGAATATCATACAAAGAGGTTAATTTTCAAGTCCTAAATTCAATTAGCCTTCTTATTAGAGGAAAAAGTCAGTATGTAGGGGATATGTAAACTCAGCAGATTTATCACATGTAGATATAACACACTATTGGTCTCATCTCACCATATATTTTACATTTTTAATAAAAATCCGATGAGTAGAATTGGATGTTCATTGAATCCCGAAAACAAGAAGGACAAATAACTCACTTAATAATTATTTGAGCTACAAAAAAAATATACAGACTAAAAATTGTAGGACATCTATAGTTTAACAAGATGGGTTCTTTAACATTTTTCAATAGGACTCATAATAACAGAGATATTATGAAATTTCAAATTTACCCCTCTAACCACCCCCCCTCATTCCAGGTCCGATTTCAACCATTAACGACTTTGATAATCATTTTTACATAAGGAGTTTGGTAACGAATAAATAAAAATTACGACCGCTATAGTGTTAAAACACACACACACACAAACTTATATATATATATATATATATATATATATATATATTTTTTTTTTTTTTGAAAGGACTTCATTTTAGGAGATATGCCATGAGAGATATCATCTAATGGGATCGTTCTCATAACTTTTATATAAAAAGGTAGATCAAGTTCGTTAACAGCTGACATCTGACTAGGTGGGAGGGAGGGTTTTGAGGGTTGGAATTTCGAAAATTCAAGATATCTTCGTTATTATATGTCGGATCGAAAATTCGTGTTGAATCAAGCTATTTGCAAATGTAATATTCTATAAATGCTGTTATTTACATGTTTTCACTATTTTGATTATTAACCGAGATATTTTCATTTTTGTTTGTTTTTGACGTTCAGTTAACCTCCATTTCTACTTATGTCATATTAACAATAGCTGTTATATTATGAAGTACTTTTTTTGAAGCCTTAATACCAAGTATTGTTCTCATTGGACTATTAAGTTTTGAGATAAATGAAAATACGTGACTCCCGTGGGAAACCTGTTTAGTTAACGCAGCCCCTGCGAGACGGACTTTTTAGCAGATTTCGCTTAAGGGAAATCAGCTATTGAGGTTGTACTCATGACGGAATTTTCGAAATTTTTCTTCAAATGTCCATCGATCCTACCTAGTAGATGACGAAAATGATGACCATTCAAAATTATATATATATATATATATATATATATATATATATATTTGTCTCTTGACGCTCTAGCGGTCGCAATTTTTGCTTGATCGTTACCAAACTCGATATTTAAACGTTTTATGTAAAAATAAAGATCAAGTTTAATGGCTGAAATCAGACCAGTGGGAGGGGGGAGGTTTAGAGGGGAGGAATTTCGAAAATTCGATTTAATCTTATTGCAAATTAAAGTTACTATAAATATTGTTATATACATTTATTCTGTATCTTGAATATTAACCGAGATATTTGCATTTTTATTAAGTGTGTCCGGATAACGGACGAGATGAAATCAGCTAACTTCGTTTCTAGTCGGGAGTTTCAGTCAAAAGATAGTTCGCCCGTCCGTAACTGTTCGGCTCTCGTGAAATATCTCTATTGTAAAACTTCTCGTGGGAAATCTGCTTAGTTTACGAAGCTCATGCATGGCGGACTATGTTATTTTAGTATTCATGCACATATGCTTATGAGTTAAAATACTTTCTTTGCTTTGGAAGACTTGTTTAGCAAGTGCTATTCTTCCATCTTCTTCAGCTCTATTATCATTTTTCTTCAGTGATAATGCTTCCTAGATGGCAAAACCACTTCACTTTTTCAAGTACGATGTTTCCAATAATAATAATATTTATATTTCCTTGGCACAAGGCACAAAAGACTCAACCGACTAAATAAAAAGTCCGTCACACAGGGGCTGCGTAAACTAAGCAGATTTCCCACGTGAAGTTTTAGAATAGAGAAATTTCAGAATAGAGAGTCAAACAATTACGGAAAAGGCCCGAACTAGCTCTTGACGGAAACTCACGACTAGACCCGAAGTTAGCCGATCTCATCTCAGAAGCTGAAAACAGAAAAATGCAAATATCTCGGTTAATATTCAAGATACAGAATAAATGTATATAACATAATTTATAGTAAATTAATTTTGTAATCTGATTGGTTCTATATAATGTTTCGATCCGACGTATAGTAACGGAGATATTTCGAATTTTCGAAAATCCTCCCCTCTAAACCCCCCCTCACACTGATCCGATTTCAGCCATTAACGAACTTGATCTTTATACTTGCATAAAAAACGTTTAAATATCGAGTTTGGAATCGATCAAACGAAAATTGCGACGAACAGACACACACATATATATATATATATATATATATATATATATATAATTTTGAACGGACCTCATTTTCGTCATCTCCTGGGTAGGATCGATGGACATTTGAAGAAATTTTTCAAAACTCGCGTCATGAGTACGACCTCAATAGCTGATTTCCCTTAAGGAAAATCTGCTAAAACTCGGTATGTGTATTAGCACTAACGGTTTCATTATAATAAGCCATGCCAACATTTCTAGGGACGGGCAGGAGTGGGGGTTGTAAGAGAGGCCTGGAATAGCGGTATTTCTTTTTTGTGTTTTCTGCAAATATGCACATGACAAAAGTAGTTTATTTTTAGTAACTTTTGTTATATTCACTTTTGTCTAATAACAAAATATAAGCGAGATATACACTAAAAACTAAAACGGGGGCGTTATCCAGCAAGCCTGTTATCTCCACCATTACGGAATGTTTTTAGTTTGTTATTTAAAATAACTTTTATTTAAGTCCCCTACAGTTACCCGGCAATTATGCAAAGGTAAAAGGCCGAGATGGGAAGTATAATTGTACACATAAAAATGCTATAAAAATACCTTCAATATTCAGCCTCTAATGATTTTCCGAGCGAAGCCGTGTACCTTAGCTAAGTATGTATGTGTGTGTGTGTGTGTTTGTATATATATATATATACTAGCTTAGATACCCGGCTTCGCTCGGGAATTCATTTGAGGCTGAATGGTGATGGTATATTTTTGGCAAGGCTTTACATTGCACAATATTTTGACATTTACCCGTTCCAGTGTTTAGGGTTAATACCCGTTGTTGGCATTTGTTAATAATAAAATTATTTTTTTTATGTAAAACTTCACTGTCCTGCATATTGTCATATTTCCCGTCTCCTGTGCATTATGCATAGATTTGAATTATTAAGGAGAAAATATTGATATACATTTGAGGTGAGGTACCTGGTAGTTCATATTGAAAAGAAGTGTTGAGCAAATTTCTCTAAATAACAAAATAAACAACTTTTGATATGTGCATATTTGCCGAAAACCCAATAGGAAATCATTATTATTAATTTCATGCCTCCCTTATAACCACCACTCCTGCCCGTCCCTAGAAATGTTAGAATGGCTTATTATAAGGAAGGCGTTAGTGCTAATACACATAATGAGTGTTTTATTTAGTTCGGTTGAGTCTTTTGTGCCAAATAAAATTGTTGTCTCCCGCTATAATTTTTAGCGTATAACGTCTTAATATTTCGGTATACGATGATAGTGTATATAAAAAAAAAAGTTTCTCTAAATAACAAAATAAACAACTTTTGTTATGTGCATATTTGCCGAAAATGCAATAGGAAGCGAAATATCACTATTATAAATTTCAGGCGTTCCTTATAACCCCCACTCCTGCCCGTCCCTAGAAATGTTAGTATAGCTTATTATAATGAAGGCGTTAGTACTAATTCACATAACCAGTTTGGTTTAATTCGGTTGAGTTTTTAGTGCCAAATAAAATTGTGGACTCCCACTTTAGTTTATAGCGTATAACTCATTTATGCTTCCGTATACGGCAAAAGTGCATATTACAAAAGTTACTCTAAATAACAAAATAAACAACTCTTGTTATGTGCATATTTGCTGAAAAAGCAATAGGAAACGAAATATCGCTATTTTTAATTTCTGGTCTCCCTTATAACCCCCACTCCTGCCCGTCCCTAGAAATGTTAGTATGGCTTATTATAAGTAAATCGTTAGTATTAATTCACACAGCGAGTTTGTTTTAGTTCGGTTGAGTCTTTTATGCCAAATAAAATTGTGGACTCCCGCTATAGTGTTTAGCGTATAACTCATTTATACTTCCGTATACGGCAAAAGTGCATAAAACAAAAGTTACTCTAAATTACAAAATAAACAACTTTTGTTATGAGCATATTTGCTGAAAAAAGCAATAGAAAATGAAATATCGCTATTTTTAATTTCAGGCCTCCCTTATAACCCCCACTCCTGTTCGTCTTAGAGAACATTAATATATTAAAGTCTAAGTTGGGCTATAGTAATATACATACGTTTAATTAAAATTGGTTAATCTATAGGTTATTTAAACAAAATCTGCCAAAAGTGAATAATTTTTATTGATTATTTACAAAAAAATACAAAAAACAAAAAAAAAAAAAACAAACAAAAAAACAAACAGACACCAAAAAATATTCTTCATTTTTATTACAGTGAATGGTAGACTTCGCTACCCCAAGCGTTTCGGCAATGTAACGTAAGCACCGGCCTTCTATCTAAGTTTGAAAGACCCATTATTTTGGACCGAAATAAAAATAAAACATTAATTAAAGAAAATGCTTGGTTAATAATTAAAGATGTTTAAATGTGCGAGTAACTACTTACAGTTTAGAATAGATCAACTTCACGACAAATAAATCTAATCTGAGTTTTATCTAATTGTTTACTAATCCTGAAGGGATTAGTTCAATGGACTTAGACTCTACATTCTCTGTAATAACTAGAATACCCACATAAACAAACACATTGCTGAAAATTAGGTTATAATACGACAAATATGAAGTGTCCGGTTTTTTTTTTTTTTTTTTTTTTTTTTGCGGTTGAGTGTATATAAATAAATATAAATAGTTTTACAATAGAGATATTTCACGAGAGCAGAACAGTTACGGAACGGCCCAACTAGCTTTTGGCTGAAACTCCCGACTAGAAACAAAGTTAGCCGATTTCATCTCGTTCGTTATCCGGACACACTTAATAAAAATGCAAATATCTCGATTAATATTCAAGATAGAGAATAAATGTATATAACAATATTTATAGTAACTTTAATTTGCAATAAGATGAATTCTATACAGTTTTTCGATCCGGGGTATAGTAACGGCGATATTTCGAATTTTCGAAAATCCTCCCCTCTAAACTCCCCCCCCTCCCACTGGTCCGATTTCAGCCATTAAACTTAATCTTTATTTTTACATAAAACGTTTAAATATCGAGTTTAGTAACTATCAAGCAAAAATTGCTAGAGCGTCAAGAGACAAACGACTTTAATAGCTGATTTCCCTTAAGGGAAGTTGCTAAAAAGTCCGTCTCGCAGGGCTGCGTTAACTAAACAGGTTTCCCACGCGAGTCACATATAATTTTTGTCATCTATTAGGTAGGATCGATGGACATTTGAAGAAAAATGTTGAAAAGTAATAATCGACCCACCCCCCTCCCTCTAAAAAAAGACCCCCAATTATTGGTTCAATGATCCTCTCTTACTTGTCCAATTTCTGCCTTTAACGAACTAACCTTTCTTAGTAGATAATAGCTGATTTCCCTTAAGGGAAATCTGCTAAAAAGTCCGTCACGCAGGAGCTGCGTAAACTAAGCAGATTTCCCACGTGAAGTTTTATAATAGAGAAATTTCAGAATAGAGAGTCAAACAGTTACGGGAAGGGCCCGAATTAGCTCTTGACGGAAACCCACGACTAGACCCGAAGTTAGCCGATCTCATCTCAGATCCGGACACACAGAAAAATGCAAATATCTCGGTTAATATTCAAGATAGAGAATAATCTTGTGTATAGAACAATATGTATAGTAAATTTAATTTGCAATAAGATGACTTCTCTATAATTTTGCGATCCGACTTATAGTATCGGAGATATTTCGAATTTTTGAAAATCCTCACCTCTAAACCACCCCTCCCACTGGTTCGATTTCAGCCATTAACGAACTTTATCATTAATTTTGCCTAAAACGATTAAATATCGAGTTTGGTAACGATCAAACGAAAATTGCGACCGCTAGAGCGTTAACAGACAAACGACTTTATATATCTATTTCATATCTAATATTATATATATATATATATATATATATAATATATATATATATATACGCGAGTCACATATAATTTTTGTCATCTATTAGGTAGGATCGATGGACATTTGAAGAAAAATGTTGTTTTTCGAAACTCGCGTCATGAGTACGACCTCAATAGCTGATTTCCCTTAAGGGAAATCTGCTAAAAGGATTAAATGTCGAGTTTGGTAACGATCAAACAAAAATTGTAACAGCTAGAGTGTTAAAACACACACACACACACACACACACACACACACACACACACACACACACACCCCACACACACACACACACACACACACACAGACAAACAAACAAACAAACACACACACACACACACATATATATGTAAACGACGAAAATGAGGTCCGCCATATATATATATTTAATTTGCAATACAGAGTGGTCGCAATTTTTGTTTAATCATTACAAGTGGGGTCATATAAGTGGTTTATGTAAAAAGAAAGATCAAGTTCGTTAACGGCTGAAATCGGAATGGGGGAGGGGGGGGGTTAGAGGTGAAAATCTTAATATTTTTGTTATTATGCGTCCGATGAAAAAATTGTATAGATCCATTCTTATTTCAAATGTAATGTTCTATAAATGTTCTTATGTACATTTGTTCACTATCTTTAATATTATCGGAGATATTTTCATTTTTTAGTTTTCAACCTTCAGTAAACTCCCACTCCTACTCATGTCATATTATCAATAAGCTGTTATATTATGAAGCACTTTATTTGAAGCCTAAAGAACAAATATTGTTTTCATTTAACTTTTACATCTTGAGATGCTTATGGGAACTCAGCCTCTGCCTGACAGACTTTTAGGATTTGACTTGATAAAATTCTCAGAGACTGTAACATATATAGAGTACATTACTTAAGCTCTGTCCTCTAGGCTTCCTGGGGTCCAATGTTAAAAGGAATTCCGTCCTGAAGGCACAAAGGGAAGTCGTCTTCCAAATTTGTAAGTCTTACAGTACCATCTCTTATGAAGCATTCCAGTGATGTTAGATGATATGAGATAGATACTAACCAAGATTCTCGATCAGAGGATGGCAGCCTCCAATGTCAACCCCGGGGTGCTCCTAGATTCATTGAACATCAATCCATGAGGTACCCAACATTGTGAAGGGGGAAAGAGAATCTGTCAAAGGGTATGTCATTTGTGAATGGGGGACACAGCGGTGGGAGACCCCACAAAGGGCCAAGAGAAGAAAATGTTTTAGAGCCAATCTTGTTGAATTATTTGTGCTTTACAATTGTTGTTCTATGTCATTCTCATAATTCCAATATTAATCGAGTTTATTCCTACTTTCTTGTTTTTAGCCTTCAGTTAACCCATACTTCTACACATCGATCTATCCTTAATTAAAAATATAGATGAGACCACTAGTGGAGCCATATCAGCATGTGCGAAGTCTGATTACTTCAGCAGTCCTTGCTTGGCGAACTTTTTAATAATTTTTTTGGAGAGTCTTTGGTTTTACTGACAATAATCACATTCTATTCAAGATTTATAGGTGGTCTGAAGGAAAGCTTACACTTGCACATCAAAGATAGTTAAGCACAACTAACAAGATTCTGCAAATTTAAAAAAATTATGAAAGCTTTTTAAAAAAACAAAAAGAAATACTCAAGAAATAATTTCTTTATTAAATGATTGACACAAAAAAATAATTACACATTTAAATTGGTTCAAAAATATGGACATAATATTTGTTATAGTATAAATCACACATCCAAAATGAGTAAGCTGATTAAAAACTTATCAATCTCATCTTATCTTAACTGACTGTACAGTTCAGTCAAAATTACATACTTTGAATACATATTAGTATATAATATATTACTGCTTGAATATAAAATATTTTTAAATAGGTTTACTTTTTAGTAACAGGTTCAATAATACATATACGACATTAATATATTCTCTATGCTAGGAGAATTAAATTGATATGCTACTAAATTATTCATTAATATACTTTTAGAAAAGTAGATGAGTCAGGAAAATCTGATAAAGATTACTAGCATTCTTTGGCACACACAACTGAATAATAAAGCAAGTTACATTTTAGCAGATTTCCCTTAAGGGAAATCAGCTATTTGGAGGTCGTTACTCAGAACGCGAGTTTTTCAAAATTTCCTCAAATGTGGTCTGAAGGAAAAAGCTTACACTTGCACATCAAAGATAGTTAAGCACAACTATATATATATATAATATATATATTTATATATATATATATATATTATATATATTTTTAAAAAACAAAAAGAAATACTCTAGCGGTCGCAATTTTTTTATTAAATCGTTACCAAAAAAATAATTACACATTTAAATTGGTTCAAAAATATGGAGATCAAGTTCGTTAGTTATGGCTGAAATCACACATCCAAAATGAGTAAGGGGGATTTTTGAAAATTCAAAATATCTCCGTTATTATGCGTCGGATCGAAAAAATTGTCAAAATTAAATCTTATTGCAAATTAAATTTACTATAAATATTGTTCTATTCATTTATTCTGTATCTTGAATATTAACCGAGATATTTTTGGCATTTTATTCTGCGTGTAACTGGTTCAATAATACATATACGACATTAATATATTCGCCCCTCTATGCTAGGAGAATTAAATTGATTTGCTACTAAATTTTTGGGGCTTAAACTACTGGGTTGTTACGCCCTAAAATGTTTTAGGTTTAGAGGTTTCTTACTACAGTTGTTACTGGCATTCCCTATTGGTAAAACTGAATACATAAAGCAGCCCCTGCGTGACGGATTTTGTGTTTGGAGGGGGGAGAGGTTCAAATGCGTCTTGGCCTAATGTTGAGGAAAAGAGATAGTCTGCTTAGGTTAACTAGGCCCAGTAGTTAAATATACTTCTATTTTCCAGTTCTCATCTTAGATCATGAATAAAAAGTAGCATACTGAGAGTAAATGTCAGTTAAACTGAAGAGAGCTTTAGGATATGATCACATGTCCTTCCACCAAAAGGTGTGATCTTTCATAGGCTGTTGATCCAAAGTATTATTATTAAAATTAGAAATTATTTAGATGCGTTTTTTAGATCAAATTTTTGAGTAAAACTCTGTTATTCAAGAAGTATTTTAAGTATTTCGAAAAAGAAAAATGAACAACAATCAGAGCAGCATCAAACAAAATTCAAGCTAATTGGAACCAGGGTTACATCCCTCAACCTGTTTTCTTTCTCAGAGATAAGTTATTTCTTAGAAAGTCGAATGGTCCAGCTATAGGTAGTGTGAAACATTATTTCATAAGTTTTGAGTATGGCTTCCCCCTCCTAAAACTACCAAATTACTGTTTACAAAGATATTACATCTTCTATCCCTGACTCTTTTGAGCTGTTAGTGGTATTGTTTTATACTTTGTGCCTTGGGCTTTCAATGATATTTCTTCTGTAAAAGCAAGGAAGTCTTTGCTTGAAAACTGGCAGTTCCTCATTAGGTGTTGCTTCCAAAAACCATCTGGGTACTCTGTACATGTTTTATATATATATATATATATATATATATACACACACACACACACACACACACACACACACACACACACACACACACACATATATATACATATACGTATGTATGTATTTATATATAATAGGCATTATCTAAGTTAACATGACTCATTTATGATCTCTTTAATGTCTTTGATTCATAGACTTTCTCAGATGCACTTATTTTTTATTTTACCTCGCCTGATTCTTCCTGAAATCCTTCATAGAAAACTTGTTTCAGTTACAGTAATCTTACTTATATATTCATTTCTGGGTCTCATAGCAGTTAATGGCATGAGCACTGTTCTGATAATCCTATGATTTGCTAACTTAAATTCGACTATCTCATTTATTCACAAGACCCAGGTACTTATAGGTTACCAGTTTCTAGTTGCTGTACCACGGGGATGAATTTCAGCTGCTACTCTTTCTATGCCAATATGTATAACTTTAATTTATTCTCAGCCTTTCCCCTCACTGCATCTCCACAACCATTCATCTACCGCAGGTCCTTGTAGATGCAATTATAGAAACTCAAAACCTAGTGTATTTTTACTTTGTTTAGCCATGAGCAGGAACATTCGTTATGTTATTTTCTTGCTTGTAAAGCTGTTCAGTGCACTAACACCATTAACAGGGAAGAATAAATATAATAGTGGCTATATCAAGTGAGGTCAGAGTATATCCATCATCCAAAGAGTCCAAAATGCATTTAATTAAAAGAGCTTTGTAACACAGTGGCATTGGTGCAGGAAACGAAAATAGGGCATTTGGTATGAGCCTTCATAATTATAATACTTTAGTTTTCTAGTTTGAATTCTGTTTGCCACTTCATTGAAGAAAACATATTAATTAAAACTGACTGATCACTGACACTGTTGGATGGTAAAAGCAATGTATTTTTTATCACTCTGCTGATATTCATGTATATATACTTAAAAAAAAAATAAAAAAATAATCTACCAATGTGTTATGATGGTAAAAACATTTCAAGGTAGATCACTTATGAGATCCTGACTTCAGAACACTCTTGAAGTTCTTTGACCCCAGAAAATACAGTTTAAATGTTCATAATAATAACATATCATGTTTTTTTTTTATGGGAAACAAAAAAAAATGTCCACCAATATTGTTAAAATATAGAACATTATGAAATAATGTCTAACACTTAATACTCTTCTTCATTGTCTTTCGGACCAATTTCACTGTCATCAAAACTGAAGTTAAATAACTTATCATCAAATAATTCTGCAATAAACCTTCTAAAAACTGGTTCATACTGAGTGTAAGATATCTCTTCCGATGATATGTTATGTGAGTGAATTAGGTTCATGAAGTAGTGAAGCATATCATCATGAGCCTTTACAACTTTGCCAAGTTCTATTTGAAGTTTCTCCATTTTTTTCTCTCTCTTCAACATGGCTTGCTGAAAACAATTAGTTGTTAGTAAAAGAGAAGTATTTAAATATAAAGGTATTGTCATTGATAAAAGTTGTTATTGGCTGAAGCTCTCAGTCAATCAACAAACGCCTTCCCCTTCCCTGACCTCCCCCCCCCTGTTCAGGTTTCTAAACGTTCAGGTACTTAAGGGCTGGCAGCCCAGGAAGTAAGGAGAAAACCCAGCTCTTGACCAGCACACATCACAAAGTTAGGAACTGCTTTCTTTCCTTTGACTACCAGGCCCTCTCCTTGTCATTATCTCTCGCTGGGGATGGGCTGGTAACTTAGTAAACAATGCTATTAAAAAAAAAGAATACTCTTTCCTAAAAAATATAATACAGGGAATTTTTATATTCACTGCATCATTATTTACTGACACTGTCAAGGTGGAGAGGGCTGTAATCAGGAAGAAACTCTCATATAAGGATTATGTTGACAGACAAAAAGTGATAAATTGTTTTTCTTAATTAATAGGTTATTACAATTCTCATTCAATATAATGAGGATTATAACAATTCTTTGGTTTTGAAACTAAATAACAAGTGAAATATAAAGGGTAAATTTACTCCTGGAGGGCTAGAAATTGAATATAATTCTGGTAATGCTCTATGTCCCTTCTTTTTTGTGTTATTCCTCTGAAATAATAAATCTTACCTAAATCACACATGGCAAATACATGTTGTATATATTTATATAATTTATTTTGATATCTCCTACCTTGCATGAGTTATCAACTAATTAATACGTCATATAAATTAATATGACATTAATTCAAGCATATTGCCCATCCGGTGAAGCTACAGATCTACAAAAAATATTGTTTTATGGAAAACTAGATGAAAGTATGAGAAATCTAAATGGTAAAAATAATTTTTTGTGGTAATGGATGATTTTAATGGTCCTATAGGAAAGTGAGTAAATGGAATAGAGGAAATATTGGGAAGGAAAGCCGGTGGTAGGAGAAATGAAGGGGAATGCAGCCTGATAAACTATGCTTTCAGCCATCGTTTTAAAATTGCAAATACGTACTTTTAATAAAAATATAAAGGACAAATGGACTTGGTGTTCTCTAAAAGGTCAAACATTTGAAATTGATTACATGTTAACTAACCATATAGACGTTTAAGAAAATGTTTAATTATTAACAACTTTGACTTTTAAGACTACAGACTATTGAGAGAATTTCCTCTCACTAAAATGAAAAAAAAAAATGGTCTTTCCTTAAAGCAAAGAAATCTTGTACCTGGAAAATGAAGAGGATGAAGGAAAATTTAGGGAGAATCTAGTGCAATATTTAGGTCCCAAAAATGAAAGTCTTTCATGAATGCAGGAAAAATATAATAGGATCATAAAAGGGCTTGAAGAGTGTGCTATAGATAAATAATCCAACACAACAAAGCTAAAAACTCTCTGAAGCAACAATAAATTTGTTCAAAAGGAAATCATAAATCACAGAAAAGGCAAATAAAACAGAAGAAAACTTATGCTTTCTAACAAATTTAAATAAAGAGATTTTTAAAAAGTGTAATAATAGACATTATCAAGTATGAAGAAAATACCATTAATAACATTCTGGATAATAATGTAGCTCTCTGATGAATAAATAAAGAATTAGCTGAAGAGAAACACTGGCATTACACAATAAAAAACAACCAAGGCACAATTGTGATTAATAGAAAACACACAGTAAACAAGGCTACAGAATTCTTCAGACACCTAAGTGATAGCCTTGATGCAAGACCAACGCTTGGAAATACGAAAGAATTTAATAATGTCTCTTCGACCATGCTGTCAAGAGGTCTAAAATGCTCTCAGCAATCTCCAGAATAATAAAAGTCCTGGGACTGAAAAAAATGAATTTTTGAATGCAGGCAAAAGGATTTTATTTTAGTAAAAAGAACTTTGTGACCTCTTCAATGCGATTTTATCTGAAGAGAAAATGCCTGTACAATGAGAGCAATCAAAAATTATTTTAGTATATAAAAAAAGGTGATTGAGCCAATATTGAAAACTGCTGGCCTATCTCTTTTTGTTCCATAATATCAAAAGTATTTACCAATATTTAAAAAAAAATATTTTTTTGCCTGAACAAGCTGTATTTAGAAAATCATTTTCAGTCTCAGACCAGCTACAAACAATAAGTCAGTTAATTGAAAAATCTACAGAATACCAATTTCCATGCTATCTCTGTTTTGTAGACTTTAAGAAGGCTTTTGACTCGGCTTTCCATTTTTCAGGCATTATGGGAACTTGGACTTGAAGATAAATATATTAAAATAATAAAAGTTACAGATGGGTTTAAAGCCTTCCTCAAAACTGAGAAGAAGGCCTCCATTTCCAATTAAGAGAGGAATTAGAAAGTGGGACAATCTTTCTCTGATACTATTCATAGCACTTCTGGAGTTTGTACTAAGACACTGGACTGTAGAGAAAAGGTATGCCAATTTTTGGTAAATTATTGGCGAACCAAGCTTTTGTGGATGATCTAATCTAAAAATCCTATTAAATCGTACTCACTTGAAGTTTGTTTGTTGCATGCATAATGGATTTTGGGTCAATGTTGGATTTTTGAATCATTTGACTCATTTGAATTTCACGCTTTTCTAATTCCTTTTCCATGCAGAAAATCTTCTTCTCCATTTTGCTAAGTACTAAACTATGTTTTTTCTGCATATCAACAATGATTGAAGAATACTGAGCTTGTAGTTCATCTCTTTCAAACTCCATCTAAAAAGGTCCAAATAACAATTAAGTTTGTGTTAGGGCTGAAAGAGAATGCATGCTAACCAAGGCAGTCACTTAGGGCAGTTTGAAAATGCAAAATAGGTCCAATCAGAGAAAGAAACACTTGTATGTATACACTATTACTAAAGTGAAATTTTGAACTTTCTCTCAATTTAAATTGCAGCTAAAATTTAAATAAAATTAAAAATGTATTTTCATGATAGGATAAACTAATTTTGCAGATATGCTTTTAAGAAACTTGGTCTCATTTGAGGCCTTCATAATAAGAAAAGCTAGTGAAGTGTTATAGAAGTATCATTTGGTTAAGAGTGGAAATTTAATACTTTTATTAAAATAAAAAATGTCTATTTATAAGTTTAATGAACCAATAAGATAATATCAAATTCATCTATCATAAAACATTTCTTTTTAAACTAAAGAAAATAAATATTTTAAATTCCATTAAAATCTATATATATATATATATATATATATATATATATATATAATTTACCTTTTCAACTTTTATTTCCAATTGATCCTTTTCATTATTAGCTTCATCCAATTGTTTCTGTAAGAAGGCACATCTTTTGTGCATTTCCTGGAAATATAGTAAATTTTATATTAAGTTTATAAATCACCATTATCTTATTCTTGGAAAAGAAATATGATTAAATGTTGAATTTATAATCCTAATGCAATATGTAAATTCTGTGGGTGTGGGTTAGAATTCATGCGAGAAATTTCTTCATAGAAGGTGACTATCAGGGTTCCTACCAATTTTGGGCCAGCTTATGCTGCTAATCCAATTTAAGGCCCAAGCCTGGGTAAAACTGTGCCAAGGGCATCCCTCTTGTAAATAAAAAATAAAAAAATGACTCTGCCTATAATCTGCAAGTGCTACAAATTTAACTGCGTAAAATAAAGAAGTGGTGGCTGTCAAAAATAAAGTTCCGCAATAGGATCGATTCAGATATGAGGGAAGAGCTGTCCAACTTATATCTGGTCTTGATAACCTAAAATATTTGGAGAAATAGAAATAAAAAAGGGCTTAAACTCAATATCGAAACCTGAAATGTACAGTGCAAATTCTAACCAAGAATGGTCAGAACTTTGGGCCTGTCCTCGTTCAAGATAGGTAGTGTAAATGTAGTTATTCTGCATCCAATAGAGAATACAATTCTTCCAGGAAGCTGGTGGTAGAGGAACAAATTAATTTTGGACATACACAGTGGGCCTGTTTTTCTATACAATGAGTTACGCATTGTAGAGGAAAACAGGCCTACTGTGTACATCCAAAATTGAATACAAGTTAAAATGCCAACAGAATCTAAGGAAGCGAATATTTGCTCTCTACTTAAAAAGGGAAACAAATTTAAATAAAAAACTTTCACTTCTCCCAACCACCTATAAGACCTATAAGTGGTCATTTGCTGGAATGTAATAGAGAGGGATGAGAAGATACCGGGAACCACGTGAGTAAAATTTTACCATGAATATCACAAACCTCTCTTCTCTGTTAGACTAATGTTAGATTAGGCTTATGAACATATGATATAGATCTGCATCACCTTCTCATTTACTTCTGGTAGTTAGGACTGACTAAAATTACTGAAGCCACTAAAGTCAGTTGGAACACCTGATGTCATTGAGATTTCCACTCAATACAGATCCATACTGTCTGTTTATAACGACCTATTGTTTAACCTTGCCCTGGAAGGCAAGGTTTTGGCAGAACAAAACAATATACACTATGTGATACGATATTCTCATAAAAATTAATTTTGTTAGGGAGATGACATATTAGAATATATATAACAAGACAAAAAGCTGTAAACATGTTAAAATGAAGTAACATTACCAACTTACAAAAAGTGATGACTTGTTTTTCTTAAATTCTACCAACTGCTTTTCAAGTTCCTTCATTCGATCTTGTGCTTTTCTCAGAGGTTCAGTTAAAGTATTGTTTTCCTTTTTTAGCTTTTCTATGATATTCTTCATTTTTTCATTTTCTGATTTTAAAGCATTCAGCTCATCCTGAGAATTGCAATTATTTCAATTTATTCACTTTATCATAACAAGTGAAGTGATGGATTAATTCTCATTGACTTTTCAAGGATAAAAATATAATCATTGATCTAATTAATAATTAAAAATGTGTTAATTGAAATGCGCAATAAATAATTTAGAAATAAAACATAATTTGTATGTTGCTGGACATAGGTGTGCAGATCTGGGAAACAGGTCTTCTCAACTGGAAGTGTCTTATGGGGTTTAGGGTGTGTGTGTGTGTGTGAAAACATTTTTGCATGAAAAGATAAAAAATTTGACAAAAAGTTGGTTTGATGAGCTAGAAAATGATATGAAGAAAACAGGTGACTATTGATCAAAATAGCAAAGACATCTTAATCATTGTGGAGTGCATATGAATGTGGTGTGTGTGTTTGTGTGTGTGTGTGTGTGTGTGTGTGTGTGTGTGTGTGTGTGCGTGTGCCTGCTTACATATATACACTTTTTTTGTCTGTTACCGCTGTAGCAGTAATACTACTTTTTTGGCAGATTTCTCTTAAGGGAGCAGCTATTATAGTTGCCAAAGTCGTTATTTGACTATCTCATGTAAACCTGAAGTTCATTAATGGCTAAAATTGAACCAGGAGAGAGAGGGGGTTCAAAGAAGAAGTAGATGAAAAATTATGAATATCTCTGTTATTAAAATCAAGAATAGGATATCTTGTGTAAACTTGTTGAAAATTACAGTATCAACAATTATTATCACATACACCCATTTTTTTTTGTAACTCAAATATTATCTGAGATTTGTATTTTTTACAGAGGTCTATAACTGTATTTTTCATATAATGTCTGATAGCTGTTTATATCATGTAGATTAGGTGATAAGGATGATATGAAAGATCATTCAATACAAAATATAACAAAAAAAATGACCACATTAATTGCAAGTAATTTGAAGTATAGTTCAATTAAGAAAGTTTTTACCTTGAGATCAGAAATTAAAGCAAGATTATTTTCAGTCACTCCTTTAAAATAATTTTTCATTTCTGCTAAGTCATTTGTATGGTTTGTTTCTAATTTGTGAATTATTTCATTTTTATTTTCGACAATTTGAGTCATTTCCACTTTATTTTTCGTCTCATAATAATTTCTTATAGTTTGAAGTCTTTTTTCTGCTCTTATTGCCATTTCTTCAATTTTCTTCATAAATTCTGTTCTTAAACCAAATAACTCCTCACTATGATTCTAACAACAATTAAAAAATACTATTATAATAACTTTTACTAATTAAGATAATGAGATGAATAAAAGAGGATTAGAAGACTTGCAGTTGTTCTGCCTGAACTTGAGAATAATATATTACATGGAGGAAATCTAAATAGTTTTACTCTCAGCCACTTTGTTTCCCATATGCTTTTGTCGATTTCCCATTTCATAATTTATTTAGAAGATATTTAGACATATACTGAATCTTCGAGAAGGGTTATCAACAGCTGTTGCTGCCTAAGAAAAGGTTATTTACCTCTTTATAGTCTTAGGGATCTCACTTGAAAAGCTGCTTATTTGCAACAGTGCGCTTTCAGAGCAAACGCTCCATCAATAGAGCTCTCTTCAAAAGGATGTTACTGGAACCAAGGATTCCCTGTGACTTTCCCTGAGCAAGGAGTCACAGGGAATCCTTGGTTCCAGTAACATCTCTGTGAAGAGGGAGCGTATGCTCTGAAAGCGCTCTGTCGCAAAAAATAAACAACTGTGAAGGAACGAGGCTTTTCTTTTCTTACCTGAGATATAATTCCTTCACCATCCAGCACCTCGTAAATGGTTAGATATTTTTATTTTTCAGTAAGACAACATATACATTTTTTAATTAAGTTTAGTAAGAACATGCTTTAAAAACATGGAGATGGACCATTGTTCTAACGTTCCATACAAATATAAACATTCACGTCAAATTTTATACATATTTGTTGACTTATTGCAAAGATATTTGAATAGACAGATACACTGAGGTATATATGGGTCCTTGTTAATAAAAAATAAAATCATTAAAATATGCTGTAAAGTCTATGTAATTTATCTTTCAAATGAATGATATACCTTTTGGACTTTCCTAAGCTCCTCTTCATGGTCCAACTGTCTTTCCACAATTTGTTTTTTAAGCTCATCTTTTTCTTGAACCAATTCAGCTTCCTGCTTGCTATAATCTTCTTGTGCTACTTTCAGGGCCACCATATTTTCTGCCTGATCCAACAACATAAATTAATTAGATTAAATTGGTTACTTCTTAAAAACTATCCCCTAAAAAATCCCCCTAGAGACCATAGATCTATTTGTTTTACAATCCCAACTGAAGAATATATACTTTGCAGGCCGCATAATAATTGAGGTGAGGGCATTTTCTAGATCAGCTTGCCAAAAGGCTGGATCTAGGAGGGTCAAAGTCCTTAGTTGTAGCATTCAATAGGCTATATAATTTTACACAGTACTTTTAAAAGCATAAATGTAACAAAGACAAAAGAAACAGATATCTTACCTTTACTTCAGTTAGCCTACACTGATGCTCATATATCAAATGTTTAACTTTTTGGTTGAAGACTTTAATTTCAGCTTCATGCTTTTCGTCTGCTTCTTCTAAAGCTCTTTCTTTGTTTCTAAACAAAGTGATTCCTTATTATACATCCTTTCAAGTTAAAATAATACAATAATATATTTATTTTCTAAAAAACAATTTAGAGAAGACCAGTTGGCATGAGAAGTATTCGGATTCAATAGTAGTTTCATAATGTCTCATAAACAATTGCTTACATTGCTAATTTTTTTTTGTGTGTTTTGAACCAATTTAATAAACTAAATATAAAACTCTGACCCCGAGAAAAATGGTAACTTGTTCTTTTCTGCAAGGAAAACCTAGTGAAGTCATCAAAAGGGTTAAGCAAGTGTTCTGAGTGGATTTCAGGGGGATATTTAATGAGGTCCACATCAAAGCAATAACACATTTTGAAAGATAATTCTGTTCAGACAACTTTTGGGGAAGGTGTAAATTTGGGTAAGCTTGCTAATGAAAATGTAACGAAGAAGGAGTTAGAAAGGGCAATTACTGGATTTAAAATTGAGAGGCCAGGACACCATTGCCTATGAGTTCACAAAAGTCTCTCATGCAGGTGCAGTGTAAACTAATTGAAAGCTGATTTTCACCAATATCCATACCACTACCATGCTTTAATGACTAGGAGGCCAAGAAATTATTATAGCGATGAAGAAACCATGGCAAAAATAGGAAATCTCTAAGGAATTACTTACTATATATTTTATTTAGAATAACTAGTTCAAACATGTAATGCTGGTTTGGGCAGATGGTCAATAATAGCACCTGTTATGTATTTACTAGTTTATTAAACTGTTTACTTTCATTAGTTACAAATGCCTCACAGGAGTAAAACCTTGTTCTACTCCATTGCAATGGTAGATTTATGATTA
Organism: Riptortus pedestris; assembly: GCA_019009955.1. Taxonomy (NCBI): domain Eukaryota; kingdom Metazoa; phylum Arthropoda; class Insecta; order Hemiptera; family Alydidae; genus Riptortus; species Riptortus pedestris. The sequence goes on from CM032229.1 coordinate 157,545,310, forward strand.
TCAAGGTGTTGGTATCGACCTTTTGGAAGCAAAAGAGTCATTGAGAAGCATAGAAGAGGATAAAAACTACAACTTGAACTCATAGTTACAGTGACTCTGTAACCCCCAGAACTGGACAGAATAGATATAAATACATGTATCTATGTGTCAGCTGACTCATTTTCAGTTGAGGCGCCCTGAGAAAACTAGAGAAAATTTGGTAAAAAGAAATCATGACACTGTCAATACCAGAAGAGCTTGATAATCATGTTACAAATAAGTTAAGAGATGTATTAGCTGATTAGATACTCGTCATAATTTTTCTCAAATAGTTAATCTGGCCACTTTATCTGAGGGTTCCTCTTTATCTTGCTGTTGATTAAATTAGTTATGGTTTTATTACAAAAATACAAATATAATACATGAAACAGTGAGCTGCAACTGAAAGCTAATGTGACTACACTACATGGGATATTGATAATGTTATGCTTTCTAGTACCAGATCGTGGAAGATTTACCTGATTTCTGCTTTGCTTTCATCTTGTTGTTGTCGGGTAATTTCCCAAAAAGTTCTGAGTTTGTCCCTCTCAAGTTGGAAAAAGTTTCTTTCTTCCCTTTCTCTCTCCAGTTCCTCTTGAATCCTGACAGTAAATTTTTCTAACTGTTCTTTAGACATTTCAGACATTGGGACTCCATCAATAATACCTCCAGAACCTTTTCCGCCTTTGCTACTCTTACCTCCTTTCTTTTTAGGGCCCTTTAAATAAATTATAAGCTAATCAATTAAATTGTAAAACAACTATTGTCATCATTTAAATTAGTGGTTAGTTTCTTTCTCTCGCCACCCATTTAAATTGATGACAAAAAAGTTAAGGAAATATAGAGGTAGATACTTAAGTTGACTAAGTAAGCTTTAAAGAATGCTCATGGCTGTCATTAAATTACTCCGCTTGAATTGCAAATGGATTAAAAAAATGGTCAGTAAACGTAAATAATTGTTTTAAATCACGTAAATAGTTGTTTTAAATCACAATATTGTGTGTTAGAATTTTTTATTGGCACACATAAAATGATTTGGCTATAGCAACTATAAAGTCAGTAAAACATTTTGTGCAAGAAATTATTCCAAAAACAAAATGTTTATTTGTAAATATTATACTTCAGTTAATACTTTAAAGCATGTGCCCAGTACCTGTTTATATATATATATATATATATATATATATATATATATATAAAACAAATAACATAACAAGTACCAGCAAGATTAACTTGGATCAAAAATAAGGTCTTCAGTATTCATTGCAACCTATCTAAATAACACTTTTGAGGTCTTCAATTATTGACTGTGCTGTTTTAAAACTTCTTCTGGCCAACATTTCAATAGAGTTGCTTCCAGCTTCCCCAAAGTTCTCTCACAGAATAAAACTTGTTTTTTTTTTTGCTTTGATTTAATATAGCTTCCACTCAGGGAATAAGCTATAACAGAAACGCCAAAATTGGGGGCAAGATCATTTTTCATTTGAGGTCCCTATATGACAAAAACACTTTTTGTGCAAATGTGTATTTACATAAAAACATGCATGTATGTTCAAATATGAGCGTGACTCTCCAGTTTCAAAGAGAGCCCTGAAGAAGCTAGGACAGAGTGAAAAATAACTGAGATAATATATATTGGCACCATCAATGCCTGAAGACCTTAACAGTAGTATTGGCATGGAAAGTGGAAGCCTATGAGTTTGTTCCAATTTCAGTTCAGACACGCAATGACTGGATTGCTGAGACACCCAAAAAGCTGAGAAAATTATACATAATGAATATCCAGGTATTTTGGTATTGGCCATGGTATTTTCTACCAACATAACACGTTGTTCTGTTTAGGTAGCAACCCAGAGACTAGCTATGCTCCACACCAGCTATCTGCTCCAGCAGTCTCCTCGTCATATTTTTAGTCCCCAGACTGGGACCAACAAGAACAACAGTTGTGGCAATGTGTATCCTGAAGAAGAGCTACCAAACATTTTCACTTTAAAGTGTGACAAGGACAAGAAGACCGCTGAAGCAGAAGAACATTCGGCCCAGTGAGGAAGTCTACGAAATCACAAAATGATTTATGGTATATTTTGCAATTTATCTATATTGCTTTAAAAGAGAACATACAAATAAAATTTGTTTGTAATTGAACTGAATAATTTTAGTGTTTAACATATATGTGCTTGATAATAATTGTATAATTTTAAAAGGAATAAACATACTATTGATTCACTAAATAGATAAATTAGAGGTGGTCCTACAAATACTGAAGATCTCGCTGAAAATGAAATAAAGCCTTTGGTAAGCATTAGAAATCAGAAAAAGAGTATTAACTTATAATGAATAAGTTTTCATCTTCAGAATGAATTCAAGGCTTCATTTCCTCCTACAGAGATATGCAATACAAAACCATAATACTATATCAAAGCAACAATACTTCATAAATGAATAAAAAAAAATTGAATTTTTTGAACTTGACAAAACTATGCTCAAAGTTAAAAATTTTCAAATTTGAAATAAACTACAAAATGGACATGGTTTAGTAGATGTGGTCAAAGATGGATATGGCATCTAGCTTGAGGAAAAGCGGCAAGAGATATGTCCAAGGAGTTGGATTTGTTGCCTTGTCAACAAAGAATCTGTCTAGAACTCTAAATCAGGAGTATGTGATTCCAATACAAAATTATTCTCTACAACTTCATTCTTCCCTTAAAGTGTTCGCCTTAATCTCACATGGTATACCTAGAGTGATGTGGAATTTATTTATTGATGAACTCATTAAATAAAATCCTTAGTCCTACCCCAGATAAAAAAGATGGTAACCCATAGATAACGCGACCCAATTAGCCTGAGTTGCCAAAAATGGAAGTAAATAAATAATAATTTCATTCTTCCCATTGTAGTTAAGCTTTTATAACTCTGTGTTATTGTATTGTGACAATGAGTAAATAAAAGTAGTAAGATAAAAAAATAAAAGTAGTAAGAGTAAGATAAAAAAAAGTTCTTCAAATTCAAATTGTTTCTATTTATGACTTACGTTATTTGTGCAAGTTGCTATTTATTGGCCGAACTAATAGTGCATAAAAAAAAATTGATATGTAATTATGAATTCATGATGAACTATGCTATTACTTAATTGCATCAACATATGCATATATACTTACTCTAAAATAAATAACAAATAAAATTCAAATATGCCTGCCAGCCTCTAAACTGAATTATTATTCAGATAAATCATTGGAATTAATAATCATTCTCACTTTGTCACAACTCATAATTATATATATATATATATATATATATATATATATATATATATATATACAATTTTAAAATCTAAATGAATATACTAAATACATCTAATAATCTTTATCTTCACACAACTTGCTCTTTTTTTTGGAATATTTTCATGCTTTTTTATCTCTGATTGTATGATTTCTTTATTGACTACTTTCAAATATTTATGAAAATCAGCCCATTTGAACAACTAGGTATTTCTCTCGTAATTAATACTTTAAATGTTTGCTGAAATTTAAGTTGAACTTAATCTAAATTAAGCTACAACAGAGGATTTTTTATTTAATTCCACACTGCAATGGTACTATTCTTGTAGGGTTCAGATTTTATATGCTGCTTTTTAAGCTTAAATTAACTACTTTTACATTAAAAGAAAGAATGCATCTCAATTTACCATTGTAAATATTAAATTAAATTTAAAAAGTGGAACTTTTTGTCAGTTAAATCAAGTTGTTTTGTTTACTAGTCTCATAGGCAACAGCTCAAATCTGCTAAAAACTAATTCTTTTGTAAGTTAAAATAAATTCGAAATGTAGAGCTAATTTATCTTTTTATTTAAATTTTAAAAAAATCCTGAAACTATAATCATTTGGTTTTTTTTACATATATTTTGTCTAGAAGTCGATATCATTCGATTTTGGCACAGGAATACCATTGCCTAATAAAAAAATAAAATTTACATTCAATTTATAGTCGTTTTGGAGAATTTGTAGTTTTGTTACTAGTGCTCGTCAATAATGGACAATTCAAATTTGGCGCAAATATATATCGCAAACGATCAGGTGTGAAGTATCTTGAAATGTCATATGAAGGTTGGTTATGAGGTAATGGCAGAATTGAATATGCCTGAGTGTCTTTATTTAGTTTTCTATAGCGTAAATGGAGTATTGCTGGTTGATTTTAGGGATTCTCTCTATTCCATGCTGCCGAGTTACTTTCAGGCCTGTTGGTAAGTTAAAGAAGGTTAGAATAGCGTAGCCGTTTGGCGCTCAATGTAAACAGGTGTTGATAGTTAACTATTGTCATTTTTGTGTTTATGAAAAGTTCGGCATTTTGAATTGAATACATGAGTGAAAATGTGCCCAGTGTTTCTTTTCAAATTTGGAACTAAGTTGATATAATGGTTTTTGAAAACGGTAATACACTTAGCCAACCGCTTTACTCAGCTGTCCAACGGTTCTTTTTAAAGAACAATTTAAACGGAGAAAAACATCGAGATCTTCGTGTCAGTGTTAATTTTTCCAATAGTCATAGTAAAGTATCAAAACAAGTGTTGAACATTCAGGTCAGTGACGACGATGATCCATTTTTTTACTATTCCCTTGTTTTGACTGAAGATGATTATCAACGTCTCAAGCAATTGCAAGGATTGTTAGTGGATTTTGACAGCTTTCCATCTCAAGTTATTAGGCTTTTAGAACAGTGCCAAGAAAATGAATCCTGTAGTTCGAAATTTTTGGTGCTTTTGGAAGAAGAAAAAGAACCTGGAGTTTGTGATGTACCCAGAACCTCCTTGAAAATAGTGGAAACTAATAATTTTAAACATCTATGTCACCTTGTACTCCAAATAGAACCTGGAAATGACAATGACATTAAAAAAGTTATGCTAGAAAAAATTAAGAGTTTGAAAGAACGGAATGAGAAAGCAGAGAAGTGTATAAATGACTTAGAGACTCAGCTTTTTTCAAAAAGTAAGTATTTGGAAGCGAAAGAAGAAGAACTTCATGCAATTCAGCAGAAATGGAAAGAAGATAGGTTGCTTTTCAAAGCAGAAAGTAGTAAAGAACTGATTGAAGAAACTGAGAAGCTAAGGAAAGCCCAATTAGATTGGCAAATACAAGTACAAAGAGAAAGGAATGATTTAGAAGAAAAATATAGCACATCTTTGAAGGAAAAGGAGTCTGAGATATCACGATTACGGTTAGAAAATCAAATATTACAGGAGAAAAGATCACATTTAGATTTAACTATAACAGAACAAGCCAGAAGAATAGAAGCTCTCGAGAAAGAACTAGCTTCATGTAGGTCAGATATATTATCCCTCAGGAGGCAAAGCTCGAAATTGGATAGTGATTACCATGAGAAAGAAAAGTTGGTTAATGATTTAAAAACTAAACTAGCAGTTTCAGAACAGGAATCTAAAGATAAGTCCGTTCTTATGAAAAAGCAGCAAGAACTGTTGAATGTTGCAAATGAACAAAAACTCAGGCTTGATGAAGTCTTACACGAAAAGGAAAAGAATATTCAGCGCAAACAAGGAACAATTCAAAATCTTACTGAGGAACTTGTCAAAGCAAATGAAATTATAAACAAGATTCAAAAAGACATGACAGTGGTCAACCAAAAGCTTAAAGTTCGAACAGTCATAGCTTTAGAACAAGAAAAAGTAGTGGAAAGTAGTCAGGCTAAAATTAAAGAAATGGAGCAATTATTGCTTTCTCGAGAAAAGAAAATTCAGTCTCTTCTTGAGTCTGAACATAGCTTGAAATGTTCAATGGCAGAGCTTAATAGTACATTAGAAGTAAAGGACAAGAAAATCAAAGATAACGAGCGCCTTATTGATTGGTTAAATAGGAGATTAACCGAACAAAGCAAAGCGTCTAGCCCTAGTACTGTTCAAAATGGTTATTTGATAGGAGGTGCAACATCTACACCTTTTCCTCGTTTCAAAAACCAGGAAGGAGTGCCAGGAGCTCCCATCACATTCTCTGCTATTCACCAATCTCCACCCATTGACTCTGTGCGGTCTTTAGACCAGCACAAAAATCTACAAGTTGAAGAAAGTGAAAAGACTGCTACTGGTAGTTCGTCTAGTGGATCAAACAAAGACAGTGAGAATCAAAAAATTCCAATCACTCCAAAAATATCTGATTCCAGTAATAAAAAACCTGTTGTTCCAAAAAATGTTATTAAAAGAACAACAAAAACTCCTGGATTTAAGAGGAGTAGTTTACCAGAAGTTCAGACAACTTCAGTGCCATCTTCATACTTTTTAAAGTAGCAGAATTTTGTAAATTGGGATTTATTTGTAAATACTGCTTATTTATACTGTGTATACAATGTTAATTATTTTATACCTAAATATTTACTGTTACACTGTATTTTCTCGAAATTTTATCATATGTTTAAGTTTTGTAATTTATGACATTTTCCTTGTTATCCATGAAAGTAATATATTTATTTTAAAATTTTTAGCATTTATTTTTATAATATTACTTTCCTGCACATTAATTTATCTTTTGATAAGTATATATAAAGTAGTGACCCATAACAAATTAAACCGTTAAATACATTATTTTACTCACCATCTAGTAGCAATTTGGTACAGTCTTCATAAGAACCAGTGCTTATCAAAATTTGTGAAGTACTTTGGTAGGGTGGATTTTTTAATTGGATCTGAAAGGATCTAGGCCAAAATATATAAATAATAATTTTTAATACCATTTTTCTTTTCTTTATTCTTTTTATTGACATGAAATTGTAATCATTGAATTTTATATTTATGCTGAGCATTGTTTATTACTTCGGAGTTTTTTTATATTAGGAAGAGCTATTTTAAGGTAAGGTTGTGTGTGTAAGAACATATATATTAGAAGAATGGCTTTGATATGAAAGTCCCCCTCCCTCTGTCCGTGGCTGCCTGGAAAGAAGGTAATGTTGAGTTCCACTTACTAATAAGAATGGTATGAATCAAACAGTATATGTGTATCTCAATACAGGTTAATACCTGTTAATCTATTTTTTAATAGTTTAAACATCCAATTGGTTTAGAAATTAAAAATAAGGGTAAATAAAAGACAAGCAATATTTTAAGGTGCAACAATATAATTAATATTTAAACATTTATAACAATTGTAATATACATATAATATTATCTTAAAAAAATTAAACATTTTGTAGATTCGAAATATTAGCGATCGTGACCTTAGAGAGAGAAAATTTTAATTTTAATTAGTATTCAGACATAAAACAGATGAATGATGAGATTTGTGATACCAATGTGCTCAAAAGTAGATCTGTTTGAGACCTGCTAGTCTTGTGGTATGGTAGATGTCTTCTTAGTAATTAATTATGTGATCTGAATCCTGAACATGGTGGCTAGCTGTACTGTGGATGGCATTGCAGATACATTTCTTCGTTTTGAAATCCAACTGATTTTTTTAAATTGGTGCCTAAGAGTACATTACAGAACCAGCCAAATCAAATCAAAACCATGACTCCTCTCTGAGCCAGGACAAGCGAACAACTGACCTTTAAGGTCCAACCTAGATTGTTGTATGCATGTTACCAGTTCAGCGCCTCCGCTCTCTGTATTTTGCGTTCTAACTATATATTTTTCTTGAACAACCAAAATAGACAAATATGAATAAAATCAAGTATGTTTTTCACTCCGTAGCTTCAACAATAATGATGAGCACTGTCCAATGACTACGCAATTTCAACAGTAGACAGCTGGGTATAAAGTCTAAATTCAGACTAACTTCAAATCGCACAATGCTACATGCACTACTTCAAGACTAAATTCAAATCGAACAATGCTACATGCACGAAAATACGTCTGTTTTAAATTTTACATAAATTTATCAATACAGTATATATACCATTGACAATGAATAATGAAAGGAGTTATTTGCCACATTTTAAAACATCCATGCAATTTTGGGAATAGTTGTAGGGAATAAGTCTCTTTGACGGTGCACTGCATTTTAAACAATATATGAATATGATCACTCAGGTATAAATGTTTTATGACTTAAATTAATTAATTCTCCTAATAAAAATAGGGCGTGCTATACATTACTATGATGGGTATAGGACCAACTGTTGGTTTTTTTGGAGGAAGAATATTTAAAATTCATATTCCCCTTTCCTAAATTATCTAGTGACATATGAAATGCTCCGCTATGGCAAGTGGGTGCAGAGTATGAATCTGCGTCGCACGTTTTAGAAATATTTGCAACAAGGATTTTCTGGCAGTCACGCAATATGTTACCATAATCTTTTACCTACACCTTACAATACCTACTTCCTATATTTTCACTTTGATTTATATACAAATAACGCATTTTATACCTTTTTATATTAGTCCATTGGTCATTAATGATAGTTCATTATTCTAGACGGTTCTTCAGCTGCTACTGTAGACTTAGTTGGCCAAGATATATTTTTTGAAATTGTTGAACCTGAAGACTTGAAATATACATATAGAACACGACCAGCGAAGAACTTTGGACCATCATTTGTAAGATTTGTTTATCTCAGTTATTATAATTTTTCTAAATTTTTTATCTGCTCTCATCTTATTTATTTCATGATTTAGAGCTCTGCTTTCATAGAAAAGAACATCCCTTTAGTTCCTACTACACCTGCTAATGGTTGTTCGCGGCTCACGAATGCTCACAATATACATGGAAATGTTGCTTTAATAGAGAGAGGGTAAGTTTTTTTAGTTAACTTTTCCTTATAATCTTATTGAAGTTAATATATAATTCTACTGTATGTGGGTATGTCACTGAACTCCTCCTAAACGGCTTGACCGATTCAAATGAATTTTTTTGTATCCATTTGGGTGATGCCCTGCTGAATGGTTTAGATTCACAAACCAGCCCGGCAGATGGAGCAGGAGTGGTGGGTTGTAAGGGAGCCCTAAAATTAAAAATAGCTATATTTCATTTCCTATTGGTTTTTCGGCAAATATGGACAAAATAAAAGTTGTTTATTTTGTTATTTAGAGTAACTTTTGTTATATTCACTTTTGTCGTATAACAAATTATAAACGAGATATACACTAACAAATTATTGAGAGCCAATATTATTGGGCACTAATGATTGAACCAAAATTAACAAAACTCTATACGTAAATTAGTATTATTTCTTCCATGATTATAAGCAATATTAAATTTTTTAGGTTCGAACGGGAGTGGGGCATATAAGGGAGGCCTGAATAAAAAATTCGCGATATTTCATTTTCTTTATCTTTTTAGGCAACCGTGCACATAACAAAAGTTGTTTTTTGTGTTATTAAAAGTAACTTTTGTTTTAAACATATTATTAAATTTAATATCCTAATCACTTGAAATATCATTATATATATATATATATATATATATATATATATATATATATATTCTATAAGCAAAAGTCATGGTATCCTTTGCAAATAATCTAATTTATTTTTAATTGGCTTGAAGACTTCATTATCCAGTCAGAAGATTTTATTATCCATTAAAATGCCCTCCCTATTCATTGCCAGTTTTGTATTTGTGTCCTACTTATACACGACCAATATAAATCAAATTTTATATGTGTCTACTATATAAACAGATTGTAGAGTTTCAATTTTTTATTGATGTTTAACCAACCCTAAAAACGTACCATAATTAAGAATATTTATATAATTAATTTTTATTTATACTTATTACAGACACTGCTCATTTTTAAGTAAAACAATTGTAGCTGAAGAAGCTGGAGCAATAGCTGTAATAATTGCTGACAACAAAGAGAGCGAGGAATATTACACTGACATGATAGACGATTTGACTGGTCGGCAAGCTAGTATCCCTGCTACTTTCCTACTTGGAAAGAATGGGTACATCTTTTTATTGCTTTTAAATTTTTGAATTTGAAGTTAATGCTGTTCATTGATCTTTTTCAACTGAATATTGACATTCCTATTTAATTCAGAGGGTTTCCTTTCCAAACTCTTGGCTCTGTTAGTTAAAAAGGGATAATACCAATAACGTAAAAAAAATAAAAAAAAATAACTCGGTTATTCTAGATCTTTAAACAATTTTCTTGCCTAAAGAATAAAAAACAATCAATGGAATCAAATTATGTATTTGAGCTAATACTGACAAGAGAGATATGGAAATTTTGTAAAGAACGTTTTTTGTTCATCATGAAAAGTTCTGTAAATTATGTTCCAGTGAATTGGTTGGATATCTTCTTATATCACTTCCAAATAAATTAATTTTTAAATGAAGTGCTATCAAACATTTCCTTTATTTTATTTAATAGTAGTACAACAAAACCATGTGGTGCCCACATTACGTTCCCTACATTTGCTATGCCATTTTGAGTAATTGTGAAGTATAAACTAAGTGTCTTAAATTCCCACACCTGAAAAAATTGATACTCATCATGGTGGTCTGGGCAAAATGTTAAAAAAAATTAATGTAAACTGTATTATTACATAGAAGTAAATAATTTGTCAGTTTTGTGTATAACTAAATTACTTTTTGATACCTGTACGTTGGAATTTGGGAAATGCATTATTAGGTGGACGGAACATTGATTATTTTATTTTTAGTTTAATTTCTTGTTTTTTGTTTCAGGGCAATTATAAGGCATACACTTCAGAAATTAAAAAGGAGCTATGCTTTAATTAATATACCTGTGAATATAACATATGTGCCTTTAAATGAATGGAAACAGCCCCCATGGATGACATGGTAGATTTAAAAAAATTGTTCTTTCGTGGACGCAAATTTTGATATTGCAATATTAGTTTTTTTATGTATATATGTTTTCAATAGACTGATGTTTCAATTTTCTGTTAAATATTTAAACATGATATGCTGTTTTTACTTAGTTACTAGAAACATAATAATTAAAATGTTTATTGGTATAGTTTCTACCCAAAGAACTTTATTTCCAAATTTAGAACAATGAGTTGTTTAATTACATAGACATATCATTAAAATAATTTTAATTTACTTATTTAATGAGTAATATATGGCCTATTTTCTCTAATTCTTTAGCAATGCACATTAATGCTGTGGAGTCAGTATTTGCATATCTCTTTGTTGACTGTGATTTATCTACCTCCCATCCGTCATTGAGTATAGTTTTATTTAGTTATGAATGAATGTACCTTCGGATTTTCAAAAAGACATAATTGTTATAAGTATAAAAGACATAATTGTTATAATTTTATTTATTTATTTCTTAAATCCCGTAATATTCTCTTTCTTATAAATACTGACTTGTATAATTAAGCCTAGATTCTAATAGTATAATGTTTTTTGTTCCATGATGATCGCAATAATATTATAAAATGATCTCGAGGGTCCTGCCAAAATTTTACCTTTTATAAATTAAGATAATGTATGTATGTTTTGTTTTTTTAAATATTTTGCAGAATATTAAAATTTGAAACTAATGCATACTCTGACATGTCAAAATAAATTCTTGATGCATCTTATTTTTTGTTAATTAAATTTTATGTTAATCACAGTTAAAATTTAGTAACTAGTTAATTCTGCACCTACTACTAATGTACTGTGATTTACCTGTTAAAATAAACAACATTTTCTGTATGCAGTGTTTTGATTATTATATCTTACCCAGTACTGTGCTCAGCTAGCAAGATCAATAATATATTTTAAAAATGAAATATTCACAGCAAGCGCGTTATGGAGATATGCTCTGAGCAACCTTTGAATTGTACCTAGCAGTTGTCTAGTAGGATCACCTCATATAGTGATAAAGCCCAATCAAAAAGAGAGTACCAATTCTGCATGTGATAAGAGATGAGGGGAAAATATATCTCCAACTTTTAGAAGACGAGTCCAAGTACAAATGAGCTGGCTACTTACACTGGTTTTAACAGATTTCCCTTAGCTTCCAATTTCATGAAATAAGGCAAAAAGACAAGTCTTTTCAGAAGTTATAGGGTGGTTCCATAAGTTTGTTCGGTTTTGTCAGTATTGTGAATTGTTGTCAAAGTCCACTGGTGGAATCTACACTGTTTGGTTTTATGGGAATATTTTTGTTTGTGCTACAGCATAGTGAACACGTCAGAGAACAAAGTACATATGCAGCATATTTTGCTTTTCTATTTCAAAGAAGGCAAGCAAGCTGTCGAGGCCCACCAAAAAGTAGTGTATATGGGAGCGAAGCCCTTTCAGAACGAGTAGCACAGAAATAGTTTGCCATGTTTCGTTCTGGAGATATGAGTTTGGATGATTCACCCCATAACGGTCAGCCAACGGAGGTTGATTCAAGTGACATCAAGGCACTAATTGAGCAAAATTGAGGTTTAGGGACAGACATTTAAAACAGCTTCGCTACATTTCCAGCCTCGATTTTTGGGTGCCACACAAACTGACTGTAGCAAACTGCATATTCTCATTCCTGAACAGCCTTCCTTAGCTACTTTGAGGCAGAAGCTCTTTTAATGCATAATTGCACAAACGTTCCAAAATATTTTCAAATTTAAGAATTTTTTCAGATAGCCTTCTGCAATTCTTCTCGTCTTTTTCTCTAGCTATGCTTGAATATAGTGACTCACTTCTTGTTTACAAGAAACTTCTGTTTTGCTTCATTCTATGTGATGTTTTCATTTGCTATTTCTTTTAAAACTTGAACTTCTCTTTCATACGGTCCTCACCCTTCGCCCCAAGTAACATGATCTCAACTGCATTGACAACATTTTAGAGGAGCTTTACTATCTCTGTCATGCTTTGATTCACTGCAAATTTTGTACCTAGTTGGTTGCTTGCAGGATTGGGTAGTGTGAAATAATTCCCAACAATTGAAACAATGCAGTGGTAATGTGGAACATAGGCCTTACTGGCACTGACATATATTCCACTTTTATATTTTGTGGCATAATGAGCTCATTGAAGGTAGCAACGAACATTGTTCTCTATGGCTTCTTTCTTGATAGAAATCTTCGGAGATGAACAACATTCTGTTCTTAGTTCTTCCTGAATTTCTTTGTCCTCCAGTTCATTGTTTTCTGAATATGTAAAAATCCCTTTAGGAAAGTTCTAAGACTTGTGTGGGGGAACAACGATAATATTCTGTTGTTATAATGTGTTTTGTTTTAATAAGGTATCTCAAGTCTCTTTTCTGGGACAGGTCACCAGTAGTGTCCCAATATTTCTCGTTTTCTTAACCTGTTTATCTTTTCCGAATTGAGCAATCCACCTTTGTATGAGAAAAGGATTCATTCTGTTGAATGAAAAATCTTCACTGTCAATCTTTATTACAATATGTTGTAGGTTAGGTAACGACGAAGAATTCCAATCTTTCGATTTGTTAGAATTAAGCTTCATGGAGGGAGTTTCTTTGTTACCCTGGTTTGTAGAGTGACTAGAGCTCTCTGTTTCTCCCATCTACTTGATCTGTCTAACTGACTACAGTATTTATCAAAGTTTTAGCAGATTCCCTTAAGGGAAATCAGCTATTGAGGTCGTACTCATGACGCGATTTTTTTTTGTTTCCTTGTCTGCCATAAGGGCCACAAATGTGTACACACACATAAGGGAGATGTTTTGAATTTTTGGATCCCCCCCCCCTTCTTGGTTAGACTATAGCCATTAACGAATATGATCTTTAGTGATATATATATATATATATATATATATTTATTTTCCTTTGCACATTACCAATGCACAAAGGGCGTTTATTTGCCACATGTACCATACTATTACAGTATATAACATGTATGTTCATAATACATCGTGTTTTGTATACAAGAAATGATGTTCATAAATTTGTTCTTGAAATTAATAAAAAATAAATTAAAGATAAAATAATAAACGAAAATGAAAAACAAAAAAAGATAAATAAATAATGTACATAATGAAAGAACAAACAATCAAAGTGATGAAAAATTAGTACGCATAATCAGAAAATCGAAACAATCCAATAACATGTTAATTTCACTTCATTAAGAAAGTATATATATATATATATATATATATATATATATATATATATATATATATATATATATACTAGCTGAGATACCCGGCTTCGCTCGGGAATTCATTTGGGGCTGAATGTTGGTGGTATATTTTTGGCAAGGCTTTACTTTGCACAATATTATGACATTTACCCGTCCCAGTGTTTAGGGTTAACACCCGTCGTTAATGTGGATATATTGACATACATTTGAATAATTTTTTTCATTTGAGGTACCTGGTAGTTCATATTGAAAAGAAGTGTTGAGAAAATTTCTCTAAATAACAAATTAAACAACTTTTGTTATTTGCATATTTGCAGAAACCCCAATAGAACATCACTATTTTAATTTCAGGCCTCCCTTACAACTCCCACTCCTGCCCGACCCTAGAAATAGTATGGCTTATTATAAGGAAGGCGTTAGTGCTAATTCAAATACCGAGTTTGGTTTAGTTCGGTTGAGTCTTTTGTGCCAAATAAAATTGTGGACTCCCGCTATAGGTTTTAGCGTATAACTCATTTATACTTCCGTATACGGCAAAAGTGCATGTAACAAAATTACTCTAAATAACAAAATAAACAACTTTTGTTATGTGCATATTTGCTGAAAAAGCAATAGGAAACGAAATATCACTATTTTTAATTTCAGGCCTTCCATATAACCCCCACTCCTGCGCGTCCCTAGAAATGTTAGTATGGCTTATTATAAGGAAGGCGTTAGTACTAATTCAAATACCGAGTTCGGTTTAGTTCGGTTGAGTCTTTGGTGCCAAATAAAATTGTGGACTCCCTCTATAGTTTTTAGAGTATAACTCATTTATACTTCCGTATAGGGCAAAAGTGAATATAACAAAAGTTACTCTAAATTACACAATAAACAACTTTTGTTATGTTCATATATGCCGAAAAACCAATAAGAAACGAAATATCGCTATTTTTAATTTCTGGCTTCCCTTATAACCCCCACTCCTGCCCGTCCCTAGAAATGTTGGCATAGCTTGTTATAATGAAAGCGTTAGTGCTAATACACATACCGAATTTTATTTAGTTTGGTTGATTCTTTTGTGCCATATAAAATAGTTCACTTCCTCAATAGGTTTTAGCGTATATCTCGTTTATAACTCGGTATACGACGAAAATGTATATAACAAAAGTTACTCTAAATGACACAATAAACAACTTTAGTTATGTGCATATTTGCCGAGAAACCAATAGAAATCGAAATATCGCTATTTTTAATTTCTGGCTTCCCTTATAACCCCCACTCCTGTTCGTCTCAGAGGATATTAATATAGCCTAAAGTCTAAGTTGGGTTAGTAGTAATATACATACCAAGTTTCATAAAATTCGGTTCAGCCGTTTATGCGTGAAAAGGTAACAAACAAACAAACAAATAAACAAACAAACAGACACCAAAGAAACAAAATGCAGTTATGGTGTCTATGACATGTGAAACGAAAAGTTATCATGAAATTTCGTGAAAAAAATCAATGCACAGACAGAGGTTACAATTTTATATATATATATATATATATATATACTAGCTCAGATACCCGGCTTCGCCCGGGAATTCATTTGAGGCTGAATGGTGATGGTATTTTTTAGCAGGCTTTACATTGCACAATATTTTGACATTTACCCGTCCCAGTGTTTAGGATTAATACCCGTCGTTGCCGGTGATTTGCTAATAATAGAATTATTTGTTCGATAATTCTTCACTGTCTTCGCTATTTTTATATTTCCCGTCTCTTATACATGTAAATATGGTGAATTTTTATTTCAGGCCTCCCTTATAACCCCCCTCCCGTTCGAACCAAAAAATTTTAATATAACTTATAATCATGGAAGAATTAATGCTAATTGACATACCGAGTTTTGTTAAGTTCGGTTCTGCCGTTAGTGCCCGCTAAAGTTTTAACGTATAACTCATTTATACTTAGGTATACGACAAATGTGTATATAACAAAAGTTACTCTAAATAACAAAATAAACAACTTTTGTTATGTTCATATCTGCCGAAAAACCAATAGGAAACGAAATATCGCTATTTTTAATTTCAGGCCTCCCTTATAACCCCCACTCCTGTTCGTCCCTAGAAACGTTGGTATGGCTGATTATAATGAAAGCATTAGTGCTAATACACACACCGAGTTTTATTTATTTCGGTTGGCTCTTTTGTCCCAAATAAAATTGTTCACTTCAGCTATAGGTTTTAGCGTAAATCTCGTTTATAATTCGATGTACAAAAAAAGTATACATAACAAAAGTTACTCTAAATAACAAAATAAACAACTTTTGTTATGTTCATATTTGCCGAAAAAACAATAGGAAACGAAATATCGCTATTTTTAATTTCAGGCCTCCCTTATAACCCCCACTCCTGTTCGTCTCAGAGAATATTAGTATAGCCTAAAGTCTAAGTTGGGCTAGTAGTAATATACATACCAAGTTTCATAAAATTCGGTTCAGCCGTTTATGCGTGAAAAGGTAACAAACAAACAAACAAATAAACAAACAAACAAACAAACAGACACCAAAGAAACAAAATGCAGTTATGGTGTCTATGACATGTGAAACGAAAAGTTATCGTGAAATTTCGCGAAAAAAATCAATGTACAGACAGAGGTTACAATTTTATATATATATATATATATATATAGATATATATATATATAGATATATATATATATATATATATATATATATATATAGACACACACATACACGACTAAAAACTAAATACGACTAAAAAAATGGCAAATATCTCCATTAATATTGCTAACTTGTGAAAAATGAACTATACAGCAACAATTATAGAAAATTAAGTATGGAACAAGATTAGTTATGTAATATTTTTCGATCCGACTCACAATATGCAGATATTCCCTTTTTTTATCCACTCCCTCCTTGCCCTGGAATATAATTTTCAGAGGACCTCATTTTCGCCATCTACTAGCTAAGATAATTGACTTTGTCTCTAACATTAAATGTAAGATATGACGTCTTTGTGATTATACTCTCATTTTCCTAAGAAGCGGATTAACAAAAACGGCGGCCTTACTCTTTAAATTTAAAATAGGTGGCATAATAGCTCGAATTTATACCAACAGAATAGTCGACCCCCCCCCCCCTCTCATCCATTAAGTTAACAAACAACTATAATGCTAATCTTAGGATAACTTTTTCTAATACTGATCAGTCTTTTCTCCCCCTCTCACACTTTTCTTTATCTTTTTATTTTCATTTTTTCTCCAACCCACCCAGTTCCACAAGTGACCGGGTCCACTCATTCGCTTTTCCTTCTGACGGCCCTAACCTTTCACATCAATCCTTGAAAGAAAGGTCAGTCATGCAGGAGCTGCGTAAACTATAAAGATTTCCCATGTGCTGACATAGCACACCTGTGATCTCATCTCACCACATATTTTCGATTAATATGTAAAAAACTGAAGGGTAGAACGGTTGGGGTGGGGGGGGGGAGATTGGTTACTGAGGGCAGAAAACAAGAAAGTACGAATAACCCTCTTAATACTTGAGTTACGAAAGATTGCTTATTACAATAATAGTAGACCATCAATAGTGTAACAAGATTGGTTATATAAAATTTTACGATCCGGCTTATAATAACGGAGATATTTTGAATTTTCGAATTCCCCTCTCCCACTGGTCATATTTCAGCTATGAACGAACTTGATCTTTATATTTGTATAAAACGTTTAAATATGGAGTTTGGTAATGATCAACCAAAATTGCGACTGCTAGAGCAGTTAACAGATAAATATATATATATAGTTTTGAATGGACCTCATTTTCGTCATCTCCTGGGTAGGATCATTGGGCATTGATTGAGGAAATATTTTGAAAATCGCGTCATGAGTACAATGTCCCCTTAAGGGAAATGCGCTAAAATCACACGTAGGGTTTACATGCCCTGCATTGTTGAGTAAGTATCTTGTTAACAAGGTAAACTGGTTTCAGATAAACATAAATCGTAATGGCTAAGCAAGAAAGTCTCAAAAAATGAACAACCCGTCAATTAAGGACTTTCTGGGACATATTATAAGAATAATTGCCAGGCGCGCCGAGTATCTTCATTAAGCTAAATCTCACGCAAATTATCATTCTATAGAATTCGTTTTACCTTGACTATAAACGGAGTTATTTGAACGCTATTGTTTTCAGTCATCAGTGAACAAATCCGGCGGTCATCAAGTATCAAATATGCAGCTTAAATTTCAAGTTTTGTCTCTATATGGGTAAAAGAGGACGAAATAAAATATATAATTCCAGCTTATGAGAAATCTTACCACAACTACCTTAGACAAACTATTTTCCAAATATATTTGTAATACTCAAAATATTCCTAAGGGTTTCCAGTTATTAACTCGTTGTAATCATACCTCAGTTTCCTCTATTATTTCCTATACCTACCAGAAGAAATTAAAAAGTAAAATAACAGTTCCATGAGGCTGGTAAAAAGTGTGGTGGAATTTGTTCTGAACTCGATGAAAATAGAGAAACTTCCGTCAAGCTGGGGTTGCTAAACTGAGCAGATTTCCCACGTGAAGTTTTCTAATATATAAATCTACATACTGCCAACATTTAACACCACCGCGAATATTAAGTGAATAAATATATACGGTAATGAGAAATCTTTCTGTCAATTTTAATTTTAATTTTCTCAAATTTTAGTAGTCCAAGAACTAAAGAAAGGGGGGGGGGTCAACAGAACATATTTGCATATATCTCACAAAGCAGAAGTTCAATGAAAACATTATTTGGTATTTAACCTTTGAATGAAGTGGTTCATGATTTAAGAGCCTATTTTTAATATGACATTATTAGGAGGGGGGGGGGTGCTGAAGGATAAAAATTCACATATCGCTTAATATTCAAGATAGAGAATAAATGAATAAATAGCATTTTTAATATATAAAAATATTAATAGCACATTTAATTGGCAATAAGATTGGTTCTATACAATTTGTCGATCCGACGACCACCCCTCCCGCTGGTCCTATAACGATTAAATATCAAGTTTGGTAAAGCTAAAGCAAACATTGCGGCCGCTAGAGCGTTAACAGACACACACGAACACACACACACAGAAATCTGCTAAAAAAAGGAAAGCAAGAAGGTATATAAGAAATCAAAGCATCAAGTAATGGACCGAGTTGTTTATTATTATTATCCATCCGAATGCCTGCAGTTAAAAAAAGAAAGTCCGTCACGCAGGGGCTGCGTAAACTAAGCAGATTTCCCACGTGAAGTTTTACAATAGAGAAATCTGCCTAATAACAACTGTAGTAGTAAGAAACCTCTAAACCTAAAAAATTATTTAGGGCGTAATAATCCAGTAGTTTCTAGCCCCAAAAAACAGTTAACCTAACCTCTAAACCTATTCACGAGGGACGAATAGTTATGGAAACGGCCGCCAGAGCTCTCGGCGGAAAGTCGGAACATAGCCTACTGGTGACCACACGCAGAATACAAATGCAAATATCTCGGTTAATATTCAAGATAGAGATAAAATGTATATAACAATATTTATAGTAAATTTAATTTGCAATAAGATTGATTCTGTACAATTTTTCGGTCCGACGTATAGTAACGGAGATATTTCGAAAATCCTCCCCTCTAAACCCCCCCTCCCACTGGTCCGATTTCAGCCGTTAAAGAACTTGATCTTTCTTTTTACATAAAACGACTAAATATCGAGTTTGGTAACGATCAAACAAAAATTGCGACCGCTAGAGCGGTAACAGACAAATATATATATATATATATATATATATATATATATATATATATATATATATATATATATACAGTTTTGAACGGACCTCATTTTCGTCATCTCCTGGGTAGGATCGAAGGACATTTGAAGAAAAATTTCGAAAATTCCGTCATGAGTACAACCTCAATAGCTGATTTCCCCTAAGGGAAATCTGCTAATAAAAACAAAAATATGCTAAAATGGGAGCAGGAGTTGCAACAAGGATAGTGCTAGGCAAAAAAAATGAAATGAAGGAAAAGGAAACAACGATATGGAAGAAGGGCAGGTACAAAACGGAGAAATGTTTTCCTGAAGATAAAAAAGAAATTAAATTGTATAAAATACTTCCTCATTCCGACCATGGGGGCGGAAGTGAGATAGAAACGCATTTTTATTGTGTCAGGGACACAATAAGGATTTTAGAAGATCAAGGGAAAGCAGCATATGACTGAACTAAGTTAAGGCAGTATTGTGTACTTTAGCGAGTGGCCTTCCTCCCTTCTCAAAGACTAAAATCGGATTTCATTTTTCATAAATGCTGGTGGTGTAATTTGTTCATTATAGCATAAAAGTATTTCATATTACTCTGTAGTAGGTGATAGCTGTTTAAATGGAGTTGAAGTAAAAAGTTCCTACGTTTTCTACTACGATGCGCTGATGTCTTATCACTGCTAATAAAAAGAGAGGGAATTATTGACTTGCGTAAATAAACTATGCATATACTTATTACGAAATCAGTGTACAACGTCAGTTTTTAACAACTGATCGTTAGCTTGAAATTTAATTGCGTTGAGTTTTTCCTATACAGAAAAAGTTTGTTGCTAATTTTGTTTTGTTATCAGCCATGCCCACAAATGACGTATGGATCAGCTGATACAGTCGATATGGGCCACCAGTCTGTTTTCTTGTTGCTACATCAAAATTACCAAACTAAGAGTAGAGGGTTTACTTAGCAAAAATATACTGGCTACAAAAATTTGACTAAAACTATAAGAATATTGAAATGATAGCTTTGGTGTCCTCTAGTTCAGGATTAAATAAGTTTGTGTGCAGGGTGCAGGATGTCTTACGATGTTCAAGATTCAGGATATTTAAGGACTATAGAATGGGAAATGATGGACAAGACGAAGTTTTTTCCCCTTAGCATGCTCAGTTCTTTTGCTGTGAGGTGCAGTCTTTATCCATTAACTTTGATTAAAACGAGATTACAAATCCAAAAACATGACTCTATGTACACTGGTGAGAAGTTTTCTTTGGTGTTGGTGCCTTATTTTGTGGATTTTTGGAAGCACAAATATCTAAGGTTATTATTTTCTTCTGTGCTTTTAGGACTTATCGATGCTGGTTCCAAGATATACAGGACAGAAGGCTTGTCTGGCTTATATAGAGGTTTTTGGGTTAGCTCAGTACAGATAGTTTCAGGTGTTGCATATATAGCTACTTATGAAAGCACAAGGCATATTCTCAAAACGCATGATGTAGCTCCGACTACTCGAGCTCTTGTGAGTGGAGGAGTTGCCTCTTTGGTTGGCCAAACTATCATTGTTCCTTTTGATGTTGTATCTCAACACCTTATGTTTCTGGGTATTTCTGGTTACCAGGAAGGTGGCAAGGTAACTTTTGTTTGTTTTGTTTATACCTATGCATGACATGCATTTCAAAGGCTATTTATATAAAGAGATTCTTCTCACAAATTGTATAGAACTAGGATAAAAAAGAAGACTGCTTATCTTAAGTAGCATTAATTATTTTTTTTATTAACGTTCACTTCATAGGACTAAAGCTATTTTGGACAGCCTCTCTCGATTTCTGGTAATCAGTATTTTATTTGCCATATTATGAATTTTTATTGTCCATACAGGAATAGAACCTTGTACTGTATGCCTTGTGCCATAATTGTATTAAAACCAATGCCTTAACTCACATGGGTTACCTGAGATTCGACAGTTCATTATATAAAGATTAAAAATTAAAGTAAATCCTCATTTTAAAACGACTTGTTCAACCTATGTTTGGTTGACTTTATTAATTGTATAGGTGACATATGGTGAATTTTATAATATTAGTAAAGATACTTTGCCAATTGATATTAGGGGGTCACCTTCCTTTTCTATTTTTAAAATATTTAGAAATCATTACTATTTTATCTTAGCAGAATGCAGCAAAAAATCATATTTTTTATCGGACCAGAGGGAGTGGCTTGAACCTACCTCTGAAGATGGGTTAAAAAAAAGTCGGTCACATAGGGGCTATATAAACTAAGTAGATATACCACATGCAGGAATGATATACATAAAACAGCATAGATAAATAATTTTCACAGCAGATTCTTTACCTACTTAATAAAAACCCTTTGAAAAACAATACTTGAAATGTAACTTGCACATGAAATATTTTGTAATAGTTGCTTAATGTAAAAATCACATGAGTATAGTAAGATAAAAACAGAGAAATACAAATAACTTGTTTACAGGATTGGCTATCACATTTTTCAATATAATGTATATATTGATGTGATGACAGAGTTGTTCGTGATTTTGCATTATCCCCGCCCTCAATAAACCCCTAATCTCTTGTCAAATTTCAGACATTAATAATATTAACCTTTAGTTTTACTTCAAATGGTTTGATTACAAAGGGAAAATTATGGCCAATGAGTGGTAACCTCTTATACAGACAGATACAGAAAGAAAAAATATTGAATGAACCCATTTTTTTCACCTAGGTAAAATGATGATCAAGTCGTTTTATTTGAATAGTCTTGTAATTG
Source organism: Riptortus pedestris (assembly GCA_019009955.1). Classification (NCBI taxonomy): domain Eukaryota; kingdom Metazoa; phylum Arthropoda; class Insecta; order Hemiptera; family Alydidae; genus Riptortus; species Riptortus pedestris. Next base: position 157,567,857 of record CM032229.1, read on the forward strand.
CAATCTCTCAATAGTTGATTTCCTCTAAGGGGAATTTGCTAAAAGAATTATTTTATAAATGTAAACAAATTTATGATTTTTCTTAACTACCTCTTAGTGTGCTAAGACTGAAGTAAGACTTTAGAGAGGTAAGGCTTGGAGTTGGTATCTGTAATTCGTTGTAGAGAAAATTTGTCCATTCCTGCATGTGTAGATTTCCTATATTTAGTCTAAAAAAAATGTTATTTATTATCATCCACTTTATGCTAATAGGCCAATCGGGATGATTTATTCATATGTTATTAACCTTTTGTACTCATTGAGGGACTAAGGATTTTATTTATTAAATTTGTTCCTAAATAAATTCTTATTGACCATTTGTAAATTGAAGCCCGTCTGATTTACCAATGTATATTTATCTTCATATTAAAACTATCATGCAACAGGCACTGTACAATTACGTGTTCATTTTGTAACACCAGTAAAAAAGGTAGCATGGAAAGCAAAATACACCTCTTCTCTCAAGCATTAATTAAACAGAAACGCCAGTTTTACCTCAAATGTATTGCATACTATATATAATTTTCAAAACGCAAAAACTATTTGAGCATACATTTTTATTTGTATTGTGAAGATAATGTTAATTTTTCATAAATAAATAATTTAAAAATACGATAATGAAGAAGAGTGAAAGTGCTAGGGAGGTGTACTCAGTTATTTCTGCTATTATTAACAGTGCTCCGATAGTATGTTACTCTTCACTGAGCAGACTATGGACCATTATTATTTTAATGTTTACACTCCAGACAAAAAGAGTATTTTTACTAATAGTTATTATTATTAGCTAAATAAAATAGCTAATAGTGTTGTGCTTGGGACCGTCCACCTTTGAAGGGAATCAAACTTTTATTCTTTTTTAATTTTTTTAAAAAGAGAAATGGGATTGATTAGAAAATAAATACAGAGACTGGAAACATAAATAAATTGTTTATAGGATAGCCTTGCAATGTATAACATTCACTCTCATTATTTAGCCTAAATTATTTCCCAAACAAATCTCTGGTGTCGTACTTATAATGAATGCTATCCATGATTATGATTCATATAGTCCACGGTGTTTTGAACAGTGAATAGGGATTGATTAGGAATTTATTTTCATTTATTCTTCATGTCTCTAAAAAATGCCAAAACTCTTTGCTATAGTTACCAAACACAAAGGCAAAACATGAACACAGAGACTGGAAATATAAAAATATGAATAGTGAGGGCTTGAAAAAAAAAAATTATTATTCAGTCTAATGATTTCTGATTTCCTGAGCAAAGAAGGCTACTTTAGCTAGTATATATAATATGAGCTGTTGTTCTAAAAAGATGATCAAGGAATAATCCTAGATACCGATTGTACAGTTTGAAATAAATAAAGCTCATACAGAAAAAGAGCTACGAACTATGCTGTTATTACTTCAGGGAAAAATACAAAGTGAATCTTAAAAAGATGATGGTTTGGATCAACATGAAGCAAACCTCCAACCACAGCAACAATCCTTAAAGAATATGGATTTCAAACAGAAGTAATACGTGCTATTTCCATTGGAATTTTAAAGAAACCAATATGAGTTGTAAATAATCATTTGTCATTAGTCATTTTTTTGGTGACCAACTCTGAATAAAATCTTTATCCCACCTAGGCTATAAAGAGGCATAACCTGTCCCAATTACCAATAGTAGCAGAAAGTGGACATTAATAAATGCCATTAGTCTCAATTATTAGAATATTGTTACTTTTAGTTTTTCTGGTGTTTGTAAAATGATATGATTTATTACTTTCCATTTTTAAACTGACCAATACTTGCTGCAACTAATTTTATTAATAATAATTATTCCATATTTTATATATACTCACACACAACTATTTTTTTATTAAGATTTATCCTTGAGACAGTTATTGTATAATAGCAAGAATGTTATATTTTTTGATGATACATTTTTTTCTATTAATGTTTTTTCAAGTAGTTCATGGTCAAAACATGATTACCTTTCACAAGGGCATCAAGATAACTACTTTTGCCATTGAGTTAGGTGTAAGTGAGGGAACTAAAATCATTTTTCAAAGATATTGATCTATAGAATTTATAAATGAACTCAAATATTATGTAAGGGGGATATGATATTAATTATTTGCTTGTTTTTTTTATTATCTTTGAGAGGCTTAGCTATGAGAAATTATTACAATAAATGTTTTCTTTTATAAATCACTCTGATGTGATTAATAAACGAAATATATAGGTTTTGTAATTTATTGTTTTTTGGCATACTAATATTCTAAAATAAAATGTATTAGATTGCATTAAAAACTAATAATTTCTTTTAGGTAAATACGAAAAATGTAGTAATATGCGTTAACATAAACATTGCTTTATTGTCTATCGAAGTTCATCAATATTTTACCCATATATTAATATTATTATATTACCTATTGGCATATCATACATATAAATATGTGTGTGTCAACACATTGAGCCATTGTTTCTAGGCCTCCACGCCATGAGATTCAATCTTGAGACAAATTTTCCTACCCTTATAAGATTCTTTTTCATTCACCTTTCTATCCCCAATAACCATATTGATGTTTTGAAAGGTCCCAGCAGCTTTATATCCAAGTTTAAATTCATATAATAATGTACTAAATAATTTATCTGATTCTATTCATAGTAAAATGTCTTTCATACGGGGGCTGTGCAAACTAAGCAGATTTCTCAAGAGTTGAAATGACACTCTGGTAGTGATCTCATCTTTCCAGCTATTCTCTTTTTTTTTCCGTAGTTAGAAGCCTTTGTAAACAGGAATTAAAATAAACAGATGAGCTGTTCAGTGATTCAATTACTTAAATTATAAATTTGATGAGAAGAAGTGGGGATTTACTGAAGTGTTAAAACATGATAATACAAATACCTCGCTTAATATTCCAGTTAGGGAAAAAATGTATAGAACAACAATTGTAGAGCATCAAATATTTATGAAGATTGGTTCTATCATATTTTTGATTCAACTCGAAATAACAGATATTTTGAATTTTTGAATATGATCTTCAGGGTTGGATGAAATGATTAAATATCGAGTATGGTATTGATAAAAAAAACATTTTCGAGCCACACATAGCATAACTAATTTAATTTCTTTAATAGGGAAGCTGTTATAACCTCTTAAACTCCCCCCTCCTTATTGCTTGACATGAATAGAAGAGGAAAGCTAAACAATTGTGGCCAGACTCAAACAGGGGATATATAGAGAAGAAAAGTAACCACTAAGGGTTTTTTTTTCTGAAACTAATCTTGTCTAACTTCTTTTTTACAGGTTGTTCTTAGCTCTTTGGGACTCAGCATAGATCCTAGAAGATCAAAATTTCGCACAACAATAGATATAGCCCAAGTCATATACCGTACAGATGGGATTAGAGGATTTTATAGAGGTTACTTTGCTTCAGTCTGCACATATGTCCCCAACAGTGCACTTTGGTGGACTTTTTATCAATTATATCAAGGTAAATGGACTGCATTAAATCAAAGCTCATTATTTTACATTGAATGCATGTTCTACAAACAGACAGCATGCCCCATTGTGAGTTACAATAGAAAAAAAATAAAACAAAAAAAAACGGAGGAACTTGTCAAAACTCAATAAATAAAAAGTTATTTATGTGTACTTTTGCAGCACATGAGTTAAGACATTCATCTTATTACACATTGTGAACCTAGAGTCATGGTTTGATTCCTGAGTGTATAGTAGTTAATTTATTGACAAACTTGCGAAATAAAATCCTTAATCCCTCCCTGGTTCGAAAAGGGCGTTACCTGTAGATAACCCATCCTGATTAGTCATAGTATCATTAAACAGATGTTAATAAATAACAGTAACATTATCTGTTAGATAAATTCCAAAATCAATTGTAATTTCTAGAAAATCCAATTGTTTTGTCTGTTGTTGGAAATAAAACAGTCTAAAATAAAATGTTTTGAATGGTTTATTGCAACTTGTTTTATTGAAACTAAGATTGTTTTAAGAGTATACTTACATGTTCAATTTGGAAAAAAAATCAGTAGACCTCCCATCTCTTATAAATGTAATATTAGAGAATAGTTGTGTAAGAGTCCAGAGTTGAGCTCTATTCGCTCAAAAAGTTAATCCAACTCTGTTTGGTTTGAACTATCTCATTTTTCAGTACAATAGACTTTTATTTCTGAAGTATGTTATAATACTCCATGAATGTATTCGTTTTAAAAAATGATTTGTATAGAATTGATCACAACTTTATTTGCAGATGAATTGGCAAAAATTTTTCCAGCAAATTTCTCTCACTTACTAATACAATGTATTGCTGGTACACTTGGTGGTTTTACTACAACTCTTATTACCAATCCAATGGATACAATAAGAGCAAGATTACAGGTAATTTTTAATATATTTTGAAAATTTTAATTTAAAAAAAAATCAAGAATAAAATATTTTATGATGAAAAGATATAAGATTTTTTCTTAAAACCCCATTCAAGATATTTTCTACCAAATTATAATTTTAACCTATTTTCAAAGGTAGATATTATTCCCGCTAATAGTTCTTATGGCGAACAATTCACATTTTATCATTTGTTTTTCAGGTCCAAAGGACAAATTCAATAGTTAATACATTTCGAGGATTATGGTCTGAGGAAGGTCTATGGATGTTTTCCAAGGGATTGTCTGCACGATTAGTACAGTCCATCTGTTTCAGTTTTTCTATCATTCTTGGATACGAAACCATCAAAAGGATATCCGTTCGACAAGAATACAAAGATAGAATCCGATGGTAAAATAATGCTTTCATTTCTTTAACAGAAAAAGGATATTGTAGAAAAAAGTTTTTGTCATGTTTTTCCATCTACTGACATTTAACTGAACAATTTATGCATGTGATTTCCTATTCAACGTATCTATTTAATTTCAATTGATGCATTTTTAAGTTACTTCTGTGCTAGTGCAAAATAAGCTCATTGTTTTAAGTGAGTCTCTTAAAACATTTAATTTTGTAAAATAATTGTGTATGAATGTTCACTCCTTGTTATTGTTGTTTCTTCTTATTTCTACTGTTATAAATGTGAATATTTTTTGTTATTTATTTTTAGAATATACACATATTACAGTTACTGTAGATTGATAAATTGAAATTTTAAATTAAAAGAAACAACTTATTTACTTAGTTCAAATAAGTTTTGAAATATTTTCTTCTTTCTTTTTTTTTGCCAAAAAACAAAAATGTGGCTCTCTTATCCGTCAATACCAAAGAGAAACTTCTTGTAAAAACCCTGTCTTAAGGATGGCAAATTCTAAGTAGGTAATGTCACCCTATATTCACATCTTATCTCTAATATTCTAATGAGCCCTATTTATACTTTTTTAATGTCTGTATTTTAAATGAGTCATTTGACTTTCTAAGTATGATTTAAATATCAACAGAACTGAAGGAAAATTATTTAAATATAGACTCCTTGTATTGTGTCCGATTGAGTTGAAGATCTGTGGTACAAATAAAACTTGTAGTTACCTTCATATTACAGTTTGCAGGCAAATTGAATTGTAGTAGAATCCCGCTAATCTGGGCCAAGAGTCTGAATTAGCTGTAAAATGTACATGACATAAATTTAATTTTTCTTTGAATTTTAGTATGATTGTAAGGTTAAATTGCCCAACATAACAAAAATGAAACATATAAAGCTACACTATTTTCTTTTCTTATTAAAATGTGTTTTTCTGCCTGAACAGTCTTTACTATTTGGCAAAAAAAATTCCCAATTTCTTTCCATTATTTTTTTTTTTTTAAGTCTGAAACAGTTAGTATTTAAACTTTTAAATTCTTTACACCATCCCTCTGCATCAGTGTAAAGCAAAGATTTGAGTTTTTATTCCATTTCACAATCACTTTCTTCTGTTTAGTTCTCAATTCTACATGCAAACTCTCCCAATGTACATTATACAGTACACTAATGATACAAAAATATAAAATTCAATTTTCAGTTTACTGACCTTTTTATTAGTCTTGTTTTTCAAATCCTGTTTGGGCGAACGATTCAGGCTTGCATGATCTGGATTAGCTAGACTCTACTGTATTAGATTTAAATCTTGCTTCAGTGCCAAATGTTTTTAAAATGTGTTTATTAAATAATATTTAAATTTGTTTTCACTAAAATAAGTTTTCATATAGTTCTTTTATTCTGGCATGATGAAGGACTCATATTATTATAGTAGTAATTACATACGAATTACATGTGCAATGTTATTAACAGCAAAATTGAAATCACTTATGACATATTTTGTATGTTTTTTTTTATATGTGTATGTGCATATTTTGTTGAAAGACCTAACAATCCTGTTCCACAAAGTATCAAATGAATTTTTATTAAGTATTTTATTTTTTTATAAATTAATTATTCAGTTAGCAGTTTATTCTACGTTTGAATTTTTTACATAAAATTCCATTTAAATTTAAAAAGGTCAATATTTGAACTTAAACTATTAAATCATTGAAGAAAAACAATAGCTTGTTTTAGAAGTTAACATTTAGAATGACACTTTGTAAGATTGATTACTATCAAGATTCAGAAGTAATTAAGTTAGGCAAAAGAGAATTGTTTTACATTTCAGTTGAATACCTTAATTAAAGAGGGTATGTTGATATTGTATAGCCATTTATAAAGAACGTGTCAAATCAACGTAGATGCATATCGTTTCTTTGCTGTAGGTACGAAATATATTTTGTGATTCGGTTATTATATAGTTAGTGTTTTGAGGGATGATTATTATTTAAAACATAATAACCAAATGAATTAGTAATAAAAGAGACATGCTAAGTCACATGAACAAACTCTGTAGAGAGATTTTAAAGTATATAATCTGACACTGTGTTGTGAATGCTTAGATTGTTCACAATTTAGTTACTATTAACAATCAATTGAGACAGTTCGTTTTCAATTTCAGTCGTTTTTGTTTTTAATTTGTGAGAGCCATTTTCAAAATAATTAAAAATAAAATACTATTTGATTTTTGGAATATGTAATTTGCTGTATGTACAAATGGAAGAAGATATAGTTAACTCAGGGTGCTAACCCTGTTAAGGGAAACTTAAATCACCAGTTGTTAATTTTGTCTTGAAAAAGAAAACAAAATGTCTCAGGGTGTTGTTTAGTTTTCAGTGGAGTTCAGTTTACTTTTTAATGCCCAAAATTTACCGATATTCACGGTTGAGTAATTATTATTTAAGAATTCACTTTTTTTGTACATTTGGTATTTTGGGGAATAGGGTTTCGATAATATTGTGACAATAATATGTTTTTGGTGCATGTAAGAGTGACTAAATATTTAATTTATTTTGAGCCAATGATATTTAATGACTTTATTTACCCTTTTAAATGATTGTCCAATTATATTTTTGTTCTTAACAGTTACCAAAATTTCATTTGTCAGAGATTATATATTTTGAGCTTTAATTATCCAATAGAATCCATTTCAATAAAAAAATATTATTTCTTTTGTTATGTAAAATATTTTGAGAATCTATTTACTTTTAATTTTAATTTAATAATTTCTGATTACAAATTGTATTTTTAAAAGTAAGGGATCACATCAATAAAGCACAATAAATTAGTATTTTATCAATGGCATTCTGCCACTTTATATGAAAAGTTGTCATGCAATTGTCAGTGTTCACTTGTCATGTCACGGTTGCTTAGAAGAGGTGCTTCCATTAGACAAAAACAATAATTAGAAAATTAAATTAATACATGTTGTATAAATAATTGAATTTTAAAAAGAAATGTTCTGTTTAATTTTAATTTTATTTTTTGTTCTAGAAAGGCCTAGTCATAATTTTAGTGATATGTTAAACTCACCTGATTTGACTTCTTTTTTTTTCTAAGCCGCAAGCTTCTTTGGTACTGCTTCTCAAGTATAGTAAAATAAACCATTGAAGAGTTGTATATGTTTATTACAAATATTATTTACTTTTGTTCAAGATATGTTTTTTTGTTATTCATTATTTATTGGTTCATAAGTTAAATATAAGTGACTGGGTGGTTGTTAAAGTTAGTCATAGAAATAGCATATATGTCATGTTATACCAAGTAAAAGTTTTTAATGGGAAAAGAAGTCTATATGATACCTCAAGAAGGATTGCGAGTTAAAACTTGCATAATGTTAGTAGTCAATAAAAATTTACATTTAATAAATGATATTTAAGATCATGTTTTGTTGAGTCTATTGTAAATTATTTTTAGTATATAAAATATACATTGACAACAAACCGCTTAATTTAATAAACCTTGTTAATCATCTTTAAAAATAATGTTTGGTGCCGAAATTGCACATAAAAAATATTTTAAAGTTCTTAGCCCAAAGTGGCCTTCTACCATCATATGTAAGTATGCAAATACTTATTGGATTTGAGTTTTCTCTTCAAGGAAATAGTGATTATGAAGTAATTATATATACATTAGGAGTCATTCATATGCATGAGTTAGTAAATGTGGGATGAAGAGCATCTCATAAAAAAGCAAGGTAAGTGGTTGAATAGGAACATAGCCAAAGTTATTCATATCCCATTTTACTCAAACCCTAAGTTCATTTAATTCAACAATTTTCCTGAATATTCATAATAGACAAACACAAATTTTACTTAGGCTTATCATGAATGTACACCAACCTATTATAATCAGTGTGGCAAGAATATTGGAGAGAGGTGGAAAATTTGTTGGGTCTCTAGCTTAAAAAGTTTAGTATCCTACTATCTGTTTGTCAATGTCTGAAATAAACCAAGAGTTAGGTTCTTAAAGGGTAGTTTTCTATCTCATATTCAAGGAGTATTTTGGTTTTTGTCAGTCTGAATGTGATAATGAGTCTTATAATTTATGAGCAATCTAACTTGGGTCAAAAAGTCTGTCTTGCAGGATTTCATAAACTAAGAATTCATACATGCTAGAGTGACACACTGGTTATCCATCCCACCATCTATTCTCTATTGCTCCCATGGCAAGAAAGTGAAATGAATGCTCGAAATGCGATTTTGTTGCTGAGTTGCGACTCAGTTGCTTAAAGTAAAAAATCAGATGAAGGCTGAAAATTAAAAAATGCAAATATCTCAATGAATATTCGAGATAGAGGGAAAGTGTATTAAGGAATAAGTGTAAAAAATTAAATGTTTAACAAAATTAGTCCTATAACATGTTTTGATATGACTTATAATAACAGAGATATTTCTGATTTTCTCTCTTTAAAACCTCCAGCCCGACTTAAGCCATTATTGAACTTAATCTTTAGTTTTACATAAAACTTACTTAATTTATGTTGCTGCCCTTTAAGATCCTGCTTAATCTATTTTGGATCCTTTACAGCATATTCTGCTAGGGCCAAGTCAAGTAAATCATTATTTTTGCTTCACACCAGACTGTTCATAACCAAAGTGGAGTTTCCCTTGTCTGCCATAATGATGAGAATACCTTCAATTTTCTTAAGAGCTTTGAGATAATCCCAAGATAAAAAAGCCTTGGAGGTTCTTGCCTTCATCTGTTCCTCTGCTGGAATCTAACCTTAATTATAGGTGTAGCTGTTGGAATAACCTGGCTCAATCATGTGCGAGGGATTTTGCAACCTGAATTTTATAACCTCCTTTGCAAACAGTTCTAAAAGAAATTGAGAATAAAATATGATATTGTGTATCAGTATGTCATTCTAGCACATTCCGTAAAATATACATTTCATTTTTGTGAAGCTCATTAAAACAAAGCCATAAAGTAAAAAATTAATTAAGTATGAAAGTCACACTTCTATACCTAAATTATTTATTTATATAGAAAGTCAATGTACAGTTAGGTATTAGCTATGTAAACAGAGTCACCAGGTCGAATGACCCCTGGTTGAACAAGTCCGATGTATACTCCCATTACTGGTATACTAGCATCAACTCTCTTCTCACCAAGCATAGCCATGGTACGATATCTAAAAATGAAATATTTCTATTAATAATTGATAAAATAATATTCCAATTAAAATGGATTTAAAAATAAGTTTAAAAATGGTTAAATATTAACCAATAAGTTGACATAATATGGGGAAAATAGATATAAGATGCGTGTGTCTATGAGAATCTTACTTTTTTAATGTAGTAATTGGTTCATTTTTTTCATTTCTTTCCCCAGTATGTGGATTTATAGTGGTGAAACGGCACCTGAAAAACAAAAGTATATAAAATAGCCAAACAAAAATCAATTGTAATGGTATATTCACAAGGAATATACCCAAAATATTTAGAAGGTTATCATCTCCAAAAATATAATACACAGTAAGTAAATATTTATATATATTATGTTTAAACCACATACAAGGCTATTCTCAGTGATCAAGACCCATTACACCATTACAATCAAGAGTAAGGCTAAAAAGGCCTTAATTAATATTAATCTTCAACAAATAAAATCTTATTTATTTGCTAGGGACAGGACATGCAACATAATGCTTGTAAGTTCCAGAAATGTGTTATTTATATTTCACCTTGCTTCTCAGTCCATCTGCTATAGAAATAACCATTGATTTTCACAGAAATCATATAATTTCATTATTATTAGTTAGGCAAGTTAGTGATCTTTGTAGTTTCTTGGTCTGAAGAAACAAGATAAGTAGGTCTCAGTTGAAATCACTCACCACTCAAAATTCACCAAAAAAGGTAGGACAAATGAAGGGTTAGTTCATTCGACATACCATTTTACTAAACACATATAAAAAAGGATGGAGGAATGTTTCAACACGAAAAATAGTAATTTATATATCATAAAATTTATGAAGAAATAGCCTTATTTACCTGATAGCAGGATCGGCTTAGATCAGGCGATGATACACCTACCTCTCTTCGACACATTTTATTGAATATATTTATATTTAATCAATTTGACATATTGCCATATCATAACCCTATTAATTTTGTTTACAACTTTGATTTTCCGTTTGTGGTAGATTAACATTAGTTTCATAGCCATTGTGTAGTTTACGTACAATAAATAAATATTCACATTAGTATTAGTAATAGTTAAATTATTAGAATTGTGGTTGCCATTATACAGTTTTAAATTTTAAAATTTGGTTATTTACAACTCTTTCTTTTAAACACATTTGGCAGTCATTATTAAAGTAAATTTTGTTGTGACTTTGGTTCACTAATACATGCACATTCAGAATATATTTTTATAATTTAGTAGATTGTCGCATATCCAATATTTACCTAGTGCAAGGCCTGAAAGTGCGAAAAACAGCTTCACCAATTTTAATCCAGTCCCATTTGTCTTCTGCATATGCTTCAACTCCTTCAATCACTAAGTTAGGTCGGAAATTTAATGGACTACATTTGTCTGTATCTTCAAGTCTATCATTTAATTCTTGGACAGAGTTGCAGTTAATCAACAAATAACTGCTTAAGTCTGAATAAGCACCCTGAAAAGTAAAAATTAATACATTAATAGCAAAAATGCTTTAGTAATGGGAGCAAATTATAAGAGAAAGATCTAAATTTATTTTAGAATATTACATAAAATGAAATTATTTTGGAATAAGAAAATTAATGCTGATGAAGATCATACTGATTACACATGAAAATACATTCACAGCAAATCATTTGAATTAGAGTCTGCTTTTACAAGTAATATAATGCAGGAGCCAACTTAATAAAAATAATGGACTATAATTTTTTTAATTATGTCTTTCTTTTAAAATGAATAAGAAAAGAAATGTACCTAGTATTTATAGAAATTTCTATAACTTACACAGATTGTTTGAAATACTTTTACAAATCTCTTGAAGGTATAGAGAGACTAAAGAAGGTGCAAGCAACTGGGGTATGATAGAAAATAATTATACTAGAAATATTTTGAAAAATACGAAGTGGAAATCTGGTAACCAATTACAAGGCTTTTCAAGTCTTAGCCAGCACCAATTTTCAACAATTGAAAAGCTAAGCAAACAAAGATCAACAGATGTTGTTAAGCATTATATATATATATATATATATATATATATATATACATTTACACAGTGAAAACTGCAATTTTTTTTATTGTTGCCCACCAGTAAACACCCCCCCCCCCTCCACCTTAGTCAATTTCAATCAAAAAGGAAGGTGCACGACTGATTGTTCCGACAATTATAAATATGAAATTCCAACATTCTAAAGCTAATATGTTTGAGTTATTATTTATTAAAAGTACTGAGTAGTGAAGTATTATTAAAAAAAGATACATACATAGATCATGCCCAAAATGGGTTTCAGGGAGGATCAAAACAACAAGAAATTAAAAAGGAAATTCTATGCCCAAGTGGAAATCAATCATAGATATCCAAGAAAATTATGAACAATGGCGTAACAAACTTGTTTAATCTGGGCCTGAAAAATATTTTATGCCCAGGTAATGTTAAATATGTTGATAATGTGTAAAATGTCGAACTTCTTAGTTGGTAAGAGTAATGTTTTATAAACTAAGCTTCTTTTAAATAAATAAAAACATTAGCCAAATAATCTTAGGGTTGAATCACAGTTTTCAGATTTTAATATAAGTCTTATAACTGTTATATTGATTTCAAAAATTGGTAATTCCCGTTATTCTGAAAAAAAGGGAGTTTGAAAGTAATTTTTATTCAAAGGTTGTGGGGGAAGGAATTTATTTTTTAGAGGAGCAGTAGCACAAAATAGGTTGGGAACTTATGATTAAATTAATCTGTGTACAGAATTAATTTTCTGTGTATAAAGTGGATAAACTTTCACAAATGTAAGAATTTTGTTTTCCCCTCTTTATCGCAATATCCCACCAATTTACACTTAGAAATATAAGTATTTTAGTAAACATTACATTGTAATAAAAGCAAGCCAAGAATGTGTTGACCATCAAATGGATAGGATAGCAGTGTGAAATTATACATAGCATAACACATAAGTAAGAAATATTTGAATAAGCACTTTAAATTTGAATTAATGAATAAATACTTGCACTGCATAAAGCACAATAACCAGAAAATAGATATATTTGAAGTATATAATTATATAAAATAATAATAAGAAATGCACAGAACTCACTTGCTTTTTAAAGTGAACCATTCAAACAGAAAAAAAACTTCTGAAATGATTTTTGTGAATATCCAAATACAACCTATGAAATGAGTTAAGTTAATTCATTAATGAATACATTTATTACAAATAGAATACAATTTTTTAAAATATATAATACTATAATGAATGTTTAAAAGAAAATATATTTAAATTTGCAAAACAGTATAATCGTAGTTATAAAATACTGAACTTTTAAACGATAGAAAAAAGATCGAGTTCAAGTAATGCTCACTGCAGTCATAATAAAATAGGAGGGGAGAGGAGTTGGATTATGTTGTGTGATATTATATTGCAGATCTTAAAAATCTTTAGCCACGTCCCAAGGGGATTCCTAATGAGAAATTTTACAATGTATGTTATCAGTAACTTACAACCCTCCACCCTAAGATGGTCTGGGATAAGTTGTCTCCAGAAGGCTGGCCAGTGGGTACGTGGTCAAATCACTTAAAGAAAGCATAGCATGGTTATAGGAGAATCAAATTCCTTTGTCACAGTGACGTGCTGCCAGAGAATTTACTTCCACTGTTGTATTTCAAAAGTGTTCTCAATAGCAAATCACTCTCACTCACTCAAGTATAACAATACCCAATGATGCTTGACTTTGGTGATTGGAACAATGACATTCTACCACTGAGCTTTCAATGCCTCTTTAAAATATTAATCAGAAATTAATCAAGACTTAGTTTATGATGAGAATTAGTATCAAGAATTTATTATACTGTTCGTTATTTACTTCAATTAATAAAAAGGTAATATTTAAAGACAGAGAATCCTTTTATAACAACAGAACTTTTAAAAGGGAAGACGAAAGACCAATTTTACTTCTCAAAAAATTGCCTTTTTCATTAGCTTTACCATAAGGGGGGTCAGCTCTTGAGGTTCAATTCATAACATTTAAAAAAATAATAGTTGAGACAGCAAAATGTGGTCCGTTCAAATGCTGAACTGAATGGGCGGATGAATGGAGAAATAAAAAGTTGGGTCGAGAGGTAGGTAGATGGGTAGATACTATTATGAAAATTATAATGTGTTGAAAAAACTGGTGAAGGGCACAAGGAATATGATGTCCAGTCAGATTTTTTGTTATTGCAGATTTGGGTTCTACATAGCTTGAAATATGAAAACCCAAATTTTGAGGTGGACACACACACACGCACACACACACACACAATGTATATTTTGGCCAAACTCATAGGGTTATTATTACAACAATAAATAAAAAATAGAATTAAAACCAATTAAAGATGCAAAAAAAAAAAAAAAGATACGATAACTTCAATGTGCGCCATCAACTCTCAACAATGATTTTACAAACATTGAATGTGCATGGTAACAATGGAGTTTTACTTAATTTTTTTAATGAAATAATGTATATCCAAAATACTGCACCTTATTAAGCATTGGATCTACACTTCTCTAAGCAAGTCCCTTCTCTTTTCTTTTTAGCTTCCTACTCTCCTATGAAAAAATATCAAGTATACCTAGAGAATCTTCCATTTATACGTACATTAATGTAGCCTCAGGATAGTTTTTTGCACTTTTTATACCCATGGGATAATATTACAAGCTAATCTATGCATTTAATTTCAAAAACAATATATAAACAAAACAATTTGTATTCTTATCCTATATTTTATTTTTTGCTTCTTAACATATGAATTGTAAAACTTATCTCTCAAAGTAGTCTGTTAAGAGATAATTTCACCATTAGTTGATCATTGAACATTTGAAGAGAATTTTGAAAATTACATTATGAGTACAGCCTAAATAGCAGATTCTACTGAGGCAAAATCTGTTATAAATAGAACCATAGATCCTCAATAATACTTAACTAACTTCAAAATAACATATACGTACAGTAAAATTGTTAGATAACTTCTTGAATATAGACATTTCTTTGGTTCGTAATGATTCTACATCCCTCCTCCATGTTTCATTTTCGGGCCAATACCCAACCCTAAGGCCTTTTGCTTCTCCTATAATAATTTCAGAGATCCACTCAGCTATATCATCTCCACAATCAACTGTACGAACTTTTTCAGGATTCCATAAGCTAAAAAAAGGATATATGTGATTGATTTACAACTAACAAATGGGGTAGTCAATGAAAATAAAATATTTCAAAATTATGAACAAACCTTACAAAACTTTCATCAAATTTTTCGGGTAAAATTACTTCAATATCACTCTTTCCAGGACAAGTGAAAACCACAGTATTTTGTGTCTTTGGAGAAACAGTTATCTGAGTGATTTTAGGATTATTTTTTCCAATAATGAATTCCATAGTATCTTCCTCATAAACAACAAAAACTCTGGAACAAAAAAGGAATATTTATAATTAATAGGGCTCTGATGGAGGTCCATCATCAACAGAAGGAAATGAAAAGGGTCAATTACCTCCCCTTATAAATCCTTTATTACAGGCAGAGTACTTCCAGGGTAATCCCCGAATGTACTTTGCCTGTAATATAGAACAATAAGCAACAAAATTTACTTCACAAATCAAGAATGAAGGTAAGCTCAATTATTTGGAGTTTCAAGGAACGGACTCTACACACTCTTTCAACATCTACAGGAAGCCTACCTCAACTGACATCTTGATCCCACCTGATTATTACCATTATCCTCAATGTAAGACTTTGGTAATTATATACATGCACAGTCTTTTGAGTATCCCATTAACTGAATATATTTTCCAAAAAGAGCTAGATTACAATAAATTCTTAGCATCAGTTAATGGATATGATGTTAAACTGACAGACAAAATTCTGGAACGCTGCTTTGCAACGAATGTAGAACTTGTATTAAAGCAAGACAAGGAAGCTACACAAAAATCAGTGGGCCAACCACTTTGGAGGACACAAAAGATTGCAGGTGATTGGCCTTTTTCAAATCCTTCCCTTGATTTATAATAATCAGACTGGTTGGAAAGTTTCTGACAGTCTGCACTTGACCTGCTGCAAAGGATGGACCCCTGTTATCACAATTTTACATCACTTGTTTTGAGAAAGAGAGAGCTTTCTTCAATGTTTCAATCCTATCAATATCAACGCTGGCTTAAATCTTTCCCTTCAGTACCCTAATAGTCATTGAGAACAAGAGATTTCATTTTCATCACTAGATGCTTTTTTTTTCTATTTCTACAAAGGCAAGGATGCAGCTAAAGCCACAAACAAAATGTGTGAGGTATATGGGAACAATCAGTTAGTGTATTGACAGTGTATGAGTGGTTTGTGAAATTCAGGCTGGGAATGCTCACAGAGGCCAGTTCTGGACATCGATGACAATATCAAAGCACTTATTCCTGAAAACCACCAATTACCACTCGGAAAATAAGAGAGAGGCTGGAAGGCTCCAATTCCACCGTCAATGAAAATTTGTTATGTTTCGTTAGTCATATTTATGTTGGGGGGCAGGGCTTCAATAAACCATATACCCATTTGTGATTTATTACTCAAATGCCATAAAAACAATCCATTTTTTTAAATGCTTGGTATGAGATGATAAATGGTTTATTTACAATAATGTTGAGTAAAAAGGATTGTGGGGTCTTCCCAGAGAGCCACCACCAAACACATCAAAGGTTAATTCTATGCCCAAAACATTATGCCTTATTGCTGAATGATTTTCATAGGATATGAAAACTAGCTAAATAATATACTCTTAACTATGCATGCATGCCAAAATATTTCTAACAATGAGTGGAAAAAGGGTTGTGCATTTATTTAACTTAAACAAAAAATGTGTCAATCAAATTAAATAATTAAATTATATGATATATTTTTTAAATGAATACTTTTTAACATTGAACACACTGATGGACTGCAGGAACACAGAATACTTAGACTTCACGTAACATGTACAAACTTCATACAGACAAGAGGCCATACATTTAAAGAATACTGAACCATTGTAAAAATGAAATTTACTTCACAAAATATAACCTCCTCTTTTTGATTTTGATTTAGTGAGTAATTTAATATAATACTGAAAATTTTAAATAATATAAAACATCCAGTAATAACACTATTGGTTTAAAAAAATATTACACTTGGGGTTTTCTCAGGAGTACATCACCACAGTTACAGAGCACCTAAGCTTATAAATAAGTCAATATTTTATGGTTATTTTACCTGTCTCGTAATGACACTTTTCCATCTTCAGAAGTGTACTTCAGGCCAAGACTAGTACATTCAGCTTCAGGTAATTCCTTAAATTTACCAGATTTTAATGGATAAATATAAATATTTGTGAGTTTACCCACAAGTGACCAACGCCTTCGATTAAGAAACCATGTGAGAGTAGTAACAGTCACAAGAAGTATTCCAAGACGAACAGACGCAGACATTAGTAGAGTCATTCTCTATGGAAAGAAAATAGTTCTCTCTCAATAAGTATATTTAACTTGATATTTTCTAAAATCATTCTATCAAAAATAGAGTTAAAGGAACCAAAACATTGAATCAAATTTCCTCTATCAAACATCTCCCCTGAAATTTTGAAATTAAATTTTAAAAAACTCAGTAGGTTAAAATAAACTAATAATACATAAAAACCTAGCATGTTTTGGTGGCAGATATATTGAGAAGGATAAAAATATATCTTTCTAGGTAACAACAATAAAATTAGGAACAGCTTCAATAAAAGAAAACAGATCTATATAATGAAAACCTAACTCAAAAAATGAGTTACATTTTGAAGCATTTATGGCATTCCATAAAAAGAGCAATTCTAAAATTATTTTTCCAAATTAGTTCAATAATTTCTAATAGACCTTTGTATACATTTTTTAATAGTGGTATGAATTAA
Organism: Riptortus pedestris; assembly: GCA_019009955.1. Taxonomy (NCBI): domain Eukaryota; kingdom Metazoa; phylum Arthropoda; class Insecta; order Hemiptera; family Alydidae; genus Riptortus; species Riptortus pedestris. Next base: position 157,585,815 of record CM032229.1, read on the forward strand.
TTCGTTCAAAGTATTTTGTTAGACAAATATGTATTAACTAATGTGTTCCCTATTTAATAAACAAATATCCTGTCAAACATCAGAAAATATACCTTAAACTCAGAAAATACATTCTAAAAGGATTGAAGAAAGATTTCTCTGATATAAAAATAAGATGAAAAAGAAGATAAAAGAATAAATTGAATATAAACAAAATGTATCGAATTATTTTAGTTAGCTTACCTCAATAGTGGAACCACTTAACTTTATACATAAAATAAATGAGCTCCACAGCCCATTAAAAGTTCATATTTTTTTAAAAAAGACTTCACGCGGACACTAAATGTATTGAGTCTAAATAAAGGCAACTATTGGCACATTATTGAATGCAAGTGAAGGCCGGCAGGCGGGGGCCATCACGAGACTTATTCTGTGCAAGTCACGTGTTAAACCATGGGGAAGGTTACATACATTCCAAAACAATAATAAATAGTAGAAGGGGGATAATATTTTCAACTTTCATCAACCTAGTTAATAAGTGTGCTCGACATGACTTTTTCTCATGTTCACTATTCATTTCTACAGTAAATACCACTCACTTAACTTCCCTTTTCATATCTTCAACCTTCCAATTTTGTACCCTTTATTAAAAAAAAAAAAAAAATAGAGTTCGTTAATGGCTGAACTTTGACAAGAAGGGGGGGTAATCAAAAATTCAAAATAAATCAATTATTATGAGTCGTATTGAAAACTAGTATATAACTAATCTTGTTGCATTTGTAATTTCCTATAAATGTTATTCTGTTTTTTCTCTATCTTAAATATTACCCGAGATAATTGCGCTTATAGCAGATTTCCCTTCAGGGGAATTCACGACGCGATTTTTGAAAAAAAATTTCAAATATTCATCGAACCTACCTAGTAGATGACGAAAATGAGGCCCGTTCAAAATTATATATATATTTGTCTGTAATGGCTCTGAAGGTCGCAATTTTGGTTTAATAGTTACCACACTCGATATTTAATCGTTTTATGTAAAAAGAAAAATCAAGTTCGCTAATGGCTGAAATCCGGTAAAGTGTAGTTTAGTCGCCCACTTGGTGGCGCACTTTTCAAAATGACGACCGCGGCCATTTTGTTTTTCAAGCTTTATCTTTTTTAACACTTTAGACTTTAGTGACCGCTTTCAGAAATTTCCAAAATACACCATCGGTGGTTTTAACCGAGGGTGGGGATTATAATTTTAACTTATTTTTTTTTTTTAACTCACCTAATTTGTTGGGTCCTTAGACGGTGACGAAACAAGATAGCGGACGGGGGAGGGGGGACAAAACTACACTTTAGCCCTGAAATCCGACCAGAGGGAGGAATTGTGAAAATTCTTAATATCCCCCCTATTATGCGTCGGATCGAAACATTATATAGAATTAATCTTATTGCAAATGTAATTTTCGATAAATTGTGTGCTGTGCGTATTTTTATTATCCTGATTATTAATCAAGATATTTGCATTTTATAGTTTTCGGCATTTTGTATAACCCGCCCCCCCCCTACTACTCTTGTCATATTAACAATAAGCTGTTATATTATGAAGTACATTATATGAAGCATAAATACCAAATATTGTTCTCATTGAACTTTAACGTTTTGAGATAAATGCAAATGCGTGTCGCACCTGGGAAATCTGCTTTAGTTTTCAGCCTTGAGTAAACTTCAATTCCTAGTCATATCAAATAAGATGTTATACCATGTAACGAGTTTAAATACAAAATATTGTCTTCATCAAACTTTTACTGAGCGTGATATACAGTCAAATAGTTTCTGTATGAGTTCATCATCTATCAATACCCTACTATATATTTAACCATTTTGTGCAAAACTAAAGACTTTAATAGGTAATTGCTGAAATATGCCTGGGAAGAGGGGGGCAATTGAAAATTCGAAATATCTCCGTTCTTAACCGTCAGATAGAAAAATTGTACATAACTAGTCTTGAATTATGTAATTTTCTACAACTATTTCTTTTATATATATTTTGTCTAACTCGAACATTTTTTTGGGGTGGGGGGGGGGTAGCTGTTAGTACATCTCCACTCCTAATCATGGTATTTTCTGTACCTCAATCACTAAATATTGTAGCGAGGCCATCCTCCGGGAGAGATGCCGGTCAGTTCGAGGCACAGGAATCAAAGGAAAGAAAGCAGTTCTTGTCTAAGCGATATGGGCAGATCTACAGCTGGAGGTGTACTCCAAAACCTACCTTCCCCGAAATCCAATCCGTAAGCACCAGAGCAATTAGCACATCGCTGCGATTCATTTTAGCATATGACAAATCGGCGTGGTTTTCGTAGGACCCACAAAATGGACTTTTATTGCTATTTTCAAATGGATCCGTTTAGGAGATTTCCTCCCTCAAAGGAAATCTGCCATTGAGGTTGGACTCGAAGCGATATCCGAAAAATGTCTATAAATCATACCACTTGTCCGTTAACGGTATAGTAGTCGCAATATTTATTTGATCTTTATCAAACGAAAATTCTAAATATCTCACTTAATATATGTTGGATCGAAAAATTGTATGAAAACAATGTTATTGTAAATTTAATGTCCTTCAAGTACTGTTTTCTACATATTTTCTGTCTCGTGAGTATTAACTGAGATATTGTATATCTCTGTATATGTATTAACATGAGATATTTGCATTTTTTAAATTTTCAGCGTTTATTAAACCCCAACCTTTCACATGGAGCTTTGGTATCGTTAAGAAGTCCAGCTTACAATTAAATTGTAAAATATGTTTCATGCATGTTTCCTAATAAGAGAGATAGACGCTGAGATGATCTGCTTTGATTTCGGCAAGCACTCAGCTGCAATACTTTCCACATATTCAAATAACTAAATTTCAAAGGTCTTGGGGTCAGGTTCTGAGTTTAGATATCATATCTGCTTGGGATCTCAAGAATTTCAACTGAAACATTTTAAATCATTAAAAAATCACGGCATCATCTAACTGAAGTCTTGATTGGAATATGTATATTACAATAAAGCCTAGGATATCTTGAGGTTTTGTTCTATCCTTTTTAATTCTCTCTGCATACTCTCACATGGGACAGGCTACTGTTCCTTAAATCTGCGTTCAATACTTTTATACGGCACTTACTGAAAACTATAGGAGAAAATGTCAGTCATTATTCTATTATATGTCACTAACTTTTTGGGCCTCTTCTGAGGACAAATTCATCATTTTATTCTCTTTGTATTTAGTAGTATAACCTTCTACATTGTCAGAAGCATGTGCTAAGATCGGCTTTGGATTTCGAGTCTTATTTATCAAAACACTGTTACCAAGAGAATTTACCAAATAGCTTTATCTGTAGACTTTTGACCTGATCATAGCGATATCATTATTATGTGAGAGTAAGTAATATTTGTATGATGAATACATTATAATATTGCGTCCTTAAAAAAATGTTCCTTTTATCTTTGCAAGTATTCAGTGTCTTATTTCTGACTTGCTTTTAAAAATTATCAATAAATAATCTTTACAGAAAGTGATTTTTAATTGTAAAAAAATAATGTTCAAGGCACCTAGAATGAATAACGCCGGAAATATTTGTTTTTGTAGGTATAGAATGTTTGATTGGGAAAATATTTACGAGATATTTTACAGTTTTAATTGAGGATTCAGTGAAACCGCACTAAAATAAGTTAATACAGGTGTTTCCTGTCTTTTTGAAAAACTTAACTGAAAGATGGTATTATATGAACAATCCACTAATACTTAGTCTCAGCAGCATAAGGATATCTTTAATTAAATGTTAAAAATAATAATATGTTATTACACATATACACACACACATGCACGCACGGGTCCAATTCAACTCAACGTACCCATTTTATCTTACCTCCTCAGATTTCATTAAAATTTGGTACACTGATTGTGGTCAGAAAGAATTTCCCAGGAATGAGCTCAAAAAAAAATAATGTTTTCATTGAAAAAAAGTATATTTAGTTCAGGGAAAGATGTTCAAAATAATAACTTTGCAGCCAAGAATATTAATTTGACGTTGGTTGGGCTTGTCAATACAACAAAATAATTGCCAGACTCACCTAGTCAAAATTGTTAAATAGTTAGTCATTGAAATCCATTCTTGCAATTAAGTTTTTCTCAATTAGACTAATTTTATAATTGTCTTTCGTTTTCAGCCATTAACATCATTTTCTAATGACATTCACTTCAGAATCGGAGTCTTCTGAAGCCACAGAGTCAATTCTTCCCAGTGTTTCAGACCTTGCGTCAGCCCAGTTGGGTATGTATACCAGAATTATGAATAGAAAAATGAATTAATTGTTCTCTTACCCTGCTGTTGTCGTTATTCATGTCATTATATCAGGAGGGGATGTCAAGAAACTTCATTTATGTGACTTCAGTGGCTGCAAAGCCAAGTTCTCCAGGCCATGGAGACTTGCTGCCCATAAAGCAGTTCATTTAGGCGAGGTAAGTTATTTTATTTTAGTTTTTCAAAGAATGCGTCAATTTTTGTTTTGGGTATGCCAACATTTTAATTAAAATTAAATTTAATTTTTGTAGAGACCATTCCCTTGTGATTCTAAAGGTTGTGATAAGGCTTATACTTCAAACTATCATTTAAGAAGACATAAATTATCTGCTCATGGCAATGTTACTTCAGAAGAACTATACAAGTAAGTGTAATTCCTAACTCTATCTTTGATAATTTAATCTGCTTAATGTTTTACTGCAGGAATAGCTCAGTGGGTGTTTTGTTTAAAACAGACACTGAAGTTACTACAACCAAATTAAAAAAAAAAAAAAAAAAAAAAAAAAAAAACTTTCTTGAATTCTTAACAGATTTAATATAATGATACCAAAATCCACCATTTGTAGTTTGGTTTTAAAGCTTAAGATTAGTACACAGTTCAGGGAGCTAAATAAGTCGATATTTCATATATGTAAAAAAGGCTATTTGTTGGTTAATGTATTGTGGGATAGATATTTCTTTGTGCTCTTGGTAATTACTCGATTCCAATTTGAGGAATTTATTTAGCAACCAACTCATTAAATAAAATCCATAGTCCCTCTATGACCGGAAGAGCTTGGTAACTTGTCTCTATTGGCTGTAGTCGTGTAAAGAGGGTGTTAATAATATTTAATTAGAATATAACGATAATAATAAACTCCAATGATTATATTCATTTTTATTTCATTTCTATTTAATATAGGTCAAATGTTTTTCTTCATGTTAGCTATATGCTTTTATTTAGTTATGCTGTTACTGTGCTTTGTGGCTGGACTTCTATTCATTTCCCCAGTGTCCAATCAGAACTGTAAAATATAAAATTCCAAATTAACTTCTTGTCTTTTCAATCTATTTCTATTTTACCCAGGAGAATAATTAAACATATTGAATCATACTATTTAAGTATTTCTAATTTGAAGGCCATATGCTTGTTATATTTCAATGGGAAACCAAAACCATTGTTTCAACTTACCAATGATGGGCAACAGATGGTACACACAGTATTATATTAATTAATTAATTCCATAGTTAGATTAGTTACACATTTCATTTAAATAATTTATGTGTCATTAATTTTCCTTATAGGTGCCATTTTCCAGGATGTAAAAAAGAATTTAAGTTTATTCAAAATAAAAAAAAACACTTCAGAAGAACACATGAGGAGAAGACTTGTAAAGTCTGTGGGGAGCAGTTTTTTAAACATATTCAATTAAAAAAACACCTTAAGATTCATAAAATAGGATATCTTTTTGAGTGAGTTCTATTGCTTATTAATATAGAACTTTAAATTTATCTGTGACATTATATTTATGGGAATTTATATAGTTGCAGCCTCTGTGAATTGAAGTTCGAGCATCAGTTCTTATACAATCGTCATATGCGCAAACATTGGATACATGCTTGCCCTGTAAAAGGTTGTTCTGCTTCCTACCAAAATTGGTCGAATTTAAGAAAACATCTTTCAACTCATCCTTTTGGTAAAATATATGTCTCTTTACTTTTTGTAAACATCTATCTGTTTATTTATAGTAAACAATTTCAAGGATTAGGTAAACTTTTAGCATCTAAAGAAAATGAATGTTTCTAACATTTATTAATGTTGAATACATCATTTGTATGATGAGGAATGATTTGAAAAGGCTGTGATGAATTATTGATGAGTCTCAATATAGGGGGGGGGGTCAATAAAGCCTGTCATACAGATATTTCATATATTAATGATGTTGCAGATTTCTAATGTGCTGGAATGACACATTGATGATGTCATCTCAAATTTGATTTTTTATTTTTCCTATATTATAAAGCATATTTAAACAAAACTTGAAATTTAAAGTAGACATAGATAATTCAGTTACATTAAGTGAAAATCACATGAATAGAAGTGGGATTTACCTGAAGCCCGAAAATAGAACTAATACAAATAACTCACTTAATATTCAATTTTTGAAACACATGTAAAGAATAGCAATCGTTAACAAGATTGATTAGAAGTATTCTCCTTGCTAGCGAACCTACAAGGGTGTTCCATGTATCGACTAATTGACTCTGGTTCTTGTCTGTTAAATAGAATTTAAAAGTGTCATAATGCCACTCTAGCTACAACGACAGAAAATCCAGGTATTGAACGAGATCTAAAAACTCTGATCAAGCAGTCCCCTAATTTAGTAATCTGTTAAAATTTTAAAATTATACTTCTCTGAACTATGTAAGAATAAGTTGTTAGGAGCCATCAACAAGCCAAAATAGCGAACACTTTCCATAAACATATTGTAATTTCCGATACATTTAGGGCAGTTCGATTTATTTATGTTTAACTGTCAGGATTATTTGTTGTACTAATAATTGATACTTTTTTTTAATTCCTTGTCTGAGGTAAAGAAAGTATTATAATTGTGAAAATATTCAGTTTTCAGATTTCCTAAGAATATTGAAATTTCATATGATGATGTCATAAGTTAACTTTATAGCTTCATAACTTTATTTATTCAGCTTCTTCATAACCGAATTTTTAATTATACATAACTGTACTTAAGGGGTAAGAGACAAGAAGAAAATTATCCTATAATTAGCACAGTCCATTAAATCACCTTTTTTCAGGTGAGTTGTTGTTTGGTTTTTTATTAAGTTGTTGGGGGATATTTCCATTATCAAAGCTGTTTTAGATTACTTATACATCTCCATATAAAAACTGCCCATTTGTTTAGTTATTGACAGAAATATTTTATATTGATGTATTCAAGGGACAAAACTCACTCAGTATTTGTTATACCTTTATTTATATTTTAAAGAATTAGTTCAAGAATATGGGATCATTAGATATAAATATTTGGAGTATTTTGAGTTTGATTGGAAAACTATGTCACTTACAGCTTGTTTACAACCTAATGACCTTTATTAATCTTATTCTAGCATTTTTATGTATTATTTTTTTACCTTGTATTGCCAAGGTTTTAATTGAACTCAAAGCATTGCTAATAAGAAAGTGTTATATTGTGCTATTCCACTCTGGTCAGGGAATTCTCCAGTAAAAATGTTCATCAGCAATTTGATTGAACTAAGTGAAATTCAAATCATTTCAGAAGTAGGAGGTATTAGTTTCGCTAAATGAAATTTTTCAAAAATATTTTATTGTAGGAGTAGGGTTGCAAAGTTTAATAGGAAATATAAGTATAATAGGGAATATAATCATCTAATTTAGTGTGTAGAAAAGCACATAGTCCATAAAGTACAACCATTTTTCTGTCATTTTTAGAACTCACTTCCCAATGGGTTCAAATGGAGCCCTTTAACTGTAGTAGCAACAATGTCACTCCACCCATCGGTCAGCCACAGGCCTCTTGCTCAAAAACAGAAATCGATCGTAAGTTCGTATTTACTAAGATTATGCTTATCTTAGACTCGAAATATTAAAATCAAGTTTTCCCTAAGTTTTAATTCTCAAAGCATTTATATTTTCAAGTTTATACTAATGGGAGTCGCATGCTTCATTTTTTGTATTAGACATGCAGTGGATTCATATTCTAGCAAGTTAAATAGAATGCATTTATAAGTTGTTATTAGTTGTAATTGGACCGGAGAGGGGAGGTAGGTTTAGGAGTTAAAATAAGAAATTTGAAATATCTATTATTTTGAGACAGATCAAAAATGTTACATAACCAATCTTGTTAATTATTTATACTTTTTTGTTAATTTGATTAAGCGAGTAATTTATATTTTGTATTTTAAGCTTTCAATTAACTCCCACTCCTACTCATGGGATTTTCACTTGTCTGAAATTTTACCACGATTCATCTCATTTCCTATTAAAATTTGAAGTTGTGGTTTTTTAAGCTTCTTATTAGGGAAGAAATAGAAAATCGAATTTGAGTTGACATCAGTGTACTATTCCAGCAAGTGGAAGGAATCTGCTTAGTTAGCACCTGCATGACAGACTTTTGATTTATGCGAAATGCATTCAGATATCATGCCGAAAGTAGTCAAAATGGGTTCAGAGAACGTCAAAAACAATAATTCTGTTGAAGTATGAAAATGTTCATGATTGCAGTACTTTTTTACTTTGTATATGTAAGTAAAAATGAAGTGACTTTTGATTCATTGTGCAGGAACTGGAGTTAGAACTAGAAATATTTACGAGGTAAATAGCAAATAATATCTATACAATAAATAGGTAGTTCAGAACATTTGTTGATCCATACTGTCATTCATTGGATTTTACTCACCAAAACTTAGACTATAATTTAATTTCTAGATTTAGTGTTTAGTTACTACGATCGGGCTACATTTGCACTTTATTAGGTGATTGGCATGAGTTGACAGAGATGAGCCTCTAATTAACAATTTGACGGCTGACTCCATCCATTTTCATGAAGATCAGGTGTACTTGCCTTTTTTTTTTGTGTTGCATTCCAACGTAAAATTAGGTTTTCATCTACAAAAAAATAATTCTGCTTTCTTTTTGTTCAGACTCTTAGTAGATACTGTGTAGGCTAAACCTGTATCTTAACTCTGCAATCCAGGCTTAGCCTATCCCTTTTTTTTCTTTATTAACAATTGTGTAAAACAATGATATTTATTATAATATATTGCTTCTGTAATGCAATTTAAATCTGAGATTATGCACTTATACACACACACACACGCCCATGCACACATGCATGCATATACACACACACACACGTGTATGTGTGTGTGTGTGTGTGTGTGTGTGTGTGTGTGTGTGTATATATATATATATATATATATGAAACAGTTTTGTTTTTGAAGAGTTGGATTTGTGTGTTGGCGGTTTTTTATACCAAGTAGAAAGAACCCTGTTGATTAATTTTAGGCACAAAATAATTAATGACTTGCAATCTCATTTTACAAGTTTTACCAGAATCAATAAAACTATTTTTAAGTCCATTTGTGGTTGCTCTTGATCTTACTTTCTTCTTTTTTAGAAAATATTTTCTGATTTCAGTATTAAAAATAAATATAGTCTAAAGTAATTGAAAGCAATAGTATCATTCTCAATTACTGTAGTGGTAACCATCCTAAATATACCTGAATTAACTAGCTATTAAATGTAATACTTTGTCAGTTAAATGAATTATATTTTCATTGTTTTGATGCATGATTTCTTAATTCCAGATTTTGTTTGTGCTTATTGTAAAAAGGGATATCGAAACAAAAAATTCTTAAAGGCTCATATACTTAACCACTTAAATGGAATTAAAAGGAAACAATCTGAGTTACAAAAAGTTGAGTGTAGCAAATGCCAAGCAGTTGTTTTAGGAAAGGTAACTTACATTTTTTTCTTTAAGGAGGTTAATTTGTCTACAACTATGTTATTTATTATTAGTCTTATTATTTTAGTTTCATAATATATCTCCATGTATGAAACAACACTGCATTTTATTTCCAGCTTATATAAATGCCTATTGTCAATCACCATTGATGTGGGGCACAAACCAAATAAATTAAAATAAAAGTCTATCATAAGTTCTATTTTGTTTATTTAAAAAAAAAAAAAAAAAAAAAAAATTAAAACAACCATTGTGGAACTGATTGACAACTGCTTAACGATATTAACCACTTGTAGGTAGCCAACTGCTTAGCTGGTGTTATTTGCGTTAAAAATTGTTTAAATCTATTCACTTATTTAAATAAATTAATAATCAAAATATATTTAAACTGATTTTTACATGAACAAAAAAAAATGTAATAGTTGGCCATTTTTATTTCTTAAAATCAAGATAAAAATAACAATTTTCAAATTCTATTATAAAAATATATTAATTTTCTATTGTTTAAATTTTATATCTGTATGTTTACACAGTCCAAATGATTAAACTTTCATTAAACAACATCCATTATTTTTTTTAGTTTTTAAAAAGTTGAATAAAACACAAAGTTCAAGAGAATTTGTTGTTAACGTGTAATCCTTGAGGTATTATTGTACCAAAAAGATAAGTTTTTTTTCTTTTCCCTCATGTATCTCAAACAAAACATTCATGGATTCAAATGTAATCTTGTACTGACAATGAATCTGCCTGGGTAACTTTAATTGTCCTTCCCAGTGTTAAAATTCTTTCTTCACTCTTGGAAACTATTCCTTGACAATTTGTAATTATTTGAGAACATTCTAGTTGATATTAAGATTTGAAGCGATTATTATTCATAAAATAATTATGTAGGTACTTTCTATACTTTCATTTTTCTTTTTTTGAGTGAAATTGTCTCACAAATGAATTAACAATATATAAACATGTGAATTTTATAATAATAGAATATTATTTTATAAGGGGTTGAAGAAAAAGATTTCCCACATTGAAGAATTTACTTTTTGCACTAGGCCTTTCGGCACAACCTCATGTTCAAGTACTAAAAACAACAAACATACAATAAAGTCCGTCACATAGGGGCTACATAAGCTAAGCAGATTTCCCACGTGAATATATATATATATATATATATATATAAAGAAATACTAAACATTTCATCTGACTAGAGATAATTACCTATGAGTAATAATAGATGTTACTGCTATAAGGGTCTTGCACCTGAACTGACTTGAAGGAAGGGAGACGGCTCTTCAGGCAGGAAAGAGCAGCCTTCCCCCCCCCCTCCCGCTGTATATTAAGATATCCCCATATTTGATAAATCCCACTTCGGGCATCCTGAATATTATTTTACATATATCTTTATAAACGGAATAATAGCATTTGAGAACCTCAGATTTATATTCATGTATTTATTTTGGATATTTTATGTTATGGGGATGGTGGGGAGAAATGGATCCCATTGACAGAGTGGGAAGTGGCCAATAAACAGGGCTTTAGTGGCTTCGAATATAATTTTTATAACAGCTGTCACTAATGAAAATTTAAATATATATCATTTTATTTATAACTAAATATTCACCAATAAGTATGAATCAAAATGAAAAGGCACCTTTTAATAATAAATAAAGTCCGTCACGCAGGGGGTGCGTAAACTAAGCACATTTCCCACCTGAAGGTTTACAATAGATAAATATACATACAGGTAACACAGCCGTGAATGCTCAGTAAATGTACAATACACGGCTGAATTGTAAACAAACAGGCACGCCAACCTCGTAGCCCTGCATAGATAGACCGGAAAGACAAACAATTAATGAAATATATTTGAATATAACATATTAATTTTATTGAAAACAATTTACTAAAGCTAGTGGTGTAGTTTGTAAAGAATCAGAATCAGTTTTACCTCAATCACTCAAATTTTAGTAATCGAAAAACTAAAGAAAGGGGGGGGGCAACAGAACGTAGTTGCATATATCTCACAAAGTAAAAGATCAATGAAAACAATATTTGGTATTTAGGCTTCAATTAATATCTTTTATTATATAACAGAGCATTATTTATGTAACTCTATTAGAAGTGGGGGTTTACTGAAGGCTGAAAACTGAAAAATGCAAATATCTCGGTTAATATTCAAGATAGAGAATAAACGTATATAACATCATTTATAGTGTATTTAATTTTCAATAAGATTGATTCTATACACTTTTTCGATCCGACTTATAGTAACGGAGATATTTCGAATTTTCATAATTCTCCCCACCTAAACCCCCCTCCCCCTGGTCCGATTTCAGCCGTTAACGAACTTGATCTTTCTTTTTACATAAAACGACAAAATATCGAGTTTGGTAACGATTACACAAAAATTACGACCGCTAGAGCGGTAACAGACAAATATATTGATAGATAGATTGATATAAATATATATATATATATATATATATATATATATATATATATATATATACAGTTTTGAACGGACCTCATTTTCGTCATCTCCTAGGTAGGATCAATGGACATTTGAAGAAAAAATTCGAAAATTCCGTCATGAGTACAACCTCAATAGCTGATTTCCCTTAAGGGAAATCTTTTAAAAGGGGGACACTTATCTCTACATAAACTATATTACAATTAAAGAACTTAGCGGTTTTTATAGAAGTTCTCTATCAGACTCAGCCGTGTGAGATAGTGCAGGCGAGAAGTAATCTAACAGGGGGGGGGCAGCTGAACAAAGCTGAAGGATTAGCAAGGTGTCCTGGACCAGGGTCTCCTGTCTAGAGTATCTGAGATATGACTGTTTTTAATCCTTTGCGACGTCGTCCTTTTATAGCCTGAGCTGATGTCGCACTTTGCCCCCGCCGATCAAAATATGCTCAAAAAGTGTATTTAGCGGGAAATTGTTATCGAAATTCACCCGTAATATTAATTAGTGTGTCGACATTAAGAGCTGTGATTGTTATAAATATCCATCAGCGTTATCTACTAACATATGCGAGCACATGGTGACTTAACTCCAAATTGAATAAAACTCTTATTTAAAGGTAAAAACTATGCATTTAAGTATTCATAAATGATAATCTTAATGTGCTTTGTGCTGGCATTATTCAGAATATAAAATATATGGTCATTTGTGATGGGTTTATGTAATGCAATGTCAGATTCATTACACATGTTATATTTCATTGATCTACAAATCCATGGGTTTGAGAGAGATCCTCATTAACAACAATGATTGCCTATCGCTGCATTCAAATATTTTCAGTGGTTTTCCATAATCTTCATTTCCTATATCAAAATTACCATGTTTGATTATTTTTAACCTTTTTAAACATTGTGACTTACCTAGTACATGCTCACTAAAGCTTTGGCAAACATTCGATGCAATTTTGCGGGAGATTTGTCTAAATGGTACCAGAAAACAATTTTGTCTGCAAATCACTGTTTTTAGGCACAAACTAAATTGAGAGTTAGGGCTATCTGTGAGCAAATTCGAGGTACCTGGAAGAACCTGGTAGTTATTTTGTGATACACATAATTTAATTTTTCTTAGTGTCTCATAATTATCAAATTAAAGATTTTGTTGGAGAGCTATACTATTTAATGCAGTTTAAAGACGCGGAGATATTGTTATTAAGCATTATTTCTTTTTTAGGGTTCCTTAAGGCGCCATATAAAGGCTTTACATGAAAAAATTAAGATTAATGAACTGCCAAAAGTAAAAAAGGAAAGAGTTCCACGAAAAGATAAAGGGATTCCTAAGCGAGCTTTGGCAGTGATTCTTTCAGATGTTGTTGTTCCAAAGGAAATTGAAAAAGAATTAATTACATCTAGCCAAAATTCTGAGTCCCTTTTAACAACCCCCTGCTTCTGAGATAATAAGTTCAAGTAAGTCATAACCATTGTATTTTCTCTGGATTATATGCTGGCAATGGTCGTCTATTTATTGTATCAAAAAACAGATGTATTGTTTACTTTGCAGATTTATTACCCATTCTGCATTTTCTCACTCTTATTTTTAACCCTCAGTAATACTTCTCTAAAGCAATGCAGCATAAAAAATAGTATAGCACGTTCGCTGCTGTATCAGTCCCCGGGGTCCGATCGTCATCAAGTCTTTCAAGACGGGCCCCTCTCCTTCAGTCCACTCCAAAAAGACGAAGGCTGTAGCAAGCTTATTATGAGAGATATTTTAACGGGGATTGGATAACCGTAACCGTCTAGAAATAGAGAAACTCCAATTTGGTACGGCACCACCCCCCGGCGCCCGGTGCTTATTCCAGTCACAACTTGATCAAACATGAACTGACTTGAATCTGTTTTACCTTCCATGCCCCTCATTCGCTCATTTACCATTGTGTTGCACTCAGTATGTCTCGTGGTCGGAAATTAGTTGAGTAAGCACTTCTTTTTTTATCTGAGACCCAGCTTCAGAATTTAGATGGTAGTAAGGTAGTGTGACCTACCGGGGGTGAGAAGTGATAGTTTCTACTGAACTATAGTTCCATTATAAGGGTGAGGGAATTGTGATTGGGTGTAATAGAACACTGGGGATGGGTTACCCGGTAGCTGGTGATACCGGCAGGGTTGCAGGAGTACTCACTGTCTTGCAGACAGCAGTGAAAGTGAGAGTGATACGACTTCAAGTGACGATAGTTTTACAGACAAGGATTATTTACTCTCCTGTTCTAGTTCAACTACTGACCTAGAAGTGCTTACAAGTTTAGAGTGCTTATTGGAAATAACAGCTGACAATGTGATAAAAAATGTACATTAGTTGTAGACGACATCGGACGCCGGGGCCACTCCTGGCTTTGCTGGTGCTAGTTTTTGGATTGGAGGACTGAAGGCTCTGCTAATTCATTCATTTAGTTCACTTGAATTGTCAAGAGATAGCGTTACCTTCGAAAATTACATTGGTCTTCGGGGTCCTATGCAGGTTTTAACGTTAGGAGAGGCATCGGACGCCGGGGACCGGTGCAGTTAGTGGTGGAGTATATCACATATAGACTGCAGCAGCGAACGTGATAGCAAACTGTCGATACAAATTATATAAAGCAATAAGGGAGACAGGCTTGTCATGTGTATTAACAACATTTAAGACAATAAATATTAAATATATATGACATTTCTTTAATGCCTTTGGCAAACCCAGTCGCCTGGGTTCAATATCCTGTGAGGAAGTGAGTCACATTATAAAGATTGGAGTACTTTAATTTAAGGGAACAATAATTTTTATTTGCTTATTTTTACTTTCTAAAACAATACATAAAACTGGCCTTTTGCTAGGAATTTCAAGATATTTATTTGAAAATGCACTGCCTGAGATTTTCAAATATATTTCACTTTTTTTTTAATTATTTATTTATTTATTAACATCTACTTTTTTCAACTAAGGCTAATTGGGATATTTTTTTTTTGTTTATACTTATGAAATCATTAATTTATAATTTTGCTTTTTCAGATTGATTTGTTAAAATGCACTGATTTATCACAGTGGATTCTTCTATTTGAGCTTCACATGGCAACTTGATATATTCGTTCTATATTAAGTTTGCGTGATTTAAAGTTTTATACAAAAATAAAGTTATTTTTTCAACCATTCCATTATTATTTCATTCCTAACTCTCCAATCGATACCTTGGATCAGGTTTGTACAAATGAAAGCCATCATTAGGGTTAACTGAAGAAATAGTTATATTTGTGGTACAATGACTTTATTTAAAGACAGAAAGAAATGAGAACCACTCCAAAAAAAAAGTTATAATATAGTTCTGGACTTAAGTATCCGGGCATGAATGTCCAGCAGAGGGAGTGGCAAGGCTTCTTTGATTTTCTTTATGGGTCTTACTTTCAATGATATTAACGTCGAAACCAAGAAGACACAGATGCCAGCGTTAAGCTGTAAGGTAGAGGAGACAGGACAACAGCAGCATAATTGGAAATGACAGGGGTTTGGAATCCATTTATTTTCCTCGTAGTATTGTTTAAAAGATAATTTTGTTGGCTACAACTTTGTATATCACAGCATTTTTGAATAACGTATCATTTCTGAGATAAAGATTTAAGTTAAAAAATATGTTTCTGGCACTTTGGGGCTAAAGGATGTGTCAAATAGAAAAATTCACTGATATAAACTCATTTTAGAATTTGATTTTCTACAAGAATCCATCAAAAAAAGTATGGAATTAAAAGTTATGGTCGCTGGAGAAGGTTATGAGGTTGAATATGGACTGGAAAAATTCTTCAGGGGCCACAATTATGGCACACTAAATCTCAGCCTTGCATTAAAACAATAGCAGATTTTAAGGGGGGGTGGCATACGAACTTGGGACACCCTGTATATTCATATATATATATATATATATATATATATATATATATAAAACGCCCACCTACTGGGCACCTAACACTTTCTTCATATTTCTTCAAAATGTCCGAATAGAATTGAGAATTTGTATGCATATTAAGGAAATGAAGACTGTTAATATGAAGGATTTGAAACTTTACCATAACCCTGAAACAAAATTGTATAATATTTTTCGTCCAGATGCTAATATAATCATTTAATTCTGAGAGGGAATTAAATTTATTTGATCCAAGAATAAATTAGTTCAATAGACATTCTACACTTCAAGCTCAAAAATATAAATGTGATTAAGTTGATGGCAATAAAAACAAATGAATAGCAGCACTTTTCATGTTGCAGGCCATTTATTTTAATGTTGAACATGGTGGGATGATTATGAGCATATATATGTAAAATCATATGTTCATACAAATATACATATGAAATTGAGAACAACATACTTGAAACAAGGAAGCTGTTTTCTTCATTGCTTTGAAAATATATCACTAAAGACAATTATATTAATCCTGGAGTTGAGAGAAGAATGACAAATTCTTCCAAATCAAACAACTACTATACATTAGGGCATAATTTGCCTGAGGAGATATTTCAGTTCCCTCCATTGGACCTCCTGCAGAACCAGATGACTTGGAAAAAATTGTTTTAGGATCCATACACTTCTCAGTTGAAATATTCCTTTTGCTTTGAAGTAATTTGATAGTTCTATTACCTATAGGACTATCATTGTTTGTTGTTGTTATTTATGTTTTGATTGCTTTGTTTTCTGTTTAGGAAATATATTGGGTTGTCTGGAAAGTTCGTAGAGAGTTAACAAAAAAAATAAAGATTCTTTAAAAGTTTAAAATTTATTTATATAAATTAAATTATAATTGCAGCCATTAACGATTACCCTTGCCCAACGCCTTGAGAGGTACAATATCCCGGTTTTCCAAAAATCACTGTCTTTATGTCTCAAGAAATATGTAAAGTGTTAATGGCTGAATCTCTCAGCTGCCAGCACACCCCTTCCCCGCTGGCTAGGTTTCGGAGTCAGTATCCCTTCAGCTCTAGGGCCTGCACACATCGCTTAGTCAGAATTGCTTTCTTTCCTTTGCCCTAATGTTTTCTTCTGCACTGTAGGATTTATCCTGCAGAAAATTTTGGAGGAAGCGAAAAAGATGGTAATCCGAAGGAGCAATGTCAGGCGAGTATGGTGGGTAAGGTGAAACCTCCTTTCCGGAGCTGTATAAGTGCTGCCGAGTTCTTAAAGAGACATGAGGACGAGCATTGTTGTGACACCTTTCCTATTTGTCAAGTCTAGCAGATTTTTCTTCTAATGCTGCCTTCAGTTGATCTACTTGGGAGCAGCAAACATCACTAGTGATGGTTTGGTTTTGTGGAAAGAACTCGGTTTGATTTTGTGGAAAGAAGTGTATGGTTCTCTTCCAGGCAATTCCCATGATTTTTTCTGACTAGAGTTTACATACAGAATCCATTTTTCGACATTTCGTATCAAAAGGAAATCCACTACATTTCTTTTAAGTAAGGCATCATAAGTGGAAATTCGTTCCATTAGTTTCCTTTCACTGACCACATGGGAAACCAAAACTTACTGACAGGCATACCCAACCTTCTTCAGATGCCAAAAAACAGTCATAAGTGGATTGTTTGCAACAACAGTCGTGATATCCTCAATATAGACCTTTGAACTTCATCAGGCCCAGGGACGGTCTTCCAGGTTGAAATCCCCAGACCAGAACCGCAGTGCTGTCACCAACTGACTCATCACAATACACAGTATGAATCTTATTTGCAGTTTGGGTTGTATTTTTAATTAAAAGGAAAAGCATAATGTGTCGTTAATTGACTTTATCATTGTTTATGTTGGTTAGCAGAAACTAAACATAGTGACTCTTAATAAAGATAAATTAGTGAATGTGAACAGTTAACACATCGAGGATTAATAGCATTTAAACAAAAATAAAGATTGCATTAATCATAATGAATTTAAAAAAAGAAGATAAAACCTTATTTTCAAAATCCCTAGGAACTTTCATGGACAAGCCAATATATAGAAATGCATAACTCTTCAGAGAAAGTTAAATATGTCTTTGCAATAGACCATAAAAGGTCAATTCGCTTCTTGAAATATTTTCCTCTAAGGGTTTATTATAAGTTGAAGGGATTGTTCTTAACTACTTACTAATGAAGTTTACTAACCTCTGTAAGGGCTTTCTATGTTAAGAGTCATAAAAAATGCTTTCAAGATGACAAATCATGAATAGCATTTTGCTACATGGCCATGTAATTGGTGTAGTGTACACACACTCATATATATATATCTATATATATATATAAAATTGTAACCTCTGTCTGTACATTGATTTTTTTCGCGAAATTTCACGATAGCTTTTCGTTTCACATGTCATAGACACCATAACTGCATTTTGTTTCTTTGGTGTCTGTTTGTTTGTTTGTTTGTTTGTTTGTTTGTTTATTTGTTTGTTTGTTTGTTACCTTTTCACGCATAAACGGCTGAACCGAATTTTATGAAACTTGGTATGTATGTTACCACTAGCCCAACTTAGACTTTAGGCTATATTAATATTCTCTAAGACGAACAGGAGTGGGGGTTATAAGGGAGACCTGAAATTAAAAATAGCGATATTTCGTTTCCTATTGCTTTTTCAGCAAATATGCACATAACAAAAGTTGTTTATTTTGTAATTTAGAGTAACTTTTGTTATGTGCACTTTTGCCGTATACGGAAGTATAAATGAGTTATACGCTAAAAACTATAGCGGGAGTCCACAATTTTATTTGGCACAAAAGTCTCAACTGAACTAAACCAAACACGGTATGTGAATTAATACTAACGATTTCCTTATAATAAGCCATACTAACATTTCTAGGGACGGGCAGGAGTGGGGGTTATGAGGGAAGCCTGAAATTAAAAATAGTGATATTTCGTTTCCTATTGCTTATTCAGCTTATATGCCCATAACAAAAGTTGTTTATTTTGTTATTTACAGTAACTTTTTTATATACACTATCGTCGTATACCGAAGTATATAGGCGTTATACGCTAAAAATTATAGCGGGAGTCAACAATTTTATTTGGCACAAAAGACTCAACCGAAATAAATAAAACTCGGTATGTATATTAGCACTAACGCTTTCATTATAACAAGCCATACCAACATTTCTAGGGACGGGCAGGAGTGGGGGTTATGAGGGAAGCCAGAAATTAAAAATAGCGGTATTTCGTTTTCTATTAGTTTTTCGGCAAATATGAACATAACAAAAGTTGTTTATTTTGTTATTAAGAGTAACTTTTGTCATATTCATTTTTATCTTTTAACAAAGTGTAAACGAGATATACACTATAAACTAAAGCGGGAGTCAACTATTTCATTGGGCGCTAACGATTAAACCGAACTAAAAAAACTCGGTATGTCAATTAGCATTAATTCTTCCATGATTATAATCTCTTTTAAAATGTTTAGGTTAGAACGGGAGTGGGGGTTATAAGGGAGGCCTGAAATAAAAATTTGGGATATTTCATTGTCTATATGTTTTTCGACAAACATGCACATAACAAAAGTTGTTTACTTTGTTATTTAGATTAACTTTTTTTT
Source organism: Riptortus pedestris (assembly GCA_019009955.1). Lineage (NCBI taxonomy): Eukaryota > Metazoa > Arthropoda > Insecta > Hemiptera > Alydidae > Riptortus > Riptortus pedestris. Next base: position 157,605,640 of record CM032229.1, read on the forward strand.
TTATACATTTCTCCAGTGTGTGGAGAAAGTAATTTGCGTAGAAATATTGATATGCTCAACAATACATTCCAATTTGAACTGAGGTACCTCACCTGGCAAAATGAATTCAAATCATTGTTAATATTTTGTCCTTAATAACTGAAATCTATGCATAATGCACAGGAGACGGGAAATATGACAATTTGTAGGACAGTGAAGACATACATAAAAAATTAATTTTATTATTAACAAATACCAACAACGGGTATTAACCCTTAACTCTGGGACGGGTAAATGTCAAAATATTGTGCAAATTAAAGCCTTGCCAAAAAAATACCATCACCATTCAGCCTCAAATGAATTCCCGGGCGAAGCCGGGTATCTGTGCTAGTATATCTATATATATATATATAAAATTGTAACCTCTGTCTGTACATTGATTTTTTTCGCGAAATTTCACGATAACTTTTCGTTTCACATGTCATAGACACAATAACTGCATTTTGTTTCTTTGGTGTCTGTTTGTTTGTTTGTTTGTTTATTTGTTTGTTTGTTTGTTACCTTTTCACGCATAAACGGCTGAACCGAATTTTATGAAACTTGGTATGTATATTACTACTAGCCCAACTTAGACTTTAGGCTATATTAATATTCTCTAAGACAAATGGGAGTGGGGGTTATAAGGGAGACCTGAAATTAAAAATAGCGATATTTCGTTTCCTATTGCTTTTTCAGCAAATATGCACATAACAAAAGTTGTTTATTTCGTAATTTAGGGTAAAGTTTGTTATATGCACTTTTGCCGTATACGGAAGTATAAATGAGTTATACACTAAAAACTATAGCGGGAGTCCACAATTTTATTTGGCACAAAAGACTCAACCGAACTAAACCAAACTCGCTATGTTAACACTAACGATTTCCTTATAATAAGCCATACTAACATTTCTAGGGACGGGCAGGAGTGGGGGTTATAAGGGAGGCCTGAAATTAAAAATAGCGATATTTCGTTTCCTATTGGGGTTTCGGCAAATATGCACATAACAAAAGTTGTTTATTTTTTTATTTAAAGTAACTATTGTTATATTCTCTTTTGTCGTATAGAAAAGTATAAAGGTGATATACACTAAAATATAAAGCGGGAGCACACAATTTTGTTGGACACTAACGATTGAACTGAACTTAGCAAAACTCGGTATGTCAATGAGCATTAAATCTTCCATGATTATAAGCTATATTAAAAATTTTAGTTCCAAACGGGAGTGGGGACTATAAAAGAGGCTGGAAAGCGAGAAGTCTAATGCGGGAGCCGAAGATGACGGGAGCCTTACCAGTTAATTGAGTTTACTTATTTCCTGTCTGGCATTGCTGGAAGTGATTTCCAGTGAGATTCACTATTACAAATATAATCTTACGTGCAAAACATTGCCTGAACTATTTGAGCTCGGGTAGGCTTTTGAAAGAAAATAAGTTCATTATGGATGATATTTAATTGTAATAAATGCTACCCATGATTATGGTTTGAATTATTGAAATACGGTGAGTTATAAAGTGTAGAAGAATAAATTAGGAAGATATTTTCATTTATCCTTCAAAACTAAAATTTCTATTCTATTAATCCCCAAAAGTTACCCTTCAGGGTTGGCTATTTCGGAAAATCATTACGTCGTGGAGGGCAGTGTAATTGTACACCTTGAAGTCTTACTATCAAAATACCATCATTAGTCAGTCAACAATTTCCCGGGCATCGCCGGGTACCTTTGCTAGTATATATATATATATATATATATATATATATATATATATATATATATATATATAGTATCAGGTGTGCTATGAACCATCCTAAGCATTCTTTATAAAGCCTTTTAGTTGTTATTGGCTGGGCCTCAGATAATCAACACTCCCCACCCTGTTTGGATATAAGTAGGGTGGTTTGTGAGAGCCAACTCTTTCTCCTTGTAGCTTGCTCTCAGACTATCTTTTGTTCTTCCCTGCCTGTCAGCATTCTACCCTGCACATATAATCTTCAGCATGTCTCCTCAGACAACTGGATTCCCCTCTATAAAACCATCTTAAAAAGTCCGTCACACAGGGGCTGCGTAAACTAAGCAGATTTCCCACGTGAAGTTTCACAGTCGAGAAATCTCCACCCAATAACAACTATAGTGTAAGGGATCTCTAAACCTATTCACGAGGGACGAATACTTTACGGAAACGGCCGCCAGAGCTCTCGGCGGAATGTCCCGAACATAGCCGACCACGCACAGAATACAAATGCAAATAATATTCAATATATTCAAGATACAGAATAAATGTATAGAACAATATTTATAGTAAATTTAATTTGCAATAAGATTGACTCTATACAATTTTTCGATGAATAATAATGGAGATATTTTGAATTTTCAAAAATCCCCCCCTCTAAATCCCCCTCCCACTTATCCGATTTCAGCCATTAACGAACTTGATCTTCCTTTTTACATAAAACGATTAAATACCGAGTTTGGTAACGATCAAACAAAAATTGCGACCGCTAGAGCGGTCACAGAAATATATATATATATATATATATATATATATATATATATATATATATATATACAGTTTTGAACGGACCTCATTTTGGTCATTTCCTGGGTAGGATCGATGGACATTTGAAAAAATATTTCGAAGCTCGTGTCATGAGTACGACCTCGATACCTGATTTCCCTTAAGGGAAATCTGCTAAAATGTTAATAAATAAATTAAAGAAAAAGGCAATCCTCACCCAAAATCCTTATTCTATCCCACACCACTACTTGGAATGCGTGTGGAAGTGTATATGCGTGTGCACATGAGGTAAATAGTTTTTATTTTGCATGCTTGCACGTTTTTCTTTAGTTTGCAATTCTGTATATAAGTTTGTTAATTTTTTAAAGTTTAGCTAATGATGAACAACATCAAACTGTAAATAGAAAGTCATCACGAAACAAAGTTTAGTAAATATTTTTAAAATTCCTGTAATAAATATAAGTTTCGACCTGGCCAGAGTTACCAAATTCACCTTGAAGGAAGATTCATTAGTTAATTCAGTTATTTTTACCACCTGAATATCATTTCTGCATCTCTGAAAAGGCTAGGGACAAATGAAGTTGATGGTACATGTTAACACCACCATTTTTAAGAGGTTTTCTGAACTTAAAAAAAAAAGTCTGTCACACGGGCTGCGTAAACTAAGCAGATTTCCCATGTGAAGGTTTACAATAGAGAAATCTGCCTACTGGTAACACTTAACACCACCGTGAGTAAATACAAATAATCTCCCAACAGAAACGGGTTATGAATTAGGTAAACAAATAGGTCTGCCAACCACTGAGAGCTGAAGAAGCTCTCAGTGAAGGTACGACTTGTTATAATAAAGGTGTTAGTGCTAATACACATACCGAATTTTATTTAGTTCCACCTTTCGTGGCAAATAAAATTGTTGACTCCCGCTATAAGTTTTAGCGTATAACTCATTTATACTTCGGTATACGACGAAAGTGTATATAAGACAAGTTACTCTAAATAACAAAATAAACAACTTTTCGTATGTTCATATTTGCCGAAAAACCAATAGGAAACGAAATATCGCTATTTTAATTTCAGGCCTCTCCTATAACCCCCACTCCTGTTCGTCTCAGAGAATATTAGTATAGCCTAAAGTTTAAGTTGGTTTGTTTGTTACCTTTTCACGCATAAACGGCTGAACCGAATTTTATGAAACTTGGTATGTATATTACTACTAGCCCAACTTAGACTTTATATTAATATTCTCCAAGACAAACAGGAGTGGGGGTTATAAGGGAGGCCTGAAATTAAAAATAGCGATATTTCGTTTCCTATTGCTTTTTCAGCAAATATGCCCATGACAAAAGTTGTTTATTTTGTAATTTAGAGTAAATTTGTTATATGCACTTTTGCCGTATACGGAAGTATAAATGAGTTATACGCTAAAAACTATAGCGGGAGTCATTAATTTTATTTGGCACAAAAGAATCAACCGAACTAAATAAAACTTTGTACGTGTATTAGGACTAACTCCTTCATTATAACAAGCCATACCAACATTTCTAGGGACGGGCAGGAGTGGGGGTTGTAAGGACGCCTGAAATTAAAAATAGCGATATTTCGTTTCCTATTGGTTTTTCCGAAAATATGCATATAACAAAAGTTTTTTTATTCTGTTATTTACTGTAACTTTTGTTATATTCACTTTTTTTTTTTACAACAAAGTACAAACGAGATATACACCAAAAACTAAAGCGGGAGCCAAATATTTTATTGGGCACTAACGGTTGAACTGAATTTAACAAAACTCGGTATGTAAATTAGCATTAATTCATCCATAATTATAAGCTATATTAAAATTTATAGGTTCAAACGGGAGTGGGGGTTATAAGAGAGGCATGATATTAAAAACAGCGATGTTTCGTTTTGCATTAGTTTTTCAACGGATGCACGTAAAATACGTTGCTTATTGTGTTATTTAAAGTAGCTTTTGTAATATATATTTTTTTGTATACATAAGTATAAACGAGATATACGCTATAACATATAGCGCAAAAAACAACCGAATTAAACAAAACTCGGTAAGTGAATTAGCATCCTCTCCTCCAACAAAATAAACTATGTTAACATTTCTGTGGATGACACGGGGGGGGGGAGGAGGGGGTTATCCTGGAAGCCTGCTAACTCATGCACATTACGGAAAGTTTTTATTTGTTATTTAGAATAACTTTTGATGTATGCACATTTGTCGTTTAACAAAGTATAAACGAGGTATTCGCTAAAACTATAGCGGGGGTAACCAATTGTATTAGTATTAATTAATTTTTATTAGTTATAAGCGTAATAATGTTGTTTTTCAACTTATATGGTAGTTCTATGTATAATTCGTATTAGTGAGGTTATAAATCTCAAGCGGAAGGAAAAGACGCACGGAGGCCCGCCCACACAGTTAATTGTATTAACTTATTTCCTGTTAAATGCTGGCACTATTGGAATTTCTTTCTCCTTATAACCGACTATTTCTAAACTATGTGTGCTCGGATTGTGTTTGACAGAAAATATGTGCATTATATGTAGATACTATTTCATTATAATAAATGCTATCCATGATCATAATTTGAATTATTTACTGCGTGTCAAACAGTAGAGAGGGATTGATTGGGAACTCATTTTCATTTACTCTTTTTAATTAAATTGTCTATTCTCTAAGTCCCCACAGTTACCTTTATGGAAAAATAATACGCCCAGACAGGAAGTATAATTGTACACATTGAAGCCTTGCTATAAAAATACCCTGAATATTCAGCCTCTAATGATTTCCCGAGCGAAGCCGGGTACCTTAGCTAGTATATATATAAAATTGTAACCTCTGTCTGTACATTGATTTATTTCGCGAAATTTCATGATAACTTTTCGTTTCACATGTCATAGACACCATAACTGCATTTTGTTTCTTTCGTGTCTGTTTGTTTGTTTATTTGTTTGTTACCTTTTCACGCATAAACGGCTGAACCGAATTTTATGAAACTTGGTATGTATATTACTACTAACCCAACTTAGACTTTAGGCTATATTAATATCCTCTGAGACGAACAGGAGTGGGGGTTATAAGGGAAGCCTGAAATTAAAAATAACGATATTTCGTTTCCTGTTGGTTTTTCGGCAAATATGAACTTAACAAAAGTTGTTTATTTTGTTATTTAGAGTAACTTTTGTTATATACACTTTTTTCGTATACCGAATTATAAACGAGATATACGCTAAAACTTATAGCGGAAGTGAACAATTTTATTTGGGACAAAAGACCCCAAAGAAATAAATAAAATTCGGTATGTGTATTAGAACTAACGCTTTCATTATAACAAGCCATACCAACATTTCTAGGGACGGGCAGGATTGGGGGTTGTAAGGGAGGCCTGAATTTAAAAATAGTGGTATTTCGTTTTCTATTCGTTTTTCAGCAAATATGAACATAACAAAAGTTGTTTATTTTGTTATTTAGAGTAACTTTTGTCATATTCATTTTTGTATTTGAACATTGTATAAACGAGATATATACTAAAACTTTAGCGGGAGCCAACAATTTTATTGGGGACTAATGATTGAACCAAATTTAACATAACTCAGTAAAAAAAAAAAAATTAATTTTATTATTAACAACTGCCAACAACGGGTATAAACCCTAAACTTGGGACGGGTAAATGTCAAAATATTGTGCAAAGTAAAGCCTTGCCAAAAAAATAACATCACCATTCAGCCTCAAATCAATTCCCGGGCGAAGCCGGGTATCTGAGCTAGTATATATATTAAATTGTAACCTCTGTACATTGATTTTTTTCGCGAAATTTCATGATAACTTTTCGTTTCACGTGTCATAGACACCATAACTGCATTTCGTTTCTTTCGTGTCTGTTTATTTGTTACCTTTTCACGCATAAACGGCTGAACCGAATTTTATGAAACTTGGTATGTATAATAAGATTAACCCAACTTAGACTTTAGGCTATGTTAATATTCTCTGAGACGAACAGGAGTGGGGGTTATAAGGGAGGGCTGAAATTAAAAATTGCAATATTTCGTTTCCTAATGCATTTTCAGCAAATATGCCCATGACAAAAGTTGTTTATTTTGTAATTTAGAGTAAATTTGTTATATGCACTTTTGCCGTATACGGAAGTATAAATGAGTTATACGCTAAAAACTATAGCGGGAGTCATTAATTTTATTTGGCACAAAAAACTCAACTGAAATAAACCAAACTCGGTATGTGAATTAGCACTAGCGCCTTCCTTATAATAAGCCATACTAACATTTCTAGGGACTGGAAGGAGTGGGGGTTATAAGGAAGGCATGAAATTAAATACAGTGATATTTCGTTTCCTATTGGGGTTTCGGCAAATATGCACATAACAAAAGTTGTTTATTTTTTTATTTAGAGAAACTTTTGTTATATACACTATCGTCGTATACCGAAGTATAAAGGCGTTATACGCTAAACATTATAGCGGGAGTCAACAATTTTATTTAGCACAAAAGACTCAACCGAACTAAATAAAACTCGGTAAAAAAATACCATCACCATCCAGCCTCAAATGAATTCCCGGGCGAAGCCGGGTATCTGAGCTAGTATATATATATATATATATATATATATATATATAAAAAATTGTAACCTCTGTCTGTACATTGATTTTTTTCGCGAAATTTCACGATAACTTTTCGTTTCACATGTCATAGACACCATAACTGCATTTTGTTTCTTTCGCGTGTGTTTGTTACCTTTTCACGCATAAACGGCTGAACCGAATTTGATGAAACTTGGTATGTATATTACTACTAGCCCAACTTAGACTTTAGGCTATATTGATATTCTCTAAGACAAACAGGAGAGGGGGTTATAAGAGAGGCCTGAAATTTAAAATAGCGATATTTCGTTTCCTATTGGTTTTTCGGCAAATATGCACATAACAAAAATTATTTATTTTGTTATTTAGAGTAAATTTTCTTTTATACACATTCATCGTATAAGGAAGTATAAATGAGTTATACGGTAAAAATTATAGCGGGAGTCAACAATTTTATTTGGCACAAAAGAACTAAATAAAACCTAACGCCTTTATTATAACAAGCCATACCAACATTTCTAGGGACGGGAAGGAGTGGGGGTTGTATGGAGGCCTGAAATTAAAAATAGCGATATTTCGTTTCCTATTGGTTTTTCCGAAAATCTGCATATAACAAAAGTTGTTTATTTTGTTATTTGAAGTAACTTTTGTGATATTCACTTTTGTCTTATAACAAGGTATAAACGAGATATACGCTAAAACTTTAGCGGGAGCCAACAATTTTATTGGACACTAAGGATTGAACCGAATTTAACAAAACTTGGTAAGTCAATTAGCATTAATTCTTACATGATTATAAGCTATATTAAAATTTCTAGGTTCGAACGGGAGTGGGGGTTATAAGGGAGGCCTGAAATAAAAATTCGCCATATTTCGTTGTCTATTTGTTTTTTGACAAACGTGCACATAACAAAAGTTGTTTACTTTGTTATTTAGATTAAATTTTGTTTTTTTACATTTTTTTGGGAACAATGTATGAAGCAAATAATTTACGTATGATATTGATATGAACTACCAGGTACCTCACCTGGAAAAATTAATTCAAATCTATGTTAATATTTGGACCTTAATAATTCGAAGCTATGCATAATGCACAGGAGGCGGGAAGTATGACAATATAAAGGACAGTGAAGTCTTACATAAAAAATTAGTTTTATTATTAAAACATCCACAGCAATGATGGGTATAAACACTAAACACTGGGACGGGTAAATGTCTAAATATTGTGCAAAGTAAAGCCTTGTCAAAAAAATACCATCACCATTCAGCCTCAAATGAACTCCCGGGTGAAGCCGGGTATCTGAGCTAGTATATATATAATTTTGTATGGACCTCAGTTTTGTCATCTCCTGGGTAGGATCGATGGACATTTGTAGAAAATTTTCAAAAATTGTGTCATGAGTACGATCTCAATAGCAGATTTCCCTCATGGGAAATCTGCTAATAAATGCATTTTATTTCATATTTTTAACACAACACAATTCTTTATTCGATATTCAAGATCTGTTGTTTGGTACACGAATGTCATAATGGTTTCTTTCTACAATCCTGTTTTTCTTGTTTCCTTACATAATGGAACATTAGTTGTTTACTTTAGGTACCAAGAGAAAAAGTACATTGTGTGTTAGGTTTATAAACCACATTTAAATTAATGTAACTTTAAAATGCAGGTTAATAAAGGTGTTTAATCAGGTTGGCTTGCTCTTAATAATACATGCAACATTAGGACTATAGAGGGTCTAAAGAGCTAATATTCTCAGGAACTTTGTTGTTTATAAATAAAAGAATAAATTTTGTTGACTTTTATTTACTTTAAAACTATCACAATAAATATACAGGATCTATTTACATCACTTTGTAATGAAAATTACTTGTCATTAACATAATCTTCAGGATTTTTGCGGCACATCTGATGAAATTTCTTCTCAGTTTCAGTAAAAATGAAGTAACCAATAGCAAAGGCTATAAGCAGAACAAAATAAAATTAGTAAATTGAACTTTATACTTTTCTTAATAATTAATTAAGACCAAATAAAAATGCTTACGAGGTGCAATTGTTAATAAATTGCTGCCGATCCGGTAAATGGTTTTGGGAATCGATTTAATAAATCCAGCAAAAGCTTTCTGCTCAAAAGGACTTAATTTATAAGTTACAAGTCCTCTAATATATGCTAGTTCGCCAAAGTGCTTGGCGTGGCGGACAACTGATACCCTCATAATTCTGAAAAAGAAAAAAATACATAAAATTATTAAATTACTGTTATTCTTAATGAAATAATACCTCTCCTGATGACTTGGATCTGCATATGCAATTTCAATTAAATTTAGAGTTCTTAATTTATACATTCCTTCACAGGCTATCAGCTTGGTTTCGAAAATTCCGTAACACAGGGGCTGCGTAAACTAAGCAGATTTCCCTTGTGCTGGTATGACACATTTGTGATCCAATGTCACCAAATATTCTCCATTTATATGTAAAAACCAAAGAGTAGAAGGAGGTGGGAGTGGTTATAGAAGACAGAAAACAAGAGAGTACAAGTAACTCTCCTTAATACTTGAGTTACAAAAAATCCAGAAGAGCAACAATAGTTTAACAAGATTGGTTCTATAGCATTGATCCAGTTCATAATAACAGTGGTAACCCCCCTCCCCCTAAATTCCCACCATTCCAGGTCCGATTTTAAGCAACAACAAATATGATCCTTAGCCTTGACTAAAACGGTTAAGTATCGAGTATGGTATAGATAAAATTAACATTTACGAGTAAAGAACAAAAAATCTTAATTGATGATATCATCATCGCATAAAGTAATTGCATGTGTCTCACAAAGTAAAAGTTTAATGAAAAGCATATTTGGTTTTTAAGTTTGGAATAAAGTGGTTTATGATATAACAGCTTTTTTCTAATATGACATGAGTCGGAGTGGTGGTTTACTGGAGGTTCAAAACTAAAATATACAAATATCTCTGCCAATACTAAAGATAATAATTAAATGTATATAACAATATTTATAGTAAATTTTAGTTGCAATAAGATTGGTTTCATACAATTTCTGGATCAATCATATAATAACAGAGATATTTTGAATTTTTAAAACCCCCTTCTCTCCCACTGGTTCGATTTCATTTGAAAAGGAAAGAGTCCTGGCCACCTTGTGCTCCTGAAGAAAATGTTGCACGAATTAAAATGCTTTCAAGTCAAACATATGACGGTTACCGAGCAAAATAGGTGGGCTCAGGTTAGCCATGCAAGTTAAAGCATTGCCTTTAATCTCACATGGTAATCCTAGAGTGGCGAGTTCGATTCTTGCCTGGGCAAGGGAATTTATTTAGTGAGAAAATTCATTAAATAAAATCCTAAGTCCCATCCTGGCTAGAAAAGTGTGATAATCTGTAGATAACCCCTCCCAATTAGCCTTACTTGCAAAAAGTGGACATTAATAAATAATAATAATAATAAACCAAGCAAAACAACTGACCTTCTAGTAGCTATAATATAAACTGGACTATGTATTCCTTTCTCCAATAGCGGAGTATGTAAAATTATATATATATATATATATATATATATATATATATATATATATATACACACTAGAAACGCATAGACTACTTTAAATTTTAAAGAAGAGTATAGAATATAACCAACGAAAATATGCTACGACAAATGGACACCCTTGCAATCAATAAAAAAATTTTACGTCACATTAATATGAGTTGCTACTTTTTAGAAGGGATTACATTATTGTATCTACATTAAATTCTAATTTTCTTGAATAAACTTGGAGAAATAAAACAACTTACAGAAATTAGAACTGTACAGAAATAGTAACCTGACTTGAGAGACTTCGGTAATCTCTAATCAGCTGTGGAGAAGATTTTTCTTTAGGCTACTCCATTAAATACTCACAAGGATTTTTCTCGTTGAATGCTTTAATATTTACTTTTTTTATGTTTAATGTTTTTAAGGGATATTTTAATGATTAGATATCGTAAATTCCTCTCCCAGTTTCTGCTAATGAATTTTTATACTTGTTACATAGACTTCATATAAATCATTATAACTAATGTAAATAAAATATGTATATGTCATTTTTTTCTAGTTGTATTTTCTTTTAATTTATAATAAAAAAAAGGGTTTAAATATTGTAATGGGACTCATCATGTATATATGTATATTTATTGAAACATATAAAGTACTTATATAAAAAAATAGCATATTTATAAATTACAAATAATTTTTTTTAGATATAATTGTATACTAAATATTTCAGATTATACCAATTTTATTGAAAGGAAAGTAGTGTTTACTATCCTTAGTGAATGTGATTTTTGGACTCCTGGCGGTTTAACCGGGTAGTAAGTGCGTTATTTTTTATTGTTAATTATATTTATATATTGAACTATTTCACTGTTTCTTACTTTCATTTTGGCGTGGAAAATAATTTCTATTTAGGAAAAGGCGAGTTTCAACATTTTTCTCTGTATTTTTAAGCTTTAGTGATTTGTTTGTTACGACGCGTCCTGGAGCATAATGGCTTTATGATAAAGCTTACTTCCCCTCCTGTGGATTTTCTTTAAATATTCCTATATTTTCATTTGTGTTCCTTCAGTTTGTTGGTATTACAATTATTTTATTCCTCACAATTTTGATTTTCAGACCCTTGGTAAACTGATTGTATTTTGTTGGTTATTTGTTTTTATCTGCAAGGTGAATTATTATTTTCTCCAGATGGATATCGGTTAATGTAAACCTCATTCATACTATAAATTGTATTCTTAGTAAATGACTCGAAAAAAGCTTGGGTTTGTTTTGTTAGATTCTGGTGAATATTAATTAATTATAAGGTAATAATATAGGTAGAAAGAAAATTTGTGAAATTCCTTTGAATGAAGCATGTTTTTCATGTCAAATTTAGCTTTTCATTAATATTATACTTTTAATTGATTATTTAATACAAATAATTTTCTATTAATCAGAACAATTTTATCACAATTTATTTCTTATATTCTAGGTAATTTCCCTTATTCCTTTTCCTAATAAAATTAATAATACCCTTTGTTATTGATGAATTCATATTGCCTCTTTGAAGTTTACCCCCACTCCTACTTAGTGATAGTAAACTAAAAAATAGCATATACAGACTACCAATTCCCTTTTTATTATTATTATTTTTTTTTTTTTTTTTTTATAAAAAAGGTTTGTTCTGCGCAGGCATTCCTGCTTAATATAATGAAATTCTATTTGACTACAAGAATTCATCATTTTTAAATTCATTAAGATAATGTTTTAGTACTCGAAAATATATTCAAATTACAGTTTACAATTACTTTTTATATAGCCAATTTTGTGTTTAGTTAACTCACAAGTATAAAAGTTATTAGAAAACCTTTTAACTGGCTCACATGGTTATTTGAATTTCAGTTTTTGTGCCATTGAAATAACCTGAAACATGGAAAAGAGTAGCTTTACTGAATTTGAATAAGATATTAGACAAAATGTATTTTTATAAAAGAATATTGTGGTTAAGAAGCCCCGTGTCAATGAGTTTCATGTGTTATAGTACCAAGCAATAGTCAATTAGTTACTTTTATTTTTCTATCTAATACAAGAGTAACATATTTTTATATTTTGCCCTTTTGAAACATGGCAATACAATCAAACAAAATGTTACATTTTTATTAACTTCGCATCTATCTCTGGCAGGCTACCTGAATTCTCAAGAAATTGTGAAACAAATGAATTTTTATCTCCCTTTTCAATTCAGTTCATGTTGAGTATAATTGCCCATGCATTTTTGTTATATTTATTATTTTATTTCTTATTTCAAAATCCCAATCAATCATTTCATTTAGCGAGTTAAATGGAGGATAATCATTTGGTTTAAATTTCACCATGAAAATCAAACTCGAAGAAAAAAAAAATTTAATAGGAAAAATGTGAGACATCTAATTATTTGTAAAAATCAACACGGAAAATACACCTTCACTTTGAATTTGTTTAGCCCTTTGTCTCCATGGACAAAGACATTTTAGCAGATTTACCTTGAGGAAAATCAGCTATTGAGGTGTACTCATGATAAGATTTTCAAAAATATTGCTTCAAATGTTTAACGATTCTACCCAGGAGGTCCATATGAAACTGTATATTTATTGTGTGTTTGAATTAATTCATAGCAAAATTTTTTTTCTCGAAAATTGACGTTTTATTTTAGAAAAATGGTTTTAAATGTTTTATTGTCCATCATTAACCACTACTTTTAGCAGATTTCCCTCAAGTAAAATCAGCTATTGAGGTTGTACTCATGACGGAATTTTCGAAATTTTTCTTCCGTCGATCCTACCTAGTAGATGACGAAAATGAGGTCCGTTCAAAACTGTATATATATATATATATATATATATATATATATATATATATATATATATATATATATATATTTATTTATTTGTCTGTCACTGCTCTAGTGGTCGCAATTTTTGTTTGATCGTTACCAAACTCTATATTTAGACGTTTTATGCAAAAAGAAAGATCAAGTTCGTTAACGGCTGAAATCGTGCCCGTGGGAGGGGGGATTTAGAGGGGAGGATTTTCGAAAATTCGAAATATCTCCGTTACTATACGTCGCATCAAAATACTGTACAGAATCAGTCTTATTGCAAATTAAATTTACTATAAATATTGTTATATACATTTTTTCTCTATCTTGAATATTAACCGAGATATTGGCATTTTTATTAAATCTGGTCGGCTAACGGACGGGTGACTTTCCCGCCAAAAGCTAGTTCGGCCATTTCCTTAACTGCTTAACTCTCGTGAAATTTCTCTATTGTAAAACTTCACGTGGGAAATCTGCTTAGTTTACGCAGCCCCTGCGTAACAGACTTTTTTTCTATGAACTGTGTTATTCTTTTTGGATAAAACAAGAACATATCCAAACGGAAGATAAAAGAAAATATCTGGATAATTATGAACAAACAGAATATTTAAAAAATGAAAATAAGATAACAATTTTGTACCTTATGGGATACGTAAAGAGCGAAATAATGAAGTGAAAATAATTTCATTGCTTTTTTATCTTTTGATCATCAATCATTTTACATTTCAACTGTGCACATGCACGCACGCATACTCACGCGTGTGCAAGAAAGAAGATTGAACTCCAAATTTTTGCTTTGATAATCTAGGATGTGTTGCTTCCAAGAGTAAAATCTCCAATCTTGAGTGTTTTTAATAGAGCCTCTACAGCATGAATAGACATCGGATCTGTCTGATGTTTTATAGTGTGTTTACGTGCGTGCGTGTGTGTGCATGCGCATGTATGTTGTGTGTGTTATTTTTTGTCAAGTATATTTATATCTTAATTGTTTCTGTATTTTGTTTTCAGATTTTTTTAATTAAAGGATGGCCAAAAAGTCTAGGAAAGGTGCCAAAAAAACAGCCAACAGTATTAATGGAGACTCAGAACCTCCAGTTGAAAAGGTAGGTTGATTCAATTAGCTGTTGCATTTTGGATTTCCAGTGTTTTTCCATTTTATGTTGGCAACTTATTTAACCATTGATAATAATACCAAAAAAAAAATAAAAATAATAAATTTCCTTTAAAAAAGCTGTAGACACTTTATTTAATGTATTAAAGCCAGTTTTGAAATCATATAAAATGGAAAAGACACAGGATCTCTTGCCTTAACTCTTGAATAATCTCAGACTCGAAAATATATTTTCATTTTCTAACTCATGAAGAACATGGTAGGAGGGGTGAAGTGGCTAAAATCATTGCTATACCAGTATGAACCAGAAGTATCAAGTTTATGACTGAGTAATGAGTCACACTCTAATGCGAGCTATTTTTGAGTTATATGAGATACCTACAGACGTCTCGCCAAAACTAGTCCAAGTTGGTTCAGGGAGGGTCAGAAGGGATAATTCCAGCGAAATCTGAAAACTAAAATTTTTGGCAATTACAACACTTCCTTTGTAGAAGGAAGTATAGATTTTGAATATTAATTGATGGGAATTAATTGTTAGTTTATTGTGCAATAAGAATTTCTTGTGAATGATCCCTGCCCCCCATCCCTCCTCTGAGTAATGAATTTTTTGGATGTTATAAACAGGAAATCGATATCTACAAAAATAACATAAAACACGATCACTATATGACCAGTATCACTGAGGGCATTATGTTGAACAAATGTATTCAGCAAAAAATGATTTTTTTATTAATGAACAAAAAATTTGTTTGATGTTCTTTCCCCTTCTCCCTCCTATTTTCTTCATCCTGTACCTACTCGATATATTACTCTCATGAGTGCAGTATGATAAATGTTTGTTATGCAATAAAAAATGCCCAAACATTCTGGTGTAGGTAGGTACATACAATAAAATTATGTTAAAAATGACTAATTACAATTATTACTTGATGTTTACAATTTAATTAACAAAATTGAAGTTACTGAGTTTGTTTATCTGTCGAATAATTGTTATTGATGATATATGATTACTTCTAGTGGTGCATGCTGTGTTATTGTATATTTTCTATGTTTTGTTGTGAGGATAAGCTTTGATTTTATGCCAAATTTTTGTTATAAATGTGAACTATGAATTAAAACGCATGGGTTATTTTTTCATGTGAGAAAATGATGTTTATAATAATAGAAATCATTATCTGGGAAACATATATATGGTTAATAAAAACATGTTCTATTTGTAATTTTTTGTTAGATAGTTACTAATTAACTCATTTTAGCAAATTATGAAATTAATGTGACATATTTGCTGAGTAGTTTTTGTGTATAATGTATTCAGAGCTGGAGGTATTTTTTATTTTATTATTATGGTTTTATTTAATTTTATTGTTTATTTATTACCTTCATATTTCTCTCCTAGTTGTTTTATGTTAACTTGCAATCAGTTAAAAATCTCCAAAAAATAAAAATGATTACCTCAGCTTCATTTTTGCATCTGCCTTTTTCGATATGGTAAACTTTTGTATAAGTTCGTAGACTTTCATGGTCCTTGTCATTATAACTATTAAGGTCTTCGGGCATTAAATATATCTTCATGTTTTTGGCTTACATTTCGCTAGACCTAGTTTTCTCAGGGCTTTCTCTGTGACTGTGTTCTGTTTACCATAATTGCCTTAGGTGGAGACTGCCCCTCCAGGTATATTCTATACTTTTTCCAGCATTCGTTTCTTCGAGATTTTGTCTTCCCTGTCCTTTATTGTGGCTGTCTCCCTAATAACACGAATATAGAAGAAGGCTACAGATTAAGTTAACTTTGGAAGCTACCATTCACCAAGACAGGGGGCGTTTGAAAGACATGAAGAAATGAACACTGGGGAAAGTATCTATATACCCCTGGAAGGGATTAGCTCTACACCCAAGGCACCAGACAAGTCAGTTATGTATACTTGATTAGAGAACAAAGCCTCTGAGTTTCAAAGAATGACCTAAGGAAGCTAAGAATGTCTAGAGAAATGAAATGAACACGAAGACATTTTCAAAATTCAAAGTTCTTAATAGTAATAATTTGTTAAAGCTACCCATAAAAAATGAATTTTTTTACTGTTATACAGTATTTCTTTTAATCAGGATGTTACTAGCGAATCATCTCTAGAAATTTTATATTGGAGTTTTGTATGTATGTATATATATATATATATATATATATATATATATATATATATATATATATTATCACATATAGCTATATAAACATATGTATTTGACTAAATATTTCCTTTATGACATTTAAAATTAACTATTAATAAACTATAGTCTTTTTTATCCTATCGTTCTGAAAGCAGTTTGAACTGAACTTAAGATAACTGACTATATTATTCCTATTGCTTATTCGTCTTTTAATTGTATTTGTGAATACTGATTTGATGGTAAATTAAATATCACAGAAATAGGTTCTCATTTTAATCACGGGGAAGTATTTTTAATGAAATTATGAAGATAAAATTGACATTCTGTTCTTGGTGTTTTTTATAATGTGTTATGCCCCTATACATATAAATTATTATCTATGACCAGTTTGAGTCATCAGTGAATCACCACCTCACACAATAGATGAGTTAGCCCCTCTTGGTGGTGGTAGATATTTTGTACTACGATGGGGGTCTCTTATTTGCCAAGTAGCCTGAGCCTAAAACATTGAACTCATGCGCATGTGGACATTTTTTTTACTCCTTTCTTGATACCAGTTCAGTTGAATTTGTTTAAACTTAGCATATTTATTTTACAAACATTAAATAGTTACTTATTATTTTTTGTATAAATTTATGACCACTTATATAAATAAAGCTAATAAGTCCGATGGGTTATCAAATAGTGATTCCATTGTTTTCAATGTTAGGTTGAACTAGGAATTTTATTTATGAAGCCTATTACTAATTAAATTTCGTTTGCACATGTGGGAATTGAACTTTCGGCTCTAAAGTTAACCATGCAAGGTTTATTTTTATTAAATGCTCTATTTTTTTTATTTTTTTTTTTTTAATTTTAACTGAAATATTGAAAATTATATGTATTTTGTTAATCTTCTTTGTCATCCATTTTAAAAGTTTTGAAGTACCAATTTTTTTCATTATCCGTTGTCTCTTGACTGGGGATTGGATCGAAATTTTAAAACGGAGTCCTCCTGTAGGTGACGGAGAGAAATTAAAGTTTTATGAATCTCCTACAAAACCTTTGCCAACAATCATGCATAAAATATTGCAAAAATAATATTTTTATTTTGTGAACAAATCTTCAATAAAGTAAATTATTGTTTGAAATATATTTTAATTTTTTTTCTTAAAGATCATGACTAGTTACTTTAAATTAAGTATCTTTTATTAACTAATCAGTTAGATAGACATTAACTTTCCTTCCTAGATGGTACTTATAATTGTACCGTTTTGTGACAAGTTGTTATTTTCAAATTTTCTTTATTAGTTTTATAGACCAATGGAGTTGACTTTGATGCAGTCAATAATAATTGGAGGTAGAAGAGAAGAAAGAAGATACAAGATATGAAATAATTGGAATGATGTCATTTCTTAAAGTTGACGCTCTAGAGCCCTTAAGGTAACCTAAGTATGGGTTGTGGAAGCATAAAAACAAAAGCTAGTTTTCTTTTTCCTGTCCTAGACCAATTTATATTACGATATTCAGGATCATTCATTATAAATAATTTGTCTTCTTAACATTTTCTATCATTAATAAATACTTCTAATTACTTTGTATCAAGATTTGGAATGGCAACTTCTTAATCACTCTTAAAGATCCTATTACTTTGGTTTAATGGTTTAATTATATAATATATAAGTTGAAGTGATTTATTTGTAGTGAATGTTTTAGGGGTTGTTTCTATGTTAATCTTAATCATTTATCGCTATTCCTAGTGAGGCTTGTGGTTATGATATTAGCAATGTCTTAGAAAGCTTTTAAGTTTAAAAAATATGGTGACATTTTTGTAGCAATCGTTATATTAATCTTCAATTTTCTTTGGCCTTTTAACTATACATCTGATATTCTACCTCCGGCTCTATTCATAATCATAAAAATGTAGTTTCATCTGTCTCTTTAGTATTATATAAAAAGTTAAACTTCCAGTGGATGTTAAATAAATTTATTTATTTCTCATTCTAGTCTACATACAAAAAATAAAAGAAATTTAAATTTAGACTAAACAAAGCAACAACAAAGATTTCATGTTTTTAATAAATGAATCATATACAGAGCTACTTAAGGATGAAATATTTTCAGCATGTGGGTGGGTGCATGGTTTATTATAGAACTGATGAGATCTCTCTTCACAGAAGCGGAGCTTCAAGCCAACAATAATTTGTTCTGGACTTCAGTTGTATTGCTTCTTAATTGAGCTACTTTAATTTTTTTTATATTGTATTTTATTTTTTGATTTATTCTGAGTTTATTCATTTTACTTACTTGCTACTGAATACTGTTCAGTGTAAGTAATTGTTTTTTATAGCTTTGAGCTTTTACTTTATGTTTTGAATACTTATCTGTTACAAGCATTACTGACTAATGCAAGTTTTCAAGTCTACTTCCATTTTCAGGAACCAGAAACTAGTGAAGAAGCAAGTAAACCAGCTAAAGGGAAAAAAGTAAGTATTATTTGATTCTTTATTTGCAGATTTTCCTTAAAGGAAATCAGCTATTGAGGTTGTGCACATTTTCCTAAATTTTCTTCAAATGTCCTTTTCCCCCCATGTGATGAGGTCCATTCGAGACTATATATATAATCGTTACGAAATGCGATATATAAATGTTTCATGTAAAATAAAAGATCAAGTTCATTAACAGCTGAAATTGGACCAGGGGATGGGGGGGGGGTTAGAGGAGGAATTTTGAAAATTCAAAACATCTTCGTTATTATACATTGGATCAAGAAATTGCACAGAACCAATCTTATAGCAGACAGAATGCTCTATAAATGTTATTACATGTTTTTCCATTATCTTGATTTTTATGTTTTCAGCTTCAGTGCACACCCACTTATAATTGTGTGATTTTTACTAAAATGACAGTACATTCGAAATTCTGTTTACATAAGCTTCTCAAAACGAGAGAAATAGGGAATAGATAATGAGATATGTTGACCAGTGGTTGAACATGTTGGGTTGGCTTAGTTTATGCAGACTTTTCTTATTTTTGTTTTTAATGCACCAAAAATTATGATAATTTTTGATTATGCATGCAGTTTGTCTGCATATCGATAATTATTTAACAAAAGAAGATAATGTAAATATCATGAGCTAATCTTGTTAGGGCTTTCATAACCTTTTATTTTTTTAAATAAGCAGTTTCCCTTTAAGGTAAATCAGCTATTGAGGTTGTACTCATGGTGTCAATAATCAATAATTCATATTGATTCTGATTGATATTGTAAAAATATTCGATTTTTTTGTATTTTATTCCTTGGAAAAAAAATGTATGTATTTATGTAAGTTGCTTAGTTTTGTCTGCACCCTATAATTTAACACTTATTCTTTTAATTCACTGCTATTTGTTCTTAATTACTTTTTTTTTAGGATTCCCCAAAGGCCGGCACTAAGCGTGAAGCACAAAAAAACGGCCCTGAAGAGACATCGAATAATGATGTGAGTTTTATACTATACACTCAATTTGAAAGACTAGTACTAAAAGAAAGACATTTATATTTACCAACTGCAAATATTTTTATATTTTACAAAACAAGTATTCTCATACCATACTTTTCTTAGTAGTATACTAGAATATGAATAAATTTCATATATTTCTTAGTAGAATGCTAAGTTTTGAATCTTTTTAACATAAAATAAACCATTGATTATTATGGTCATGAAATTCTAGTGTAATGGCTCTGAAGAACATAAACCTCTTTACTACCCCAGCCTCTACTTTTTTTTAGAAGAAGAGGGGAGAGATATATTACAGAACATTGTTTATAGTCTGCTTTTCTAATCTTTTTTTTTATTTTTTTTAAATTTATTTATGAACATCATATCATATGTGACTTGCCCTTCAACAGTCAAAATTGTACATAGTGAAATAACAAAAGTAAAATAGATAAGGGGTAAAAACAAATAACAATAACAAATACCAAAAAACAATGACAAATAACAAAAGTGAAATAGCTAAACATTTATAAGTGAACAATAAAAAAAAAATTGGTGATGAGCATAGTTGGTGGATGATCAATAGGAAATGAATGGCTGAAAATGGTAGTTTTGCTAGTTATTATCATAATTTCCCCCTACAAACGTATATAAAACAATTAATACATATAATTTGAAATCTTGTTGCACAACACAGACTTAATTTGTATGTTAAATTTTGTCGTATATTTGAATTTTGTGTAGGTATGAGAATATGTTGTTAATGTATGGGCTGCCTTCCGTCAAAAGTTCTTGTAAGTCGTAGTGGAAGTCCTGGTGTTGTCATTTTCGGCACTGTCAGTAGATGTCTTATTGTCAAGAGAATGTTAAAAGTTGAGCAAGTAGGTCTCTCAGTCTTTGTCATTAAGTATGAGTGTGTTGATTTGGTGTGGCCGATTCTAAGTCTCAAAAGAACTACTTCTTTTCTCCTAGAGTTTCTAAAACTTGATCGCCATATGCAAATAGTGTTCTTAATAATTCGTTGTTTGTTGTCAGTACTTGTGTTAGTCCAGTCGGTTTGCCATGTATCTAAGATGAGGTGTTTTGTTTGTCTTAAAATGTATTCATGTAATACATCTATTTGTTCATATTCGATTTTTTCAGCTGCTTTTTTGGTCTCTTGAGTCCGCAGTTTCATTCAGTCCTAAGTTTTCGTGTACTGGCAACCAGTAGAATGTAGTGTGTTTATCTACTAGACTGAGAAGCTCATGTTTTATTTGTTGGGCTATTGGCTAATTTATGTAAATCATTGATTAGACTTTAGTATCCCGTTAGTACTGGCAGGACTTAGGACTTACCTTATTGACTTGCTTATGCCATATTAGGGCATAATCCCTCTGATAGGCTCTGTTTTCCTTTGTTGGATCTCCTGCAAACCTGCTAGATCTATGCAATGTAATCAGCATGGTCCAATATTGGGGTTTTGTGTTCTGCTTTCTTTTTTTTATCTCTGAATGATTGGTGCAGACCTAGTAATGGTTGAGATCACTCCTCTCTCTGCAATAGGGTCTATCCGAGAATAAGTATTTTTATTCCATTAGGCTGAGTGCAATCTGTCATTCTAGGAGATTATGACAAAATGGTTTTCTTTATAGAGATGATACTCATTCCCCATGTTCGTCCTCTTAGCGAGGCTCTGGGCTGATAGTGAATGTTGTTCTACTACTCGTAAAAGCAGGATAAGATTTCCTCTGCTGGCTTCCTGATATTTGCGTTCTGCAACAGATAGAACATACCTATAGTTAGATGAATTCTAACTCTCTCAGGATTTCTACATTTTTAATATTTAAGACTGAATGTTTATTTATATTTAAATTAGAAAAGAAAGTTTTAATCGTCTATTCTGGTGTGTATGCTAATCAACAAGACCACTGATTCTAGTTATGACCAATTCTATTGTTTCTCTTTAGGTACTTTCTCTAGCTACACATCAAAGTTGTTTGTAGATAAGTCAAAATGCTTCAATTGTTTTACTTATGAGATATTATTAGGTGTAGTACTTTGCAGTAAAAAAAAAATTACTTTCATAACCCACAATAAATTTAGAGACAAAGAATACTTAACACTGTTTTCGGGAAGTAGCCTTTACAATTTGTTTCTATATTATTCTGGCCCTGGAATTTGAGGAAACCCAAATTCGAGCCACAGCCATTTTTTTTTTTTTTTTTTTTTTTTTTTTTTTAAAAATATAGATTAGGAATAGTTTCATATATTATTTTTTTATTTTTTTTTTTTTTTTTTTTTTTTTTTTTTTGTAAATGAGATCCATATTTATGTGTTTACTCATGAAGTATTTTTCTTCTTTCAGGATAGTAAACCCAGTTCAGCCAAAAAAAAGAAAACAGTAAGTTTCTTTTTATTTTAATTTTAATTAAAATAAAGATAGATCGCTAAAAAGTTGTGATAAAACCTAGAGAAGGGGATGTATTCAATCATTGTTTGTAAATGTAAATAGTGATTCTGAGCTGTGTTATGTTTGCTCTTATTAAGGGACAGGCCTTTTTATAATTTTGGCAACATTTAGGGTCATATTCTCACAATTTTATTTAAAACTACATGAAGTTTACGGGTACATATTTTGGAAGTAAGTTTAATATAAATTACTTTTTTCTGTAATCGTTGAATAATGGTAACATTACTAAACTGAAATGAGTGAAGAAAGTGAAACATTTTGCAATAGAGTGAAGAAAATAATAATCACTTTCTTCACAAGGTAAGAAAGTGAATTAATTGCCTTCTTAATTAGTAATAAGTATAAATTAAAAAATAATTTGAAGTTGGAAATTAAATGCTTTTAAATGTCTCTTAACATTGTAAGAATTTATTTTAACAAAATAAATTGAAATGTGAATGAATTATTGGTGGAAATAATCAATATATTTTAAAATTTAAATATAATAATAATTACCTTCCTTGTTTATAACCTGCACTTGTTTATAACTGCACTACTTCACAATCATCACTAGTTGTTTTATAACTATGCTTATAACCTTTCACAACCATGCTTATAACCTACCAACAACATACCATAATCTTCACAACATCCTAATTTTGTTCATATTCTGGTTAGATCTGATCATGTATTACAAGATTACAGAAAAAAATTAATATTACACTCGTGACGAAAGTAGAATTTACAACTCTCGTAAATTACCACACTCGCTTCGCTCGTGTGGGTAAACGTTTCACTCGAGTTGTAAAATGATCTACTTTCGTCACTTGTATAATAAATAACTATTTTATCTTTACCTGTTGTTGCATCTTGAATGTTCTGATTTTGAGATTGGTCCTCAGATTTTTCTTACACAGATAAGAAACCCTAAAATAGTTGTCCCTAGTCAACGAGAAGTGGTTAAAGGTCTCTATCATAATTTAATTGGGGAAAAAAATTTAAATTCATCGTGACCTTCAAAACAAATGTTAATTATCCTCTTTAAACTATTTTATTTATTATTTAAAGTTTTTGGTTAGTATAGTAGGTGAAAACAGCTCATGATTCCTGATTTGATGGAATTTAAAAGAAAGTGGGAATGGGTCTCATTATTTCTTATATTGGTATATTCTTCGGAACACAAAATTTTATTGGGAAGCGGTTGCCATTTTTGAAATTCTGAACACAACTTTTTATAATACCAAAGTGTGATCTTAATCAGATCTTTGTTGATAGCAAAATGGTGGAAGGAGAATAGATGAAAAACTATGAAACTTCTTCCACTTATTTATTTTTTACTATAAGATATTGTTACGTTTATTACAAAAATAAAAATAATAAAATAAATAACAAATAATAAAATAATGAACATTGTTTGTTAAGAGTTCTTTTGGATTGCTAAATTAAACACTCAGAAGCTGCAAAATTCACAGTTCTTCTTATTTGAACAGTTCAATTACTCACGATCAATGAAGTTCACAAAAACATGGCACTGGTCCGATCTTCACAAAAAACACGACAGTGCATTGTTCTTTGCATAAACATGGCACTACACTGCATTGTTCTTTACATAAACATGGCACTACACTGCATTGTTCTTTGCATAAACATGGCACTACACTGCATTGTTCTTTGCATAAACATGGCACTACACTGCATTGTTCTTTGCATAAACATGGCACTACACTGCATTGTTCTTTGCATAAACATGGCACTACACTGCATTGTTCTTTGCATAAACATGGCACTACACTGCATTGTTCTTTGCATAAACATGGCACTACACTGCATTGTTCTTTGCATAAACATGGCACTACACTGCATTGTTCTTTGCATAAACATGGCACTACACTGCATTGTTCTTTGCATAAACATGGCACTACACTGCATTGTTCTTTGCATAAACATGGCACTACACTGCATTGTTCTTTGCATAAACATGGCACTACACTGCATTGTTCTTTGCATAAACATGGCACTACACTGCATTGTTCTTTGCATAAACATGGCACTACACTGCATTGTTCTTTGCATAAACATGGCACTACACTGCATTGTTCTTTGCATAAACATGGCACTACACTGCATTGTTCTTTGCATAAACATGGCACTACACTGCATTGTTCTTTGCATAAACATGGCACTACACTGCATTGTTCTTTGCATAAACATGGCACTACACTGCATTGTTCTTTGCATAAACATGGCACTACACTGCATTGTTCTTTGCATAAACATGGCACTACACTGCATTGTTCTTTACATAAACATGGCACTACACTGCATTGTTCTTTGCATAAACATGGCACTATACTGCCTGCATTGTTCTTTGCATAAACATGGCACTACACTGTTCTTTACATAAAACACTGTATCAAAACTAATAGCATCGTTTACTAAAGTTGTACTGAACACACTGTTATTCACTTAAAGAGAACTGAGGACAAACTAACAATCGAGCGAGGTGGGCCGCTTTTATAGACGAGCGGCGGCATTGAAGATAATGCCCAGAATGGACTAGATGGCATAGTCGAGACTCTTCGGGTGCCAACGGTCCTTCCATCAGTCGGCTCCTTTCATCTACTTCATATTTCTTAAATATGTGATTAACTCTGTTTAATTTTTCATGTACTTTGTTTTCGCAACGATATGATAAAACCTAGAGAGAAGTATTTGATTATAGATGTTAAAACTCCTTATGAGGTATCAGAGGATGTGAAACAAGTAGAGTAATAAATAAGTGGAAGATATTTCATTTTTTTCATCCATTGACCTTCTGCCTTTTTGCCTTCAACAAATTATTTTTTAATTTAAGAATTTACGTAATGTGAAAATATGATTTGAACATGCTTTTCCCATGTTTAAAGGACTCTGGTGCCTCCCTGACAGATGGCCCTGCCTTAAGGGTAAGGCCTAAGCAGTTGCGAGAGCGACCTGCTAAGACGATTCAACCAGCAGCTTCTAATTCAGTTCCAAAGGTAATTTAAGTAGTTTTTAATTGGATAATACTGTAATTATACTAGACATGCAAATCACTGCTATATCTGCTAAGCATGTGCTGTAATTAGTATTTTTTCTTGCTATGTAAAGCATAAAGCAACTTGATTCAAGCACAGCCTAGGTTCTGCTATTTCTATACCTGCTATAACAACATCCATTCTTGTTAAGTTTAAGTTAGGCTCCTAATTTATTTTGTAGTATTTACATTTTTGTTTTTATTCTATTGGTATATCATTTAATTTTTTTATTCTTAAAAAAACAAGGGAAACCTTATTTTACTCAAGTTTAACTTAGCTGTTACACAAACACAAGCCCTTAAGGCTTGTAGTAGTGGAGGTATTCATATAGCATGCAACAACTAGTTGTATGAAAACTGTTATAAATAAATTAGTAGAGCTTTATACAAGTTCTTATATTTGTATTTTATTGATAATGAGATCAAACTCCTTTTATTGCTACTGAAAAAATTTTGATCAAGAAACGATGAAATATGAATAAATTAATTTGAAGCTTTCTTAAATTACAAAATAATATTCATCACTTGCTAAATTTTATTTTTTGGTGGATAGTGTTATATAAATGAAATTGATTAAGCTTACTTCATTGTAATTCAAATAAAGGGTTAGAACCGCCAGTATAAATGATACCGCAGTATAAATGTTACTTCATTGTGTCTTTTAATATTGTAATTTAGTGTTGGTGGGGTACAAAGTGAAAGCTCATTCAGTTTTAGTAACAAATTATTTCTCCCTTGCACAGAGCCTTTTACTTAATTATAATTGAATTAATTCTCTGACAAGAAAAGTATACTACTCCTTATGACAGCTAGGAATCAGCATATCTCATTTTGTTAACCTGGCAGAGGACTGCAATTTTTTTTTTGTATCAGTGTTAGATAAAACAAATGGAATTCTATTCCAACTGGGCTCTGTAAATGCAGTTACAAAGGTCCAAAAATCGGAATGTACTGCTTTTGACTATTCTTTGCTTAGCTCCTCCAATCATGGAGCTAGTCCTCCTTCCTTTGCTTTATTGTACCTTTCTTTCTACTTTGGACAAAATGCCATAGGCGATGTTAGGTTTATATGAATAAAAAGTACTCTGATCTTTAGTGAATCTTTTCCTGCTTTTAATATTTATGAATTATAGATACATACATAAATAAAGGCTATCAAATGAATATAAGATAACCACAGCATTTATAAGTTAATAGAAAACAGTAAATCTTAAGCATAACGAGGATATTAATTTGAAAATTTTGTTACTGTTGACAAAAATAAAGAGAAAAAAATGTGTACACCATTAAATATATTTTGAAAATAAACATTGGAAGTTCTCAAAAAAGTTATAATGCAGATAATTAGAATTAATCTAACATTTTATTCTTATTTCAGTCGGCTAGTAAAAAGTCGTCCAAAGGAAAAGGATCAGCTGCAAAGAAGACAGTTAAAAAAACTCCTACAAAAACGAAAAAAGATTACGAGGTATGTTTATCATTGAAAACAACAGCTCTGTGTTTATTGCTACTCAATGCACAAAGGTGTCATGGAAGATTAATGTTCTTTGTCATTTTCATATGTGTATAGTGTCAAAGAAATAACTCTTTATACTTATGTATGCTTGAATCTCCAATGGGTCATTCCACGACAAATCAATCACAAAAAAAATAATTTTGACACCCATCATTTTAGATTTTATTTAAACTTATTTTATGTGTTCTATGATTTTATTCATTGATATGAGAAACCATACCAAATTGTTTTCATATATCTTTAACCAATAAAATTAATAAAATAAAATTAAACTAATAAAATTGGTTTGGATTTTATGGCCTATAAAAGTTTTGAGATTTTCGTGTTTTTTATCGATAAGAACAGTAAAATTAATTTGTTTTGAATTCAATAATAATTTATAACTTCCTTATTTACAAACCAATTTTTATGAAATTTTCTGTATGTATTCATAAATATCTTTAAAAACAATAAAAAAAACAAAAACAAATATACCAACTAAATATTTGTGACCAGAAGAAAGTTACAAAGCGTCAATTTGAGTTTCTCAGAAAGCAAATGCATAGTTTCACGTTAAATTGAATATCTGGAAAGGGACAAGGGATAATCATGAAAATCTTTTTTGTTTTGTAAGACATGTGATCTACCTCCTAAAACCATAAAATGAATGGTGACTTCTTCATTTTTTATTATAAGTTTAAAAATAAAGAAAAATTTAGAGATTTGAATGAATTAAAAGAAGATGATAAAGAAAGGTAGCTAAGAAGATAGTTACATTACATAAGATTGTTTTAAATTAAATACTGTTTAAGTTATTAGTATACAACAGGTAAATGTATTTTAATATATACAATTCTTACCCCTAAAATGGCTGTTTTGGTCGATGTTCTTTACAATTATCAACTATCGGTTAATTTCGCTTCAACAATTGACATACATACATTGTTGAGAAATCTGCTATTGAGGTTGTATTCATGACTCAATTTTCGAAAAATTTCTTCAAATGTTCATTGATCCTACCTTGTAGATGACAAAAATGAGGTCTCTTCAAATTGTGTTTGTTTATATATATATATATATATATATATATATATATATATATATATATATATATATATATTTTTTTTTTTTTTTTTTTTTTTTTTTTTTTTTTGTGGTCGTACTCATGATGCGATTTTAAAAAAAAATACCTGATATGTCTATCGATCCTTCCTAGGAGATGACGAAAATGAGGCCAGTTCATAATTTTTATTTATATGTGTGTGTATTTATACTGGTTACTGCTCTGGCAGTCAATTTTTGTTTAATCGTTACGAATCAAATATGTAAGTGTTCTATGTAAAAAGAAAGATCAAGTTCATTAACGACTGAAATTGGACCAGGGGAGGGAGGGGGTTTAGAGGGGGAGAATTTTGAAAATTCTTAATATCTCTGTTATTATGCGTCGGATTGATTTGACGTCAATTTATTTGAAGACTAAATACCAAGTATTGTTCTCATTGGACAAGTTTTGAGATAAATGCAAATACGTAACACACGTGGGAAATATGCTTAGTTAACACAGCCTCTGCTTGATGGACTTTTTCTATTCTGGTTTTGCAAAACTCAAACAGTTCAGTCACATATATTATTTGGTTTTCTAAGGGTCTTTGCAAACTTTTCTTCCAAGCTAATCCCAATTCCCCAAATCCTATCACATTCTGTTTTGCCATGACTAGTAGCAAAAAATGACCTCTGGGCACGAATTTCAAAATCTTTCTCATGTAGGCACAAATTTATGAAATTGTACTTAGTTTTGGACTGAGCAGCACATCCATCACTGAAGTAATGACATTTTTTGATGTTCAAACTTCAACTTACAATAAACAATGAAGGAATCAAATAACCATTCATTTTAAGGTTTTAGGAGGTAGATCACATGTCTTAGAACTAAAACAAAAAAAGATTTCCATGATTATCGCTATCTCTTTTCAGATATTTAATTTAACGTGAAACTATGCATTTGCTTTCTGAGAAACTCAAATTGACACTTAGTAATTTTTTTCTGGTCACAAATACTTGGTACATTTGTTTATTTTTTTAAAGATATTTATGAATACATACAGGAAATTTCATAAAAATTGGTTTGTAAA